>OZ010738.1:105005944-105461913 GCA_963932295.1 Tipula lateralis
TTTTCAAGCATAACTTTATTTCGCCATACCAATCGAACAAAGTCGAAAAGACAGTCCCACAAAGTAAGCCCTGCGAACGATATTTCTTTAACCTCTCTATGGAAATGGTGAATTCCTTATAGGTTCAGTCCTCAATGAACTTCTCTCCAATCTATATTAGAGGGTTATTATATACAGCTTTTTCAAAAAAATGCTCACGTCATGTATCGGGTACCGCGTCGACGTTAACACATAGGATCTCACCCTGGTCCCGAATGGCTGTTAATCGAGATCTTAATGTATGGTGCAATCCGACTCCTTTAAAGAAACTATACGCGACTTGCACTCATTGCTGAGTTGTTGTACTCTTAAGTCCTTCCACCATTCAAGCCTTCCACCATTCGCGCTTCTTCTGTCTACAAATGCATTTAGCTGTCCTCCTAGCAAGAACTGCTTTATTTATTCTTGCGATTGTATTTGCGCTTCATTGTGTGCTATATTTCGTTGCTCAATAGCAAAACGACACTCCTCATCAAACCAATACTTCCCAGACAGTGTTCACTTCATCAGACTAGTAATTAGATCGGAATGCGATTACTGATAAAATCTTGATGTTTTCATTGCATTTCTTTATATATTAGACTTGTACGAAAATTTACACCATAGATTTGCAGTGATCAGATAAAGAGAAGCTTAAACATTAAATTATGGACTGCTTGTCCAATACAGCTTTGTTTACCTGTGGCTCAATGGGAAATCTAACTCCAAGATTTCCGAGATCATCTCCACTGTGTAGAAATATATAGCTTTGAGATACATGGTCTCCACTTTTAGGCAATTGAATTTCTTGGAGAACTACGAGTTCCAGCATATGATAATCTTTCATACATATGAAAGAGTACATATGTACAGAGTTCATACTCTTTCAACATATGATAAGGCCGTTCAACGCGCCAGGTATTCTAAGTGTCTAACGTTCTACGTGCTGATCCTCAATTTCGTGTCCGGGAACTAAAGCGGGGATTCCTTGTTATTTTTGCGGTATCCGATTTTTTCTGTTTATTGACATTTTTGACGTTTGATTTTTTTTTTACGAATGCAGATCGTTTGCTCAGTGATCCAACCAGTTTTCTATAGGTCTTATGTTTCGTTGAAAATATTTACGAAACTACCGCATGCCATATACCCATGTTCTTTTTATTTATTTATTTTATTTATTTATTTATTTATAAATAAGTCTACAAATACGACTTGACATTAAAAATGACGTTATAGTCAGACATATAAAATAATAATAAAAATCAGGAAGAAGCAAAGTGTTGCTTCAATCTTCGTTTTAAGGTATCCTTGCTAGAAGTAAAATCGAACAGGTGATTTATCTGATTGAAGCTTTTGCACATCATGTTAATCGGTTCATTAGAACCATAGTTGGTTCTATGGACATCAACTTGCAAGAACTCATTTCTCCTTAGTTGTCTACTTGGTACTTTAATTTGTAAATTTTCTAGTATTGATGGTGCGTCAATGTGACCTAATAAAATATTACCAACAAACGAACACTTTAAAAGCTCACGTCTATTATTCAGAGTTGCTATGTTGTTTGTTTTGCAGCCTTCCAGATAAGGTGGTAAACGCTGCAGGTTTTCGTGGTATGGTAATGCGTGATCATACTCCCAACCGTTTTTCCAAGTTAAGTGACGGATAAACTTTTTCTGAATACCCTCAAGTTTACTGATGTTTGTATCATAAAATGGACACCAAACAGTAACAGCGTATTCCAGTTGCGAACGTACGTATGCGAAATACAGAATCTTAATTGTCTCCAGGTCATAAATGTCTCCCGTCCATCGTTTAATAAAACCCCACATAGAATTAGATTTAGCAACACATTGTTCTATATGTTTGTTACTGCTCATATTTTCCACGAAAATAACACCGAGGTCTTTGATCTCTGATACTCGCTTTAGTGGCATATTGTTTACTTCGTAATGTTTTAAAACTGGATTTAATTTCCGGTGGAATGATAAAGTCTTACACTTATTGATGTTCAGACTAAGAAGATTTGACTCACACCATATCGCTAAATTGTCAATGTCCTCTTGAAGTTTCTCGGCATCGCTTAAGTTCTCGACAGTTCTATATATTTTGAGGTCATCAGCAAACATTAAAATTTTAGAGTGTAGAATGACTTCAGTGACTGCGTCGATGAAAATGGTAAAAATCCAAGGGCCAAGATGAGAACCTTGTGGAAAACCCGATGAAGCTTGAATTGGCTTGGATCTGCTGTTACCAATGTCGATGTATTGGATGCGGTTGCTTAAGTAAGATTTAAACCAAGCCACATAGTTGTTTGAGAATCCAAATGAGTATAAACGTTCTAGTGCTTTACAATGGCTAATGGAGTCAAACGCCTTGGCAAAGTCTGTGTACACCACGTCAACTTGCTTGTGGCTTTCAATAACTTTGATTGTGCTGCTGGTAAATTCAATAAGGTTTGTAGATGTTGATCTCTTAGGCATGAACCCATGTTGGTACGGTGAAACATGTCGAGGCACCACTTCTTTGAAGGAATTACATATTACTAGTTCAAATAATTTGGGTATAGATGAAATCGACGTTATACCTCTATAACATGATACATCACCTCTATCCCCAGTTTTAAATAACGGGGTTATTCTGGTTATTTTCCATTTTTTAGGAAACTGTCCCAATCTCAGCGACTGATTGAACAGCATGCAAAGAGGTAGTTCCAAACTGGTGTATTCTTTCAAAAAAGAAGCTGGTATTTGGTCAGGACCGCAACCATCGCCGAATGTTTTTAGAGCCTTGTTTATATCTTCCATTGTAATATGTGGTATTTCAATGGACAGGTTCCCTACACTAGCATGGTGGGGATTTTCGTATTTATTAACGTCTTCTGGTCTAAATACAGATTGAAAAAACTCAGCGAACATGTTGGATATGACTTGCGCGTCCGATGATTTCCCTTTTTTGAATGTCATATATGCAGGAAAACCGTTAATTTCACGTTTTGTCTTAAAAAAGCTCCAAAAGTGCTTTGGATCATTTTTAATTTTGTCTTTAATACAAGTTATGTAAGTCTTGTATTTAGTCTCAAAATAGTTTTCGAAATGTTGGTTACATTCTGCATATTTAAGCTTACTAGCCTCGGAATATTGTTTTAATGTTTTTTATAGGCTTTATCCTTCTTGTTCTTCAAATTGATGAGTTTATCGTCATACCATGGTGGATATTTATCAAGTTTTACCGCAGTTAAAGGGACATATACTTCTATACCTTGATATATGATTTTATAAAATTTGTCTACATTTTCTTCTATATTGCTGCTGCTTAGTTCTTTTATCCAGTCGACACGTTCAATGTAATGATGGAGATTAATAGTGTCTGCTTTCCTGAAGTTGTAGAAAGGCCTCGAGCTTTTGTGACTGAATTTTTAGTTAATGTTCTCGATTTCCAATATGATTTCAATTGATTTATGGTGAACATCATTAACAACAAAAGGCGTTGCTGATTGATTTACCTTAAATGCACTTCGTTCATTTGTAAATATTAAGTCAAGAGTTCTATCTAAGCCATTTTGTATTTGGCAAATTTGGCTCAGGTTTGAGTCGTAAATAGTATCAGTGAACAAATGTTCCTCATCCGACGTAATATTCATTGGTAAAATTTCATCCAATTCCTCGTCTAAGGTCCAATTAATAGAAGGAAAATTGAAGTCACCCGTAATTAAAATAATGTCAGATTGATTAGCCATATTGTTGATTTCTACAATTGAGTCGCAGCATGTAGTATATGATAATATCGATGCGTCAGGTGGAATATATACAACGTAGATATATAATGTTGTTTTGTTGATCGATATTTTTACGCATAATTGTTAAATAAACACGCTTTTTAATTCAACGAGCTCACAGGGTACAGAAGTGTCAATAGCTATTAATACTCCACCACCAGATCTTTTAGTACTGGTTTCTGGTGAACGATCACATCTGTAGACAACATACTGGCAAAACGAATGGTGTTGATTTAATAATGGTAAAACGAATGGTGTTAGAAGCGATGTTAGTGGTACAGATGCCCGGATATATTTCTTTTAATGCGTATGTCACATCAGCTGGACACCTATAAGTTGTTCTTAAATATTTTGAGTTAGTTGAGTACATATTAGCATCAAAAAATCGCATATTGACGTAATTCAATCTGTCTATATAAGGTATTTGATTTTGATCTCCCAGGATAAACATTTTCCGACATTCACTCAACCGAGCTACCAAACCTAATAAGCCTGCATGAACCATCATGTACTCGTCAATATACACTGTGTTATATTTTTTAGTACCATTTAGGAGATAAGAGGCAATGGTACGATAGTTCGTTTTAATATCTTCATAATTTAAACCAACATCCATGCATCGTGATTCAATTTTCTCTTTTATGTCACTAATACAATGTTTTGTTGAACTAAGAACAAGATCTCTTCCTAGTAAATGAGCATTTAATATCCAAGTAGATTTGCCACAGCCTGGAACTCCTTGGATCGATATTATCTCCGGTTTTATTATTTCCGACGGCAAAGCCAATTTACACATTCGCTCAAAAATGTTTTGGTCCAGCATGATTTCCGTGGCGTTAGAGCAGAAAATGTACCGATTTGATGTATTGAACCGTTTATTATCTGAGTTGAGTTGCACTAATATTTTACCATCAAAACCCCATTGGTGCTCAGCTACCGGTTCCTCTATGTAACTTGGGTTATGGTTATCATATAGACATAAACTCTTATTGGAGATAGAGAAGTTGCAGAAAATGGTAGAGTACCGATATTATTTTTATACAACTTTGCTAGATGATCACATATAAATATATTGGAAAACTTCATGAAATGAAGAATTTCTTTTATTGAATTCAAGTAGTAATGATCATTATTCTCATTTGAAAAGTAAGGCGATTCTGGAATAACTTCCGTATCTAACGCCACTAATGAGTTCACTGCGTTAGGCAATGGAATGTCAATAATCCATCTGGACGACAACGCTCTTTTGTATCTTACTTCATCGTTGAATGGAATAATCAAAGTGCATTTCACATTTGAGAACTTGCTATTGGTAATAAAATTTAGAGCATCCTCTAGATGCTCAACGTAACATGAAACATCAATGGCAAGCTGAAACGTTTGCGGATTTCTAAGATGTAGTGATGTTGTGATTATTCTTATAAAGTGAACTAGATCACTGCATTTGGTTTTGTATTGATTATTTATTATTACCACAAATTTATTTTCAACTTTATACAATTTTGTTACCGCATTGATGGTTTTTTGGTAGTGATTGCTGATATTTATTTTATTTTTCTTTAATAACCTTTAAACAAGCATTTATCCATTTTTTCATGCATAGCTACCACAATTAGAAGTGAAACTTCGGGTAGGGTTTTCTTTATCCACGAAATTACTTCAGGTTCTTTATAAGCGTAGTTTTTGTTAGGAATATCTTCTAAAAACTGAAAGCACTTATCATAATCTTCCAATGGCAATACTTTCTTAGCAGTTGATTTGAATTTAGAAGTAAACCTCTTAAGAATCGAGGTTGACGAGGGTTTAGTGATTTGTATATTATTTTGTGCATCCGTTTGAGCTCCACGATTCACCATATTAACAGGCGTAATAACTCTCATTGGGCAGCTATTAGTAAATCCGGTAAATGACATTATTTCGTCCTTAACTTCACACATTGCATCTCTTAATATCGTAGATTTTGAGTTAGATGAATCAAGCTTCGACGGAATAATTGGTAGAATAGAATTCATGTTTATTATCGAATTTGATCGTTTAGGCGAAGCTTTTGAAAAAACGATTTCTTTTGAGACCACTCAAATTCCTTTACTAGCAGCCCATCAGGCCAAACTTTAGAGTTCACTGCTGCATCAAATGATTCACCAGGGATATTGATCTTATATGAAATATAGTTATATTTCAGACCACTTGGTGGCTTTGGAACTATTCGGTGGATATACACGTCTTCAGTACGTATAATTTTATCCACTAACTGCTTGAATTCTATATTTGATACTGAGCAGTGAATTCGACTAATAAAAAGCCATTTTCTTGGTTGAGCTACTCGAATACTTATTTCATTAGTTGAGGTTTCAGTCGTAGTATTCGAAATGATCTCGTTACTTTCTAAGACACTACTATCTTCCAATTTACATCCGTCCATATCTTTATTTTCTTTGGTTATCACGTTGGGTTTTGGTTTGCTTAGAATTTTCACTAAATCAGTGCTATCAGTAGTGGATGTTTTGGAGTGCAATATCTCTTGTATCCTTTTTGATCGCCTTAAAGTGGGAACTTCAACATTGTCCGCAGTTTTCTGTCCAATTGATTTACTATCAGAACATTGGCAACTACACAGTGAGGGTTTCTTTTTTAGTTCCCCGATCTCGTTATTCAGTTCTTCTATTCTGGAACTGGCCAGTTCCATTTTTTGAGAGAATGTTGCCATTTGGTTAGACAATAAGTCCCTGCCACAGCTATAATGTTTAAGTTGCAGCAGTTATCACAGTACCAACGAAGACATTTATGCGATATTATCGCCTGTGACACTGTCTGTGTTATCGATAAACATTTGGCGTGATACATTTTGGAGCAAATTCCACTGCAACTGACGACCTCATCTCGGTAATCACACACAATTTTACACACTGTACAGATATTCATTTTAAGTTATTGTCACTTGATTTAAATATGTTACTAGGCAAACTAATTGCAGTCACAAACCGCGTTTTTACTTCCGTACACACGATGTCACTTTATTATAAAATATGCACTGATTGCAAAATTAGGTCACTATGCACACTAATTGTATTTAATAATAATTGCGATTTTACTTCCGAATTTCGATAACATACGAAATACATACGTTAACACTTTCAAATATAATATTTATTATTTTACAAAAAACAAGATTGACAAAAAAATTATTTAGTCAGACAATTAAAATTATAATTAAAATTAAAAGAAAACACGTTCGACTTGAACGACTGTTGAAACAGGTAGATAGTTCTCGCTTCCACACATGACAACCATAGTCTGATTAACATTCAAGGTACAATTAGAACTTTTATAAATTTAGAAGATATCAATGTTATTAAAGGCAGACTACGACAAAGGTATAATATAGGTTTCCTCCTTAGAGTATAAGTTTAATCATGTAAGAAAACACTAAATTTACTCGCATGCCTTACATCTTTTAAGAGTAACCTGCTGAAGTCTGTTACGCCAATTTTCAAACTATATATTACTGAGAAAAGAAGTAAAGAAAAAGATAATCTCCTGTCCCTTATGAGTGGATAAACTACTTAGAGCCCTATTGCTACACAAACACGGTGTTCACTGAACTTTCATCATCAATATTTTTTGTTTCACCATTATACTTAAAGCTGGTTCCCAGACGGTAGCTTCACATTCGGTTAAGGCCTCATAATTATATACAAAGGCAGTGTACCACATGAGTCAGTAGTTTCAAAGCTTTCCAACTGCATTTTTATAAAAGTTCGAAGACGAAGCTAAGAATCTACCTTGTTTATAATCTTCACGCTTCAGTTAAGAATGGAACGGTTTAGTGAGGATATGTTGGTAATTATATTTAGGATAAATACTTTACTCCAACTTTTATATTTAGGATAAATACTTTACTCCAAAATTGTCGAAGTATCAACCATAGTACGAATTACTCTAAATCTCAGAGTAGACATCATCTAAATATATTTACTTTTGAACTTCGAGAAGATAAAGAAAATTATTTATATGTAAACACTAGGGTTTTAAGTTCAAGTGCATGCACTGTATTCCCATATTTATGTATATCGTTATATTTAAATGAGCTAGTTGCTATGTTAGTTATGATGTCTATGGAATTTAAAAAGTTTTTTTTTTAACTTTTAACGATTATGACCGTTTCATTATTGCATTCGTACTTCCGTATGTACCTCTAAGTATGTTTTTTTATTTTATACTCCAACAGGTTTGATCATAAAACAAGAAAACAAAATAAATTTTCATCTAGCATATGATGTTGCGATTATGCTTATATCAAAAGGCTACAAGATACATTACTCAACGTGCGATTTCAACAGCATTGAATGACACACCATTGGTGAATGAAACTGCCAATACAACTCAACAGATAACACCTCCTGTGAATGATAAATTTACAGAAGAGTTCTTATCAAATCGTATTATTTTGACTGATTTTCAAAAATTTTTACTAAGCGCTGGTTCATCAGTCGTCGCTCTACTGGATCCATATCGCCATGATATGATAGCATGTTTGGGTGAAACTACAGGCGAAGCTGCGTTGCGCAAACTTTTAAATCAAATGAAAAACGATCCGGAAGCGAATCAAATATTAATAGATAAACCTCGAATTAATACAAACACTATTGATGTGGAAGCATTGGGAAGGCAAGAGCAAGATACACTTGGATATTACTACTACCGTTTCCTTAAAGATAATGTAAGTGACATTTAATTTTTTACATAAAAAATTTGTTATTATTCTTTACGTCTTTTACCATGTTCTTGTGTTCGAGCAAACAACATTGAATTTAGAGGTCATTGAAATCTTAATCGGTTAATAATGTAATGCGGGCAGTTGCAAATCAGATAATTTAAAACAGTTACTTAACCCTATGTTGCAAAAAAGTTGGTAGATTCGGATTTGAAATTCTATTAAACCAAAGATACGTGAAATAATATATTTGCGATATTTTGAACTGTACGGTTTTTTTAAATACTTCGCAGCTTTTTCAATCGAGCGGGTTTGTACTTCGCAGCTTTTTCAATCGAGCGGGTTTTAAAGAGTTGCATTATAAAATTCATCATTTTGTACCACTTCGATTTTTAAACGCGGTATTGGGGTAAACCATTCTCAACAAAATAACGCTTTTTAAAAAACCACACGGTTCAAATATCGCATTTTAAATTGTCGTGTTTTGAAATGCACATGCGTCATTTTGAATTAAGTGGTTTTTGAAACACGACATTTTAAAATGCCTCATTTTGATCTGGACACCCACTCGTTTATAATATGAAAAAGAAAACACCATAACATAGTAGACAAAAATATTTTGGTTACATAAAATTCTGTTTCATATAATTCTGCGAAAACTGATAAGAACATGTAATATCGTTTCCATAAGATAAAAACGTGTTATTTGAGAAGTAGTCCTGAGTTCATTATACTCAGTATGTTTAATAAACTAGACAACAAAAGTATGTTCTGAAGACTATTTCGTATTTGTTTAATTGTTTTTTTGACGGCTTTTACAGGCCATTGTTGACCCATATCGTGTCTTCAATTTGCGTTTTGGGCCATATATGCAATCTACTTCAGGTGAACGATTTTTTGTTTATCTCTGCATGGCCATGGTGAATTTCTCATATGATGGATCTTCAATGATCATCCCTGTGGTGTGTATTTGAGGGTATTCAAATACAGCTTGAGATACATGTGGAACATTAAGTAGATCAGAAAAATGTTCGGGCTATGTTTCGATTTCCGCCAAGTATCGTCAACGTCAACATAGAGGTTTCCATCTTGACCCCGAATGGCAGTTTACCGAGACCTTAAGGTATGGTGCAACCTTTAAAGAAACTACGCGAATTTCACTCATTGCTGAGTTGTTGTGCACTTCTTCTGTCTACAAATGCGTTGAGCTGTCCCTAGCAAGAACTGCTTTATTTCTTCTTGCTGTTGTAAACCGAATTTGCAGTTAATTATTGGCTATATTTCGTTGCTCAACAGCAAAGCGACACTCCTCATCAAACCAATCATTTTTGGATGTAGTTTTCACTATATTGAGAATGGGCTGGGCAGCATCAACCACCGAAGTTTTCAATACTTCCCAGATATATTATTCACTCCTTCAGATTAGTAATTAGATCGCAAAATTCTATTGCTAACAAGATCTTGATATTTCTGTTGCGTTTCTTCATTTATCAGACCTTCACATTAGAATCGCGTTGTATATCTAGCTTCTTGGATCGCTACGAATTCCAGCCGATACTCTTTCATATATATGTAAAGGCCAGCAAACGCGCCAGGTTTTCTAAGTCACTGCATGTTACACGTGCCGATCCTCAATCTCGTGCCCGGGTCGTAGCGGAGGATCATTGTTGTTTCGTAGGTATCCAATTTTTTTTTGTTTATTGACATTTATAACATTTGTTATTTTTTACGGATGCGAATTGTCAGCCCAGCTATCCAACCAGATTTAATCGCCTCCTACGACAAGCTCTGGATTCTGTAGTGGTAATCTATGGGTCTTACGATTCGTTCGAAATATTTACGAAAACGCCTCCACCCAGGGCTCGGTTGTCTAAACGAAATTTGTCTAATAGGTAACATTTGGCGCCATAATAACTATTGATCAAAATGAAAAATCGGTCACAATTATAAACTCGGTATTTTTATTTTTGATTTCCAAACTATAATTTATGATTTTAAAAGAAAACTATTGAATGCGGTTGGGCGGATAGGTATAACCACACTAATTCAATTGAGCGATTATATTTAAGTAAGAACGTGTCCGAAAGCTTTCTTTTTACCAACCTGAAAACTTTAGTCTTCGAATCAATTAGACCCTATTCCTTAGTTAAATAGCCTAGAATATGCAAGAATTAACAGGTCATTCAATAAGTCCGTAGGATAATTAAGAAAAATAAAATTTTGACAAATCTCGATTTTTAACTATGTTGAATAATAGTTACCTTCGAGGGCGATACGCCGAGAATAGCAATTTTCCAACTTTTCAATACCACTTATATAGTATATTTCTATTTCTCGTCAAAATAGCGATTACTTCATCATTGGACTTAAATTTCTTTTTAGCAACCATTCTATCTTGAGATCTGAAAACATAAAAAGTCGCTGGGAGCTAAATCTGGAGAATATGGTGGGTGGGTAATCAATTCGAAGCCCAAATCATTCAAGTTTTCAATTGTTTGTTTCGATTTGTGACACGGTGCATTGTCTTGGTGAAACAACACTTTTTTCTTTTGCAAGTGTGGCCGTTTCTTTGCGATTTCAGCCTTCAATAGAGCAAAAGGTGCACAGAAATGGTGGCTCCTTTTTGGAGATAATCGATGAATATTATTCCGTTCGCATCCCAAAAGCCATTTCTCATCTAATGTCAGATATCGATGGTAGAATTTCTTTTTAATGCGGTTTAACTGCGACAAACACTCCTCTGAAGCATCGATTCGTTGTGGCTTTTGGTCGACTGTGAGCTCAAGCGGCACCCACTTTGCACAGAGCTTTCGCATACCACAATGTTCGTGTAAAATGGTAAAAACAGTACCATCTGATATCTTTACAGTGTCAGCTACCTTGTGCACCTTCAATTTTCGGTGGTTCATAACCGATTTGATTTCTGTTTGTTGATTTATATCGTATTTTCAAAAATTCCTGTTAATATGAAAAAGATTATAATTCACCTAAAAGAAACTAAACTAAAAGAACTTAAATCCAAGAACTTCTCAAAAATAACAAAAACATTTCGGCACCTTATAAAGTCTTAAGTCAATGACCAATTAAAAACAAGATTTTTAATAATCTCTTTAGACAGTTTGACTAGTCAAGTTAATTCAAATATTAACATATAATGTAGTTTAAATCTCAACAGCTCACTGAATTAAATAACTATATGTATAAAATGTAAATAAAATTAAGTTCTATTTTAGATTTTTCAAGGTTTAATTTCAATTCTGTATTAATTTATATATATTGTACTACGTATAACAGCAGAAAATTAATTTCTAAAATTAGCAACTTATACAATAGGCCATATTCCAGAGCGATACAATTTATTCTATTTCATTATTTTATTTCACCACTTCCGATTTAGATTTGTATTGAAAATAACATAATATAAAATTGACTTAAAACACAAAATAAGATCTCATACAAAATAAGATTGATCAGCAATCAACGAATGAATTTCTAGACAGCGAAGAACTGCTTATCTGACTTTATAGAATATAAAATATAATTCAAACATTTCTTCTATTTGTTTTATTATTTTATGTTATCATATATACCCATACAGTTCAAACATTAATCGATAAGATTACCATTCGGAAGCTCGATATATTTTACACCGAAATCTTGGTCAAATGACGATCTCCGAAATAATAATATGCCGAGTTCTACTTTCGTCGCTACCATCATTATACATATTTAAAGATAGTTACGCTTTGTAAGCTTTTCAGATAAACCTGCGTCTGTTGGTCTTCCAATAGCGAACACACATTCAATTTATTAAACTGCCAAATCGTATTTCTTCGATTGTAGATTTTAACAAAATTCACCTTGCTTTCCTGTGGTTCCTAGTAAACCTATGAGTATATATTTAACTACGTAAAATTATGAAAATACTATCACAATATCCTGTTCAAGTTTAGATCAGCTACCGAGAGATTGGTTCTAATTTACTCATATGACAAACATTTTCACATGACGTGACTATTACGTTATTAGTCATATTCTTGAATTTGAATCAAGCTACGACACTAAAATTAATGCTACATACATCATGCGTTATTGTATTGCTACAACAATAAAATCAAAAATAAATAATCAAAACTTAAAATTGTTGCTTCATAATTGTTATTTGTCACTTGGAAAAGATGCTTACGTGACAAAATTTAATACGAAGAAACATTTGAAGTGGCATATCGTATGAAGAGACAAAAGGCGTAGCATACGACTATTGGAGTTATTATTAATCATGTGACGCAACAATTGTCACGTAATTTAATGTGATAAGATTATAGTAATTGGAGAATTATTTTGGTTGAGGATATGAACATACTCCTTTTCGAAGATAAATGCGCTTTATTAAAATCTAAATTTCTGTTCTTGCAAATACGGATAAGCTTAACATGAAATAGTTTATCGGTCCTTTTGTATCATGGGATTGAGCCTCGTTCTAATACGAAAAATGGCTGTTTTAAATCACGAGATTAGGAATCTAGTTAAATTTGTGATATAGCGACATTAGTCTACAGAACCCTTATTATTATTCATCTTTTTTAAGATATCACTGCTTATTCCTAGTTACCGCACAAATGGCACAGTGGCGTTAAAAGCTGGAATACCGATAGGGGCAGTATGCAAAAGTGATTTTTCACCATTTGATTCCGATTGGTGGTGTAAATGAATTCATCTATGACCCTCTGTTGGAGTGCAGCATTCATGAGCCAACCCATCTTCCATGTCAGTACCATAGGCTGGCATGGAGCTATGCAATGTGAAGATGGTTCTACATAACTCAAACCTCAATATAAATCAATTTTCAATATAAATCTTATTTGGTTTTCGAGAAAGAAGTTGTAACTTGATAAATATGTGACTCGAATTTAGGCGCAATGAAATCCAGTAGTAATAACAAAGTTAAAAGGAGAAATAAGTTTCAGTATTCTCAGATTTCTGGTCTGATATTTGAAACGTAGTCTAGATGAGCCGATTCAGACCCAAGCTTTGTCAGATATAAGTGCTGACCCAGCGTGAATTATAAAATTGAGCCATCTTTCAATAAGCGAGTGTTGATGTCGTCAATAGTATGAATAAATGATTAATGATCGAAATCGATGAAGCTGGATTGTTTACACGGTACAGGCCAATTTTTTAGATAAGAATTGTATTTCGAGTTTAATTAAAAAACGAGACTCTTTCTTTAGTGACCAAACATTTATACACTTTGTAAACTAACAAAATATAGGATATATGTATGTACATAGAGCAAATACCCTTTTTATATACATAATTAATTTCAGTAATTCATTTTCAGAATGTTACACCAGATTCAAGAATGAACGTTAAATTTATGGATGATCCTGAATTAGCATACGTCATGACACGTTATCGTGAAACTCATGATTTAATACATACAATTTTGGGTATGCCAACTCAAATGCTAGGCGAGGTGGCTGTTAAATGGATCGAAGCTATTAATCATGGATTACCAATGTGTTATGGTGCTGCAATATTTGGTGCAATACGATTAAAACCTAAGTAAACTAGATATAATAAGTTTCAGTATTATATAAATATTAATTTTTTAATTTATTATTTAGACAACGTGCATTATATTCAGAACACTACCTACCTTGGGCATTGGAAACAGGTCGTACTTGCAAACCATTATTAAACGTTTATTGGGAAAAGCGATGGCAACAAAATATTGATGATATAAGAAATGAATTAAATATAATTCCATTAGCGTTATTTAATAAAAAATAGTTTTAAGATTGAACAATACAAATTAGTTAGTGTAACAGAAATTGTTTTTACTTTTATAAAATATCTTTGATAATCGAATTTTAATTATAAAAATTTGTTTACATACGATAAATAGTATTCTGCTTTTTTAACAAAAACATTTAACTTTGATTTCTTAATTAGATTGGAGCTTATAGATTCACTACCAATAAATTTTTTGCCGAAATCTCCAATGACTTTATCGTCCCCAGCAGATTTACTGCTATTACTAGATTTAGCGGCAATAAATAATCGATATAAATCCGATAGCGCGGCTAAAATATAAAAGTTTGTTTTAATATTGGTATACGGTCCGTTTAGTATAGATTTTAAATCTTGTTTCAATACGAAAATAGTTTTATCATCAACTGCAAATCCTTCTAGATTACAATCATGATATATTGATTCAATGGCATTATTTTCCGATGTATAATTTATGTTGGATTTAAAATTTCCGCAAACACGAAAAAAATAAGTTGTTGACTCTTTAGGATCCTCATAATGATCGCCGTTATAGAATCGTACCATTTGTGAATATGAACCCAAAATATTGATTAAACTATAATAATTACACTCGGCTGGCGGTTTGGTTGATAATTTTTCGAATTCAATTATTTGATCGATTACTTTGGGAGATTTTGTATTGCTACAATATTCTTCGGCAATCTCGGTTTTAATTTCTACAACTAAATCGTTAGTTTTTGTCGTTGTTTCCTCCCACCATGGTTTATATATGGGGATCAACTTCTCAAAATTCTCGCTGTTGACGAGTAAAGCAAATTTCTTTTTTTCAGTATCAGTCAGCTGATTCCATATTGCTTCTGAATCATCTAAATCTATTCCGTTTAAACGTTCTGCTAAATCATGGTCGGTAGTATCTTCATCATCCGAATCTACATCTTCTTCATCCGATTCAATAATTTCGTCCATATAATTTTCAGGATTGTTAATGTCTTCACCATTCTCCATTTGTTCTAAGATGCCCATCATTTTTCTAACATTTTCAGCAATCGGTTCTGGATTCTGTTTTTGTGATTCCAGTTCTTCCTGCACACATTCTTTGTAAAATGCTTCTGAGCATTTAGTATGTGAAGGCGATTTGTAACATGCTAGAGAACAATAAAGCACATTACATCGTGGACAGTTATATTTTACTTCATTTTTTATACATCTAAAAAGGATATTTTTTAATTTGATATACAACTCAAAACATACATACTACATCCAAAACGAGAAGCTAATACTTACATTTGACACAGGTCTGTATTAGACATATTTTAAATATTAAGAATTTCAATTATTTATTAAAATTATTATAATAACAAAACAGTTAATGTTTTGACACAATAAAGTGACATGCCGATATAAATAAATGGTTTGTTGGGCTTGGGCAAGAAAAACTAGAATCCCACTTTTAAAAGGTGCAAGTTTATGCCACTCTGTGGCTCTCATGTGCTCACTTTAACTTGATCAAATATAACGAAATAACATATTTAATTTTTATATTTATTTTTGTTGAAAAGACTACATTTAATTAAGCTATATTATGTTACAACATAAACTGTGAAACATTATTAAGATAGGAACCTTTCAATATATTATTCATCTCTTCTCGATTTGTCCATTGATAGTTCACAGTTTTGTCAGATACATTGCCCTTTACTAGTACCGATCGAAAGAAAAATATTTTGGCACCAACCGTATCTTTCCGTTCACTGGTGGGGTACTTGAATTTATGAAAACCACAAGGAGCATTTCCAAAAAATTTTGCTTCTATGTTATCACCACAAATTTCTTTAAACACTCTTTCGGCTGCTTGTCTCATTGTCTCGCCATCTTTCCGTTTTCCTTGTGGCAACAGAAAATGCTTATCTTTACCCAATTTTTGTTCAACGATTAAAATCAAATTTTGATCCAATTTGCGATTAGTTGATTTGGTGTTATTAGTTCGGTCATCATCAGTTGATCTTGACGCCAATTTAAACTTGTTGAATTCTTCACTGTATAAATCTTCCATATCATGAGCTGTTTGTTTCGAGGCTAAATCGACGTCATAGTCACCTTCCATATCCCCTTTTTTCAATAATTCAGCTTGAACTAAATCCTTTTCGTGACGTAATTCATGATCAGATTTTAAACTGTTTTCCAACTCTATCGTTTGTAGATATACCTTAAATGAGGTGCAAAATTTAAACTGTATTCTACTATTAACATTAATTTTGTATTTTACCTGATATTCTTTTTCAATAGTTGAAAGAGGTTGGGTAATAACAGGCAACCTTTCCACTAGAATTGCTGAGTACAAATCCCATTTTTCTTTAGTTGATATAGCATAATTTCGTAATATAATTGATTGTATTTGTTTATTGTTTAGAATACTAAATGATTTTCGTAACATTTTATATATAAAATTGATTATTATCAATTAAATGCCAAAATCAAAATATCAGCATGCACCGTATGATAAATGACATTGACAGATATAGTTTAGAAAAACACCGCTTGAGTACACATGTTTAGAGAATCCATCTTCCTGTGTTTTGTACTCAGCAATCTGATATGGTTTTGTTTTGACAATTATTCAGCTAAACAGTAAACACTTGGCATACAGAAGTGAAGCGTTTCATAATATTATAATAGAATATAATCTACGAATTTACATTTAATTAAAAGTTAGAACCCAAATATGTCTTTCGATACAATTCCAAAAGATTTAAGAGGTTTGCGGGCTTGTTTAGTTTGCTCTCTAATAAAAACATTTGAACAGTTTGAATATGATGGATGTGACAATTGTGAAGAATTTCTTCGAATGAAAAATAATCGAGATAATGTTTACGATTGTACAAGTAACAATTTTGATGGGTAAATAATCATAATTTAACAATATTTATTATTTTGAATAACATTCATTTTTATAGGTTAATTGCTGTCATGAGCCCCGAAGATAGTTGGGTCTGCAAATGGCAAAGGATAAGTAAGTGGAACATTATCTTTCTGTTCTGTATGCGGTTGATATAATAAATTATTTTTCCTATTTTAGATCGATTTACAAAGGGAATATACGCTATATCAGTGTCCGGCCGCTTACCAAATGGAGTGATTAGAGAAATGAAAAACCGTGGCATACCATATCGACCAAGAGACACAAGTCAACGATAAATTGTCTACAAAATTTTATAAATAAAACAATTAAAAAAATTTATTTAAACATTATTATTTTAAAGAAACCAATATATGAACCTAATATTAGTGTTTTATTGGCGTAAGCTGAGTAATACCCTCGCTAATTGTCTTTAAGGCTCGCATATCTTTATTTACAGTCTCAACCAAGACCGAAATGGCCTTTTGTTGCTGTGCCAAAAATACCGACATTTCCGATGATGATTCATTATCTAATTTATACTCATTCATTGTTCTCGTATCATACCATTGATTTAAATGAATTTTCATCTGAGCCACCAGCTCATTGAGACGTCCTTTAAATTCATTTGGTGTGATGATAAGCGATTGAATAGATTCCAATTTACTGCGTATTAACTCTTCCTCGGGCAGAAGCGCCTCATCAATTTTTCTCGTCACTTCAAGTTTTACAATAATTTTTAAGATATCGTGACTCAATTTTGCAATTTTACGTTTGTGCTCTACAATTTTTGCCGCAGAATTTAAATGTCTTTGTTTTAATTCATTTAAATCTCTTTCTACTTTTTTCAGATACAAACTGTGCATTTCAGTTTCACCTTCTTGACATTCCATTCGTGATTTAAGCTAAAAATAAAATACAATAATTGGAATACAAAAAAATTAAACAACTATTTAGACGATCGCACTTCACTGTATCCAATAATAGGTGCTGGGATAAACCTCTGTGGGTCAGGATTATCAAATTGAGCTTGCCGCCACATACGCGGATCAATCCCTTTAGGGGTATTTTCTAAATACTCTTTTAGTTGATCCTCATCAGGGGGAAGAATCGGAATAATTCTGTCAGCTCCCAGTGACGATAACTGCTGCTTCGGCATTTGTTGATTCAAATAATTGGAAACTTCAGTTGAAGAATATTTCTTTATTTCATTCGAAGTAAGAGATTTCTCTTCTATATAAATCACTACTTTACATTTGTTGTCCGGAAGGGCTTTCATTTCTTCAACATTAATTACAAGTCCGGGTTTATTACCAAAAATTTGAGTTAGTTGTGAAATAAGCTGTTGCTCTTGATTTCTAAATTATAAATAGAAAGTTAGTGTGTTTGCCAACTATGTAAATATACAAGCACGTACTTTAATTCGCTCTGATTCTTATTAAATATGATCGCAACGAGGCCCATTTTATTATCTTTTTTGGGAAGTTTACAGTAGGCCATTGTTTTAAATCGGTTCAGATAATTATGGTTAGTGATATCGATTGGTGGAGCATTTGGGGCATAATACGATTTTCCTGTACCCCATAAACCTTGTAAATGATTAAAACGAGCAATAATAATATCACGTTCATCATTATAAATTTGTACATTTACATCGGGATTGCTCGGCTTGAAAAATAATTAGTTTTTATAAATTTATTTATTAGTTATCAAAAACTATAACTTACAAGCTCTTGTTGTTGCTGTTGTAGTTGTTGTTCAGGTAATGAAAAACATGGTTGTCGTTTAAACGATCCAAAACCAGTACCGCCTCCAAACGCAGTATTTGCGGTTCCAAACAGGGATGGCGCTGTCGATGTTGCAGTACCACCAAATCCACCAAACCCAGTACCACCAGTACCAAATCCACCAAAACCTGTAGTTGAAGTAGTCGGCTGTGTATTTGTCTGGCCAAATAGTGAACTACCAAATCCTGACGTATTCCCCGCTGCACCAGATGTAAAGGTACCTCCACCAAAACTGAACGCTTGTGTTGTAGTTGAAGTGTTAGTGTTCGTACCAAATAATGATGTACCAAACGAAGGTCCTGTATTAGTTGTTGCGCCAAAAGCTGGAGCGGCACCTGTTCCACCTAATCCCGTCGCAGCTCCAACAGTACCGAAAGCTGGAGCACTACCTGTTGTCCCAAATGGTGTAGCACCAAATGCAGATGTTGTAGTGGTGCCAAATGCTGTACCGCCAGATGTACCAAATCCTGTACTACCACTTGCTCCAAACGCTGGTGCGGGATTGGTGGTACCAAAACCCGTAGTTGCACCGGCACCAAATGGAGTCGCTGTTCCTGTTCCAAATGCAGGTGCGGTTGTAGATGCTGCACCAAAACTGGTATTTCCACCGCCAAATGAAAAATTGCTTAAAGCTGAATCACAAACATATTATAACCTCACTTTATTTTGTAAATATATTTTGATAACCTACGTTTTGCCGCTTGAGTTGCAGTTCCAAAGGTTGTGTTACCAAAACCGGACATTTTATAACTATTTTGTGAAATTACATAAAACAATAAATTTTTTAAAAAATTACCAAATATTTATAATACAATTATTTATAAACGTAAATTATTTATTGTCCATGGCATTGTGTCAAAGATTATTTGCTGTCTAAAATTCAGCATATCCCCTGTGCTGAAGTTCTGAATTGCAAAGTTTTTTATTATGGATTATTGTACAATATTACGTATTAAATGGTTTTGCCTAAAAACTCGAAAATTTTCGGTTTAAAAAACCCTTTCTGTTAGACTGATACGGCTGTTGAATTCTTCACTGTTAACTGTCTTATATCTTAAACATTTTTGTTTTCAGTTTTAAAAGTGTTAAAAAATTCTGATCTTTCCAGTGGTTAATATTTGCTTCACTATCCCGTTGCTCTCTTGCTTTCTATACTATTCGTTCCATATAGAATGAAAACAAACATGTAGGCACTATCAAGTAAAAGATTATCATGACGATTTTCTTTTGTTGTTATCAACATAACCTCTAAACTAAAGACAACAACAAATTACATTATTTCCTCAGTCATTGAATCTCAGTCGAGCGAATAAGAAGTAAATTTTCAATTTTCTATAATAAATAAGTGTTGTAATATATTGAATTACTGCCAAGAAAATGAAAATTATATTTCTATTGTGGTCAATACTATGTTTCTATAATTACTACGCATATGGATCATTTATAAATGCTTATCCGAAATACGAACATTTTGATGACGGTGGTGATCCCGGTGAACCTTTATATTTAACACCATACATTGAAAAAAATAAAATTGATGATGCTAGAAAATTAGCGAAAGTGGATCATCCACAATTAAACTCGGCTAACAGTTTTACTGGATATTTAACTGTGAATAAATCATCTAATTCGAATTTATTTATATGGTTTATACAATCGCATGCTAATTGGGAACATGCCCCAGTCGTACTATGGCTGCAAGGTGGACCAGGAGCATCATCCCTTTTTGGACTTTTTACTGAAAATGGGCCGTACTCATTGGAAAGCGAATCAACCGTATCTCCACGAAAATATTCATGGCATTTACCAGCTAACCTACTTTATATTGATAATCCAGTTGGTACAGGATTCAGCTTTGCTGATTCAGAAGATGGCTACGCAAGAAATGAAAAACATGTTGGCATTAATTTACATGCTGCTCTTGTTCAATTTTTTAAACTGTTTCCGGAGCTAAAAGATAATCGTTTTTATGTAACTGGCGAATCTTATGGTGGTAAATATGTTCCTGCTGTATCACATTACATTCACAAATTTAACCATGAAGGGAATCCAGATAACATTAATTTACAAGGAATTGCGATAGGGAATGGTCTTAGTGATCCAGTTCATCAATTATATTATGGTGATTATCTATATCAAATCGGATTAATCGATAAGAATGGATTAAATAGTTTTCATACGTATGAGAAATTGGGCCGACAGTATATTAATAGTGGTCAGTATGATAAAGCTTTTGAAATTTTCGACACCCTTCTCGATGCTGATCAAACAAAATATCCGTCATTATTTCAAAACTTGACTGGAATGCAATCATACTTTAATTATATTAAAGTTGGAGATGATAAATCAGATTTATATCTTGGAAAATTTTTACAAAGCTCGGACGTTCGAAAAGCCATCCACGTTGGCAATAAGGAATTCCACGGACTAGCCGGTGAAAACAAAGTTGAAGAATATTTAAAAAATGATGTTATGGCTAGTGTTGCCGAATGGGTTAGTGAACTACTATCGTTCTATCATGTTGTAATCTACAACGGACAACTAGATATCATAGTGGCATATCCGTTGACTGTAAACTATTTACAACACCTATCGTTTAGCGGTAGTGATCAGTATAAAACAAATCCGCGATACATATGGAAGGTCGATAAAGAGATAGCCGGGTATGTGAAGGAGGCTGGAAATTTGACCGAAATTTTAGTACGCAACGCTGGACATATGGTACCAAGTGATCAGCCGAAATTTGCTTTTGATCTAATCACACGATTAACATCGGGCAAAGGATTTGCAAACAAATCAAAATACAATTGGTAAAATGTTATTAACTCTAAAGTTAATTTTATTATTTACATCTTTAAATGATGGAATTTACATTTAAATAAATACAATTTTAAATAATAAATATTATTATCGTTTTTAATCAACTTTTAAGTATAAAAATTGTTCCATTTTTATTTTAATCAAAATTATGTATGCATTTTGGAAGGAGGCCATAAACAATTAAATGTTTTCTTAATTAATTTATAAAACTTATCTCTCTTATAATTAACCTTTGCAATTCATTTAAATGTAATAGGTTGTTCCTATAAATAGAAATAGCAAGTGGGCAGTAGTGATAAAAATCCTTAGATAACCACTACACTTTTACCGATCTCTCTCACTCTACAACTAATTCATATAAATATAATTGATAGTAATTAATAATTATTTCTAAATAGTAAATAGTTCAAAAATTAGGTGGATCGTATATTAAGAATATCTAAAAAATATATTTAATTCGATAAAATGCCGGGAAGCCGGTTACGGATCAGGTTTATAGATAAAAGCTGTTAAACAAAATGTAACAGGCGCAAAATTAACTGAAACTGGAAAATATATGATGGGAGTTCCTTTTTGGCACAATCAACAACAGCTCGATAATAGTTGTGTGTATAATATAATATATAATAACAATTAATTAAATTGAACAATGTAAAATCCAAATTTCTGTTTTTTTTTTTTTTATATAAATTTTATATATTGAGATAATAATTTAGACATTCCAAATCGTTTTTAGACCGCATCTTAATTTACTACAACATTTTTCTATATCTGGTTCCGAATCACCAACAATAATTTCGTTTAATAAATCTTCTGTGATTTTCTTGCCGATTATTTTTAGAGCATTATTCAAATCGGCTTGATTCGAATTTTTATTAACTCGTGTTATATATTCTAAAATTGTCATGCAAATATCCTCTGTACTAATATCATCGTTCATGGTATCCCATTCGGATTGCTCACTCGCACTCGATGGATTACATTCTAATTGAAATTTTTTGATATTCGACCATATTACAGTAAATTTTGTGAAACACTTTTCGTCGAACGGATCACCAATCGATTGAAATATTTCGTTTACATTTTCGATTACATCCTGTGTATTTGGAGTGATTGGAAATAAATTTACTGGCTGGCATAGTGGGTTAAGTATTTTTGAAATGCAGTCGAATAGCTCCGTTTGAAATGGTTGATAGATTTCCCTCGATAAATTTTCATATTGTGATAGGAGTACATTTATTTCTAGGAAATAGTTCATAAATTTTTGTATTTTGTCTGTTGGAAATGTATCGGCAACTTCACCGCCACCGGCCAATATACTAGATAGCACCTGTTTAAATGCTTCGATCAATCCATTTACTAAACATTGTTTAACGAATGTTTCCTGAAATACATTTGGCTTTTTATTTGTATTCTGAGCTTCTAATATAGAAAATTTGTTAAATATAGCACTTAAAGCCTCCAATGAATTTGTCAGAAGTGTTGTTGATGTTGAATTACATAAAATAAATGAAAATTTTTCTATAAAATTATCGATTGAACGAAAATGTTGAAACCATAAAATTTCGTCACCCGAATTTTCGAATATAAGTGTTGTTTTAAAAAAACGCATCAATTGTATTAATGTGGGTGCATCATCATTGTCGATAAGATTTAAAAGTGTAGCCATTATATCATTGTTGTAGCAAAGTATATCACGGGCCTCACTGAAACAACACATATTACCTATGATGCCAACCACAATTTCAGTCAACCGGACATTATCACTTGTTTGAATTATAAGCGCAAACAATTCTAATACATCGTGTTTCAATAGTAGCTTCACAACATCCTTTTCAATTGTCATATCCCAAAGAATACATAAATCTTTTTCCATTTGATCCGTAAAATCCGAACCAATATTCGAGAGCTTCAGTAGAACAGATAAAACATAACGCTCACTATACAATGTGTCCCCAATTGCATCGCCTTTTATTTGTTCTATCAATTCTGGGTTTATTTCATTTGGTAGTGATGGATTATAACTATGGGTTTCTGTTGTTTCGGCCATATTATCGATTGCGATACTAGTGCTAGGAACGATTTCATCTGACGTTTTAGTCACAGCGCATTGGTCTGGCGGAACTGCATCGTCAGGATTAACTTCATTACATTTATTTGAATTCTGTTCCATTATATTAATTAATAATAGATATCGATCTGTAATTAACATATCATTATGTATATTTTTATTTATAATATTATTTAATTTGTATCAATTTTAATTAATACCTTTCTAAAATATTATAGAAAGTTTTTTTGTTGTACAATTATCAAAATTTTTTGACAATTCCGATTGTATATTCAGCAATATAGTTTTGATTCAGCATTAATTGAACTGTCAAATTAATTAAATCAACAAAAACTGTAAATTTTTTCTATTTAGTATTTCAATTTAAATATTTTCATATCAAATAGTTATTATAACAAACAAATAATTACAATTAAAATACGTATAAAATAGAATTAATTTATAAGCAAATTGTAATGTACAGCAAAAACTCGTTTAATCTCGAACTAAATTGTTCAACCCTACATTGATTTAAAATTGGACGTTTCATTTTTATTTTATTATTCGAACTGAAGAGTGATTAGTTTGTGTTGCTTGTTTTATTCTGTGAAATAAGTTTTGTGATTTTTATTAAGTTAAATATATTTTTGGTATTCAATTTTATTGAAAAAACGAAGACGTTTTATAAAATAATCTTATAGAATTATTAATTTTGGAAATATATAAAATGCAGCGTCCAAAATCAAATCAAAATATACAGGTTTATGTACGAGTCAGGTAAGACAAACGCGTGGCTGTAAATAGTTAAATTACACATATATTAATTAGTAAAATATATTAATTATATATTTAAAATTATTTTAGACCAACAAATTCACGTGAAAAATGTATAAAATCGCTAGAAGTGGTAGAGGTGTGTCCACCAAAAGAAATCTTTGTCAAACAAACTTTTGATTCCAAAACAAAGAAATTTACGTTCGACAGGTCATTTGGTCCAGATTCACTCCAGTCTGAAGTATATGGCTCTGTTGTTGCGCCAATGATACAAGAGGTTTTGGCTGGTTACAATTGTACGGTATTCGCTTACGGTCAAACTGGAACAGGAAAAACATACACAATGATTGGAGAAGAGCCCGAAACGAAAACATTTGTAGATGACGTAAGATTGCTAATTAGATAAATTATCGTAAAATATATTTTAAGGTTTTATTTCTTTTTAGGATAATACGTCTGGTATAATACCTCGGGCATTAAATCATTTATTTGATGAACTTCGATTATCTGAATTAGAATTTTCAATGCGTGTCTCTTATTTGGAACTTTATAATGAGGAATTATGCGATCTTCTGTCATCCGATGATACAACAAAGATTCGAATTTACGATGATGCTGCGAAAAAAGGTTCTGTAATTGTTCAAGGTTTAGAAGAAATTCCTGTTCACAGCAAAAATGATGTTTATAGATTATTAGCTAAAGGACAGGATCGTCGAAAAACTGCAGCAACACTGATGAATGCCCAATCATCACGATCACATACGGTATTTTCAATTTTGGTACATATCAAAGAAAATGGGGTGGATGGTGAAGAAATGCTAAAAATTGGTAAATTAAATTTAGTTGATTTGGCTGGCAGTGAAAATATATCGAAAGCTGGAAATGAAAAGGGAATTCGAACACGAGAAACTGTTAATATAAATCAATCGTTACTAACTTTAGGTAGAGTAATTACGGCTCTTGTGGAACGTACACCTCACATACCCTACCGCGAATCGAAGTTAACACGAATTTTACAAGAATCGCTTGGGGGTAGAACTAAAACATCAATAATTGCGACAATTTCACCAGGACATAAAGACTTGGAAGAAACCCTTAGTACATTAGACTACGCTCATCGTGCTAAGAACATCCAGAATAAACCCGAAATAAATCAACGACTAACTAAAAAGACCGTATTGAAAGAATATACCGAAGAAATTGATCGCCTCAAACGAGAATTAATGGCATCACGGGATAAAAATGGTATTTACTTACCAGAAGATACTTTCAATGATTTGCAATACCAAATTGAGTCACAGAATAAGGAAATCAATGATAAGATGCAGCATATAAAAGCTCTTAAATCCGAATTATCTAATAAACAGAAAATTTTCAGTGAAGTAAGCTTAAACCTCATCGAAAAAACTGAACAATTAAAAAGCACTAAACAGGTACTTGGAGTTAAAGAGAAAGAGTTAGGCCAAACGAAAAAACTGTTAAACACAACCACTCTAAAGTACAATGAGAAAAAATTTGTTCTGGAAAAACATCAAGAGACCGAGGAAAAATTGACCCAGCAAGCAAAAGAATTACTAAATGTGGCTGAAACAGCATCAACCGATAGTATTCAATTGCAGAATGCTATCGAACGGAGGAAAGCTACAGATACTAAAATTATATCAGCTTGCGATCAGTTTTCTAACACTATCAATAGTATTTTAAACAGTACGGTTACGAATATGAACGATTTCAAAAATAGTTACTGCAACACGTCCGATTATATTTTAACTGAGCTGGGTAAGTTTTATATTCATTGTGCTCGTTTTCGTTTTATCTAATTTACAATTCTTATTCTAGATTCCAATATGAAATCAAGTACCGAATTCCTCAGTTCTTTCATATCCTGTCTAAATACTGTGTCAGGCGAACGAGACATATGTATAACGAATATCAAACAATTATTAAACGCATTTTCAAATGAATTAAATACGTCGGTGCAAAACGATCATGAACAACTAAAAAGTTGTATTGGTGCGTTGGAAATCAAATTGAATGAAATTTTAAATTTTTCCGAAGTGTCAATGTTCCAAAAATGTCGTGAAGTTACAAATCAAATGCAACAGCAACAATTATTACACGATGAGAAGTATGAGAAATTAAAACAAATGTATTTAGAAAGTAAATTACAAACGGTCAATTTTATCGAATCGCAGAAAACAGCATTCGAAAATAATTTTAAGAGAATTGATCAAAACTATCAGCAGAATATTAGTACGGTTAATTCCAACTCTGATGAAAACAAACTTTTAATTGAGAAACAAATGAGTGATTTGGAATCATTCTATACAAGTTTTAAAGCAAATTTTGAAATGATGAACTCTCTTAATGGAAATGTTGCTAAACTTGGAAAGACGATGCACAATGAACTAGTCGACATACAAAATAATTTTGAATTACAATCGACTGATCATGCTAGTTTTAAAGAAAACCTTACAAAAGATAAAACGATTGAATTGTATATAGACGATGTTAAATCGGACAGCACTACGGATTATAATTTGAATAAACAACAAATCGAGAATGTCATCAACGTTAAAGAACAATTTGAAAATTGTATTGGCACTATTCGAAATGATTTGGAATATGCTCTCACTACAACGGAATGTAATGCACAAAAATTGAACGAAGCTGTAACCAATAGCACACAATGCGTGAATAACGATTTAGGAGAACTAACCGAAATGTTGAATAAAAATAACAATACATTCAAAAATTCAGTTGAAGAAGAGCATTGTCGGCTAAACAATTCAAAGCTTCATGCATATTCATTCCAGCAAACATTACATAAATCAGTAAACGATTTTCACGAAAATGTTATGTCGAATTTAAAAGATTTTGGCGAAAAATTTAACAAATTCACCGAGAACGATATCCAAACATATTCATCGACCGGTATGACACCTATTAAACGGTCATATCCGATACAACGAGATTTGATAGCAACGTCACCACAAGAACGTTTAATTCAACGATTTAAGCAACAATATCAAGCACCCACCTCCGATTTAGATATATCTCAATCAATACTATTGGAAATGAGCTCGAACGAGAACGATCTCTCATCGTCGTCGTTTACCCCGAATTTATCAAATATCGATAATTATTTAAATTCAACCGAAAATAATGCAACAGAAACTGAAATCAGACTACTGGATTCACCGGAGTACGAAAAAACTCCATTGCAGCCGTTAAATAATTTTTCCGATATATCGAACATAACAAATAATTTTAGCATTCTATCAGGGGTTAAAAATCATACCTATTCAGACTTAACACCATCAAATAAAAGTAATATTGACACAATACAAGTAAGATTTAAAATAAATTCATGATTTTATGATTTTTATGTAATCAAACGATTTTTATTCTATTTCAGGAGCCCGTACTTCTTAATAAGGAAAATATTCTTTAAAGTATTCTTAATTATAAATAAAAATAAAACACACATTTTCTAATATAATTTTTACGAATTTCAATTTTATATAATGTACATGAATTTATAGACGTACTACACTGTTTATAATAAATTACTGGAATTTTTTTATGACTCATTTCATTCTTAAACTTATTTTTGGAAATTGAAATACATTGTTAATCTTCTTTGTGGTTCACATACAAGATGTTTTAGAGAATTACAAATGTAAACTGCACTCGCCATTGATCGTGGCTATTATTAGCGGGTGCTCGACGATAATGCATGATATCATGCAGTGACGAATGGATTCGGGAATTACTACATTCATTTGTCTTTATATTTTTCATTTAGACTGGCGACGAACAGTAATTTTCATTTAATTCTTTATTATTAACTCTATTAAGTAAGTATAGATACTAGTGTCTATCCTCCTCTTTCTTGTACCTTCCACTTTTGCTTCGACATTATATGAAAATTATTATTCAACATTCGTCTTGTGGTTTGCTGTTTCCAGAAGTTAATAAAAATAATGATGCTGCTCCGTAATTGTGCTTGATTTTGAAAAAAACTATGTTTCAATCGATCTGACCTTGGATTGATCTAGTTTTTTATCTCTAATCTGTTTAGGGGCTCAAGTCGCTCCCCCCAACTTGTTCGCGGTTCGCTTATTTACGTCCTTACTTTTACGCCATTACAGCCAATTCGAGGACGTAAGCTATAGGTTCGATTTTCCTAACCATCTGCACATTGCAAGGTTCATACCAGCCTATAGTGCTGGCATGGAAGATAGGTCGGCCCATGAGTTCTGTACTCCAACAGGGAGTCATAGTAGTGTTCATTCACACCACAGATTGTAATCTCATGGTGAAAAATTCCTTTTGCATCCTGCCCCTATCGGGATTCTAACCCGGTGGTACCTCCCTCTCCAATTGCCGCAGCTTTAACCACTGCGCCACCTGGGTGATTGGATTGATCTTACAATCAATTGGCGTTAAAAATGCGACCTTTCACTTACGGAACCAGCCACAAGATTGCGGATTGGATCGTGTAGCTTGATAACACAATTGATAATCGAATTTGTATACTGCACTGGCGTATGAGGTTATCATAGTAATGATGGAGCATGCCATCAGATTGGCGATAGTTGTACGTACTTGTTTGGTCTTTCGACATAATAAAGCGCATACCATACACTCAAGTAAAATTTTATTTAGATGATGATAATCGAATATGGCCAAAAGAAGTTCTATAAAGTTACTCCTCCTTATATGAAGAGCTTCGAATTAATTCAATAAACTCACGGTGATAACTCTCTAGTAACTCATTTGATCCAATTAGAGTATAAACACTCTAGCAGGAATTTAAATAATTAATTCTGGTGTTCGAAAAACACTCTATGGCACCCATACAGATTTAAAACTTACGTAAATCTTTCTTCTAAACTGGAACTCGTTACTCTCTATTTGAAAGAGGAGACTATTCCAATGGCACACATTATGATGGTGTATACAGTAAAGATCAACTTAGGAATCAACGTTGGATTAATCATTGGACTTCCAAATAGTTGACAATCGAAACTTTATGACCCACTTTCTTCTGATATCAATCAAGATTTCAATTGTATTTGTACATGAATTGTTGAGGGTGACTAGGAAAATCGTTTTGCAAATTTCAACCAATGAAAATGAGCGTATTTGCCTAGTAAGTTGCTAAACGAAGTTGGGGTATACCATAATTAAGAACCTCATTAGAGTTCCATTCGGGATCTGGGAGAACACTTTTTTAAGAACACTGATGCGGAATTCTAGCATTGAATCGTTTGAGAAAAACGAACCATTGAACATTGCAGAACGCACAAGACAAGACAGTTGATCTTTTCAGCTCAGAAAGTGAGTCAGGATGGTACTGATTGGCATGAAAGTAACTTCGGTTTGAAATAACATTTAAATTAATCGTAAAGTTTCTTGGAAATCGCTCAAACACAACACCGTTGTAGTCTCACTATGTAGTCAAATTGATATTTACTCTTTCTACAATGTATTTAAATTTTACCTCGCAACATCAATATTGCATGCAACTTTTGCAATTTTTGGTGCAACAACTAGAACAGTTCCAATTCTACAACAGTTATACGAACCGACAGGACATTTCATATAGCTCTTCATTGCATATAGCTCAGAACTAGAAGGAAGAGTTTTCCACAAGAACTAGAACTTATCATTACAATTGTTAATTTGATTTATCTGGATTAAACTGCTGTCCTCAGCGATAGACTTGAAGCAAATATAATCATCAATGCGATTCGTGATGTGCTGATATTATGAACCATCTGTATCTGAGTGTAGAGAAGATAGAGAGAAAGCGTGAACAAAGTTGAAACATCAGTTCGCAGTAGTAGCAAAAAGACGAGCGTATAATTAGTCTAGATTAACCAGTTTTAATTCGATCTAGGAGCTCACACATTACAATATGAAAGAAATCGATATTATCACTCAGGATAAAGCGGACTACAGGAAAATAAGACCTATAAATCTCCGATGTTCATTTAGCCAGATTACAACTTCGGAGAGAGTATTATGAGCAATAGTGGGCAAGTTGGCGAATGTTGGCCGACGATCAATTGCATATTATCAGATAAACCTTCGTCCTATCAAAATGAAGTCCAACTAATGATATAGACAAGTATTATTTCATCCTGTGAAGTATTAAAGTAAGTGAAGATAAGTGTTAACGCCACTAGCGGGAATTATGAATCAAACACTTGTAGTCTGCTTTAATTACTGACTCTAAGTTGCCAATAATCCCGATACAGACCATCTTAGTAGTAACAGTTAACTTCTCTGTCTGATTCTCTCTTTTCAAACTGTTTTGGGCCTCAAGGGTCTCCCTACTCTTTCACAGTATGCTTATTTATTTCATACTTTAACGGCCAAATCGAGGACGTAAGACCATAGGTCCGATTTACGTAAAACAGCCTATAGTACTGACAGGGAAGATGGGTTAATCTCTTTTGCAAGCAGCCCCTATCGGGATTTGAGAATCCTTAGCCGCATCTTTAACCACTGCTTCAAGCAATAAACTTTATTTTATTCACAAAGGTGAAACACATCAAGACAATATCTTATTTCGACAATCCAATCAACATTTTGTATATGCAGATGATATCTGTGTGATTGTATTATATTAAAACGGAATGAAAGAGATACTTGATCGACTGCAACGTGTTCAGCTTCCGTTGGTCTCAAAATCAACGATTTTTCGAGACCAAGACGCAATTATTTCAGTAGTGGTAACCGCACGTTTGAAGGAGTAATGAGATTCAAGTATCTTGGATCTCTCATTACACACACCTGGATAAGCTGAAACTGTATAGAGTGATGATCAGACCCGTTGTGTTGGATGTGAAAGTTGTACCTTGACGGATGAGTACGAAAGATGGCTTCTAATATTTGAGAGAATAATCATGCGTTTGATATTTGGCCTAAAACGCGACGTTGATGGCACATACCGAGTTCTTTCCAATCAAGAGATCAGGAATTTAATGCGAATTCCTGATATCGTGCATATCCGAACCGAATAATACAGCGATTTTTGAAGGTAGGCGAAGAGATCGTTGTCGGTGACGATGGCTCCACGGCGTAGAGAGCGATCTGGCATCTTCTAATTACTTGCAAAATTATGAAGAGCTAGTTCGTACTCGAAACTGGTTGAGTCAGATTGTTAACACGGTAGGGGCCAACAATGGCCTGTAAAATATAGAACAATATTTAATTTTAATTTCATTTACTCGTCTTTCACGCATCGATCCTCTTTCATTCTTCAATACCCTTCATTTTAATAAATTCATACATAACCCATTTTACCCCTTTTTTATATTTCTTTCACACTCCTTGCAGTCTTTAGGATTAGGACATCAAAGTTTACTCTTTTGTGATTATACTTGTGTCGCTCTTTAGAAACGACCATACAATAATCACACACATTTTATTCACTCAACATTTTTGTCTTGTTCCACCCTTATATATTTGGTTAAAATATTTACTGTACATTCCTAGTGTTACATAAGAGATGACGCTGTAGTTAAGGTTTGTTTTTGTTGTTTTTCACCAAACTAAAAAAATATTCAAATGAAATATTTTATCTTATTTGAATGAAAAACAATACATATTAAATAGGGAACAATGAATTGATAACAAAAAATGCAAATTTTACTAATCACACAAATACTTTGTATTTCTGTATTTATAAATAAAACAAATAAATACATTATAAAATTGTATTCTTTTCTTTCGCTCGTTCAGTATTCACTGTATTCAGTTGTCATTCAACTTTGCTGGTTTAAAGAAGTCTGGTAAAACTACGTAAGCTTATAAATTTTTAGTATTTTGTTTTCTACAATACGGAAGTGTTTAATTTACCATAAAATGGCAAATCTGGAAATTCCTAAAGATTTAGAATCGATATTTGGGTAAGTTTTAATTTATAAATACGTATTTTGTTTCAATCTAATATGTAGTTGAGGTTATGTTTTGTAATAGTATTTGTTGTTGTTGCAAATACTCGTATCATCGTCACGGTTAAACACCTTAATCGACAGGAATAAAATTATCTCACAAAAACGTGAATTGCATTTTGTGCATTGTGCAATAATAAAACAAACCTTGTGGTGACTAATCCACGTCGATAAAAAAAATTAGAAATGTATGTACGTCTACGTAGCGATATGATTTTTTTTCATCATAACTTTACCTTATAAAACCGTTTTAGATCCGTTTCAAGATTATGTTTAAGTTACGTTGATAATGATACGCCTTCAAAATTCCAAATCAAAGCTCAAAGTGTCATTAAACTTATGATTAGAGAAATTGTGTTTCTGTTATTTGTTTGCAGAGTATGTTAATTTTGCTATGTTAACAATAGAATAGTCTCCATTCAAATATAGGTGGGAATCAAGATAGGTCAGTTTTATCAATTGGTTTGGAGTATGGTAGTGTACTATGTCGTACAGTTACGGTTGGTGATAATAAAAGTTATTTGAAAATAAAATACTCAAAATTCGTACGCACATTTTCATTAGAAACCCACTTTATTAGATAACATTTGAATGAGGCCAAATTTGTGATAACACATTTTATTATTTTCACAATATTTAGATACATTGATGCTAACCAACGAAAATTTATTGATACATTAGGGGAAGCGGTAGCTATAAAATCGGTATCAGCATGGGAAATGATCGACGAGATAAATCAGATGACCGAATGGACTGCAACTCATCTACGAGCACTAGGTGCTAAAACCGAAATAATCGATTTACCAAATCGTAAAAATTCGAATGGCGTAGAAATTCCATCGCCAAAAGTTTTATTTGCTAGTTTACCGGCCACTAATCCATCGACAAAGAAAACCGTTCTCATATACGGTCATTTAGATGTTCAACCAGCATTGAAAGAAGATGGTTGGGATACGGAACCGTTCGTATTGACCGAGATCGATGGGAAGCTATTTGGCCGTGGATCGACCGACGACAAAGGTCCAGTTATTGGGTGGTTACATGCTATTGAGGCATTCCAGAAACAGGGCGTAGAAATTCCGGTAAACTTAAAATTCGTATTCGAAGGATTAGAAGAGACTGGAAGTTTTGGATTGGGTGATTTATTGTTGGCTCGTCAAACTGATTTCATGAAAGACATTGACTTTGTATGCGTTTCTGATAATTATTGGCTGGGCAAGGAGAAACCGTGTTTAACGTATGGTCTACGAGGAATAACATATTATTTTCTACAAATTGAGTGCGCTACAAAAGATTTACACAGTGGCGTATTCGGTGGCACTGTACCGGAAGCGATGGTCGACTTAATTTATATGATGAGTAAACTAGTTGATAAGAGTGGCAAAATTCTAGTGCCCGGCATAATGGAAGATGTAGCTGAGGTTACAACAAGGGAACTCGAGTTGTATAAGGACATTAGTTTTGATCTAGAAGGTTTTCGTCAAGAAATCGGATCCAATCGTTTACTTTACGAAGACAAAACCAATCTCTTAATGCATCGTTGGCGCTATCCATCACTATCGTTGCACGGTATTGAAGGTGCGTTTTACGAACAAGGTTCTAAAACTGTTATTCCACGAAAAGTAATTGGTAAATTTTCGATTCGTGTTGTACCAAATCAAAATCCGGAAAAGGTTATTCAAAAAGTACATGACTATGTAAATGAATTATGGCAAGCATACGGATCTTCAAATACAATGAAAATATCAAACGGATATCCTGGCAGCTCGTGGACTGAAGATCCGAATCATGCAAATTTTGTTGCAGCACGTACAGCAACGAAATACGTTTATAAAATTGAACCTGATATGACGCGAGAGGGTGGTTCAATTCCGGTTGTATTGGACATTCAAAAAGTTACGAATACAAACGTATGTTTACTACCAATGGGTGCGTGTGACGATGGGGCACATTCCCAGAATGAAAAAATCGACGTTCGAAATTACATCGAAGGAGTAAGTTTAATTGAAATTGATTTTTTTTTCAACTCAGAACTAACAATTAATTTATTTGTTACAGACGAAAGTGTTTGCTGGATACTTGTATGAACTAGGCCGAGTCTAAGATAATGTATAGACTTATTTGGTGTTTGAATTAAATTCTATGTATTTTTAAAATAAATGATACCTTAATTAATTACAAGAAATGAAATGAAGGTAATTTTCAGTAAGACTGTTCGAAATTTGAAATGTTTATAGCCACATGTAGATTTTTAAATACAATATTGTATTTTAATCAACTTTCGATATAACTAATCCAATAAATAATCAGCTTATAAATTATATTATTATCAAACTTATATTAATTGTTTAGATATTGTACACGAGTATGTACATATAAATGAGTGTTATCGTTCATGATTTATAAACAATAGTACTTATCTCTAATATTGACATAGTATGTGGCAATAACACAACGCTTCATGTGGGGCATACGTTTGATATTCCTTCTGCTTCATTGGTTTTGATTACACACAAAATATGAATGGTAGTAGTTATTTAAACCACTACTGGCCACATTTTTCGTTGATAAATTTGATTTAGTAAGTGTCATTGATAAAGATGTGTATTCTTAAATATTTACAAAATGATTATTTCACGGTGTTTGGTTGGACTAATCAAAAATTTGAATTTTGGAATTTGCTATGAGTAATATTATTCTGGATAAGAGAGTGTGTAGAAATTGGTGATAAGAATCGTATTTTTTTTTGTATTTATTATTGAAACTAGTCGTTCCAGACTAACCATCAATTTACATCTAAATTCTTAAAAGCTAAACTATAATGTGGTCACTGTTGATCCAGCGATGCACCAATGCCGGTTCGTTGGTTGGTAGCTGATCACATACTAACGAGCTCGAAGGGTTTTGTTCTTTTTAGGTTCCTAACCAAATATTCATTTTTCAGTAGCCGAGAGGCTTCCGAATTGACATGCTTAATTAGTCTTGATTCATGCTTCGTTGCAAATCTTTTTATTTCTGTTTTATATCCGGAATCTCCAAATCACTATGAAAATGTAACAGAGTGCATTGACTATATTCCTAAGTACCTTATTCTGGAAGTTTAATGTTAGTATTCTTGTACAACCACAAAGCTAAATGCCATATAAATAAATAATTTTGACCTTCGTCCAATTAGCCAGTACAATTGTTTATATTTTAAGATCAAGCTCTTTTCTTCTTCACATGCTCTTTCTCTGTAAAATGACAGTAACACAGTCACAATGCTGTGTTAAAGTTGAAAACAGGCTATCGAGAACTTATGTAATCAAGTCCGGTGTTCGACAAGGAGATGCGCTGTCCCCGATACTTTTTAATCTCATGTTGAAATACATCCTTCGTAAAAGTGCAACACCTCAGGACAATATCTTATTCCGACAATCCAATCAACTTCTTGCTTATGCAGATGATATCTATGTGATTGGATTAAATGGCAACGAAGTGAAAGAGATACTTGATCCACTGGAATAGTGTTCAGTTCCGTTGGTCTCAAAATCAACGAGTTCAAAACCAAATATCTAATGTCTGGTTTTAGAGACTAAGACGCAATTGATTTCAGTAGTTGTAACCACACGTTTGAAGGAGTGATGAGATTCAAGTATCTTGGATCTCTCATCACTCACGATACTAGTGTGGGCAAGGATATCAAGGTCCGCTGGCAATCGGGCTTTGTATCCTCTACGTCCACTGCTGAAATCAAAATATCTTGAAAATGCGGATAAGCTGAAAATGTATAGAGTGTTGATCAGACCCGTTGTCATGTATGGATGTGAGAGTTGGACCTTGACGGATGAGAACGAAAGATGGCTTCTAACATTCGAGAGAAGAATCATGCGTGTGATATATGGCCCAAAACGTGACGTCGATGGCACATACCGAGTTCTTTTCAATCACGAGATCAGGAATTCCTGATAGAATGCAAATTCCTGATATCGTGCATGAAATCAAAGGACAGCTAGTACGCTAGCTCGGACACGTTCTGCGTGCTAAACTTAACCGAATGATACAGGGAACCTTTAAGGGAGAACCGCCTTTCGGTAGGCGATGAGGTCGCTGTGGACGACGATGGCTCCACGGCGTACAGAGTGATCTGGCATCTTCAAACTGTCTACAACGGTTTGAAGAGCTTGCTCGTGATCGAAACCGATGCAGTCAGATTGTTGACACGGTACGAGACAATAATGGCCTGTAAAAACCGCAAAAAAAATAAAAAAAAAAATTAAACCCATGTATCATAATAATTTATGGCTTTAGAGGCCGTAAACGTTCCTTTCCGCGTCTCAACTGAAACCTTTCGAACCAGTTTTAAACTATTGGTGCACATTGTAGGTGGTCAGGTCAGCCCAACGAATGTTTTTTCACACAATTGCTGTTTATATGTCAGCCGGTGAATTTTAATTTTTCCTCAACGGCGAGAACCGAACTGGAGACCGCGGCGTGATGAGAAACTCTCTTAACCATTAAGCTACAACCGGCGACCCTTGTGCCATACCTATCGAAAGCTGCTGCCACATCCAGAAATAAGGCCGAACAAATTTGTTGATCTAAGGCCTTTTCTATAATATCTGTAATTCTGTGAACCTGATCAATTGTGGAATGCTTGCATCTGAATCCAAATTGGTGATCTGATATTAGGTTTCTACTTTCTTTTATTGGCTTCATTCTTCTCAGGAATAGTCTCACCATTAGCTTTAAAATGATAGGGAGCAGGGATATCGTACGATACGATTTAGCTTCATTGGGCGGTTTACCTTGTTTCGGTAACATAATAACTTCCGCAATTACGCCAGTCAGAAGTAGAACGCCGTAATCTAACGACAGCATTAAGCAAATGAGATAGTATAACGATGGCTTTCTTTGGTAGTTGCTTAACAATTTATCCTGTTAAATGGTCATACCTAGAAGCCTTTACTGACTTCATATTGAATTTTATTGCCCTAACTTCTTTCTGGGTTAATAGGAGGGGTCTGCGTAATTGGGATTTTCATACTTTTTGTTGCCTTGCATAGTGTGTAGTTCGTATTTTCATCAGCGGTCAATTTTCCAAGATACAAAGAAAACGACTTTTCATTTAGCTTCAGAATTTGTCGCTAAAGGTTAATTAGTTTGACGGCGTTGGCGAAGTATTTAAATCCGATGCATAGGGCGTAATATGATAGATGTTACAATTTATCTCATTTTGCGAATATTATCTTTCTTAAAAATACCAATTTTAGCCGATCTATTGAGATCTTACCATAAAAGCAATACATTCAAAGTAGTCGTAGGTTTAATAACTTCATAAAAGTTTTAAATTGTACAACGAATTCCCACTAAATGCCAAATGTTTCAAAAAACGTCTGATAGTATATCAATTTCACTGATGTCAGTTTGATATCCGGTTTGTATGTAGACCTAAATCCGATTAGAATAATAGGCATCAATTTTGTTCAACTCAAATTATAATTGAACATGATAGTTGCTTTAATAGTTCTATATGCTTTATCTCGATTAATCCGTTTGTAGATAATAACTCTTCAATGGTAAATATTCAGTAACTTAAAGTTCTCAAAAATGCGTCAACCTGTCTGTTTCTATCTTTGCAATCTGTTTTGGAGATCAAGGATCCCCAACTCTTTCGTGGCTCGCTTATTTAACTCCTATTTCCTATTTTACGCCGTTACATAGAACTAAATCGAGGACGTACTGCCATAGGTCCGATTTACGTAGAACAATCTTGCACATTGCATAGCTTGTACTGATATGGAAAATGGGTTGGCCCATGAATTCTGCACTCCAACATGGATCGTACTACTGTGGAGAAAAATACCTTTTGCAACCTTCCCCTATCGGGATTCAAACTCGGTAACTTCTGCTGCAATTTTAGATTTTTCGAGACTCCACTGAAACTTTAAATATCTGTTGAAAATCGTTAAACTGTAATTATACTCACTAGTCGGAAGTAGAGAGAAAATTACATCTATTTTGAGGGGTTCGAATAGTTGGTTTGAAGGTATGATCGTTGAAAGATGTCGGCGATTAAGCCCCATAATTTGAGGATATATTCCTTTAGTTCTTGACGAACTGCTGGAAATTTTTTCGATAATTTTTCGAAACAAAACTCTCTTCTTGGACTAACTACCGTGTGTACCTGATTTTTACGGTTAACAAGTTGTGTAGGTTCTCACTTAGGTTTCCTAATACCTAAAAATTGAGTTCATGATCTTATATACTAGATTTAGTTTGAGTCACATTTGAATCACTAGATTTAGTTTGAGCTTTTTTGAAAAATGGTCGAGAGGTTCCGATTATTGATTGAAAATTTGTAGTAAAAGCTCACCATCTGCATACTCTAAAGTGTTGACTGTTAATATTAATGTGAAGCTTGGTGATGGATGACAAAGTCGTCTAAATCCCGCTAGTTCATTTTTATAGTGGTTTAAAACCCGCGTTAAAATCTCTTTGTTGCCCTTAATCATGTGCAACCATTTGATACGTATTTGCGTTAGGAATAAATTTCCTTTAGGAATTAATCATTGAAAGCTCTTAACCATTTATGAAAGATTCTATTTCTGAATCGTTTCCACTTTTTATTGAGTATGTTTTGATAGATTTGGTTATTTGATGTCCAAGAAAGATAATTATATTCTTTTTCTTCAAATTTTGATAAGTGATACAGAAGTAGTTTTGAAGACTCAGAAAACTCTCTGGTATGTTGTTTCTTGTCGGATGATGTAATCAGGATATCATCAATTTTGTAAAAACAAAATCTAATCATCGTAGAACTTCTGCCATTAATCTCTGGAGTGACTGGTCGGAGTTATATAATTCAAAATAAATGTATACAAATTCAAATAACCCGAACGGTGTAGTACTAATCTTACGGACCGTCGTTTTTGTCAACCGTGTGTGGGCTTTTAGATGGCTAACAGATACCAACTATCCCATTAGTTTCTCAAATTCTGCTTTGTCTACCATTAACTTTTCTGGAAGGATGTCGCCTGGTGTAGAATCCATTCGGTGGTAAACTTTATTATTAATACGGCTATCTTCTGGATAATCTTTAAAAATTATTAAAATGGATGATTAAAATTGAATGTACCTTTTGCAGTAACTTACCAACAAAAATTGATGTAATTGACTCATTTGCTGCGTATCGTGATTTTGAAGAAAGCATCGTTATGTAGTTGATACATAGTTTTCGGTTCAACGCTGAAATGTCCGCATCGATGTCAGCCAACCTCAAAAAAATGAATCATATTAGAATAGTTTGGATAGTCTGGTGAGACCTTTAACTGAGCACTATATTAGATTGGTGACTTGAATTTCTAGGTAAAATCGGACCGATGTCTGTAACAATATAATAACGTAAGTCGATCTGATTTGGAGAGTAATATTATTAAACTGGCTTTTTGAACTTAGTCGACTGCTATGGTGAAATCAATGAAGAATTTCTTATGATGAAATAATGGGAAGTGACCACGTTTTGTCTTATCTTCAAATGTCTAATTATTTTGAGAAGAGTCACTTATTGCCAAAGAAAATTATCGACGGCTATACTAAAAAGAAATTCTTTCAATTCGTAACTGAACAAATTTTCAGATTTTGATTAATCGAGATTAATTATCTGAAATCTAGTAGAGGCACTACTATATATCATATAATCAATCTCGATTAATCAAGAAAGTTTTTGGTCAACGGCGAAAATCGAACTCGGGACCGCAGCGTGGTGAGAAACTTTCTTCCTCCTCTAAGTTCCATTATTTTTTTTTTTTTTTTTTTTTTTTTTTTTATTTAATTAATTATTTATTTACTTAATAAATAATTTTATAAACAATAATTTTTAATTTATTTAAACTCCAATTTGAGCTTTAAGCTCATTCATAATGGAGTTAAATCTCATTCATAGGCACTATAATTTTTGTAACTTTATCGTGAATCGCCATTTAACACATGTCTGCAATTAATTTGTTCCAGATTTTTTTTATGATTAAATAGCTGTACCGATGACATCATCCAGATCTACGACTTAAGAGCTGCTAGATTTCTTGTAGGCAATTATACCGATGATTTGAAAAAAAAAATATTTTTCTATAAAGAAAAATACGTCTACTTGACACGAATGTCAAGGCATATCTATCATACAGTTGAGAATAGGTAATTGATCAATTTTGCAGTGTTCACCATGGGGATGGGCTGTCCCTCCATATCTAATTCCTCATGATAGCAATACGTAGGTAATTGATTTTAGTACTGGTAACACAGTTATGAAGAAAAGATGAGATTGAAGTATCTTGGGTCTCTCATTACTCCTGATTGTAGTGTTAGAGTGGATATCTCGATCCGTCTAAACTCAGGCAATCAGGATTTATATCATCTACGATCACTTCTGAAATAGTAATATTTAGAACCTTGGTTGTGAGAGTTGGAGCTGATGGATGGGCACGAGAATATAGTTATATATATATATATATATATATATATATATATATATATATATATATATATATATATATATATATATATATATATATATATATATATATATATATATATATATATGTCCTAAAACAAGACGTTGATATTAACTACTGCGTTTTTTGAATCACGAGGTCAGGAAGTTTTTAATCTTGTACGTATAAAATCACAGGATAATGAGCTGGCTCGTTCAAGGACCAAAACAATCTGTAGTAAAAGCCTACCCGCTGCATAATCTGAAGTGTCGATGGTTTATGTTAAGGAGTTGGTGAGGTTTTGTGAAGGATGATAAAGTAGTCTAGATCTGTCGCTCTCGTGGCAAAGAAGATAGCGTACTTGCTCTACCATTCGAGGGTCTCGGGTTCGATTCTCGGGTGTTGACCATTCATCAATCACGATTGGGTGTATTTAATCCGTATGTGTATGGTGGGTTGAACCGTAGGCCCTCTAGTGGCATTGAGTTCTGGAATTGTTTCCGCCTTCTTTAATTATTTTTTATTATTTTAGTCTAGATGCAGCTAGTTCATTTTCACAGTGGGTTTAAGCCTGCGTTGGAACCTCATCCCAAACAAGTGTAGTCCTATCAATATTTTTGTAACCCTTAATCATGTACAACCAGTTTGATACGTATAAGCATTTAGAATTTATTTACTTTGTTGCCACGGTTCAAACCAATACTGATATATAAAATCCGATTTTATTATTATTTAAATAGATAATAATAATCAATTATTAAATTATTATTTTATTTATGTATCTCATTTTTAACAGACATGCCTACGCAATTCATTGTACTACTGTAGAAATCAATAAAATATCATTATTTTATATTTTAAATAGATGGCAGGCAAGTATTATTCAAATTAATCACAAATATTCGTTTCTTTGGTTTAGTTCGCTCATAGTTCCATCTGCAAATAATAGATGTACTAAATATATCGTTTAACCCTCGTAGAAATAATGTAACTAGATATTATAGATTATAGAATATATGTATGTTACAAGTTCAAAATTAAATAAATTCATACACGATGTTGTTTTATAATTAAATTTACAAATTGGTTATTATACAATCCAATATGTAATTCGAAACGTTGTAATCTGTTTTAAATTAACACAATATCGACAAAATCAAAATGTATAAAAATTAAATTCAGTATAATATGGTCCATCAGTTTTATAAATTTATCATCTCGTTTCAATTTCAAGGTGTCGATGTTAAGCTTAATTATATACAAAATATAATGCCCATGTTCGATGTCAATAACCTTGATTCTCGTTTTTTTGTATAATTTGTATAATGTTTTCGATAAAATGTATAGTCAAAATTGTATACATAAATTAATCAATTTCGGATGTGTTCGTAATCAAAATTATAACCTAATTTGCATAAACATGATCTTTTAAACGTATATTTGGTTACTTCCGTACTTCCTTCAATTTCGATCTAGTATATCGACATTTTTGAACCAAAAAATCCCCAAGCATATTTTCAGTGACATCTGTGAACCAATGGTCTCAATTTTTTTTTCTTTTTCATTTGTTTACTTTTACTTTTTCAATTATTTTATTTTCAATGTCATGTTCTTGATATTGTCACGAATCACAGATGTCACCTGTGATAATTAAAAAGAAAATTATAATAGTAGGGATTACCCTGTAACCAAATGTTTACATAAACGAACAAAATAAAAAGAAATAATGAAATAGGCGGAGCGAACCAACGACGCAACGAAAATTCGAGAAGTGTAGAGAAGCAAATAATGGAATGTTCTACAAGCCTTTGCGTCGTATAAATACGTGTAGACATTTGAGTTACGGACAGTTCAATTTTGAAATTTGAAGTGTTAATATCGGGAAGTGAAAATAATAGTGAAAGTGAAGTGTTAAAATAATAATAGTGATAAATATTGTGTAAAATAATAGTGAAAATAATTATTAGTGAATTATTTGTGAAATATTTGTGTAATATTTGTGGAAATAAATTTTATTGAAATTTAATCTTTGCGAGTTTAATATTCACAATCCAGTGATCGAACCGGAAAAATTATTAGAATAACCACTCGGCGAAATCGTAACAATTGGTGACAGCGGTGGGATTGTGAATATCCAAGATGAAATTATTGGACTTAAAAGTGGCAGATTTGAAGAAGGAGTTGGGGCTACGGAATCTTCCAACTGTGGGCAACCGAAATGAGTTGCAGTTGAGACTCCGTACAGCTTTGTTGGATGATAATGTTGACCCAGATCAACATGATTTTAATTTTGGGGCACCGGATTCAACCGAGACCCAACAGGTTGAAATAACAACGGAAGCAACGACCAAAACGGAAGAAGATCAGAATGTCATCGTACGGGAAACCACTCCAACGACACCAGGAGCGTTCGATATGGGGCAACTAATGGCCGCAATGCAGCAAATGATCGGCGGCCTCGAAGTAAAAATGATTACCGAGCAAAGAGCATTGCGTGCTGAACAGGAGCAGATGATCGGGGGGCTCAAAACCGATATTACAAGCGGACAAGAAAGTTTAAAGGAACAAATGCGAGTCGATCAGGAGAGATTGTTGGTGGAACAGGAGGCCATGAGATCCGGTCAAGAGAGCATCATCGAACGGTTGGAGCAGCAAGAAAAATGTGTCAACGAGAAGTTTCGAGAGCTCTCCGTTACGTTGAACACAAAAGTTGACACAGTCAAAATAGAAATGGAGCGTAAGCTTGAGCAGTTTGAATCTCGCAGTCTTCAGCAATCTGAGGTGGCAGATCAGAGAATCATGAAGATTGAAAAAGAATTGATGGATCTTAAAACAAACGGCAGTACCCAAATTGCTCGACCAACCAGCTCAATTAAATTGAAGCCACCAACGTTCGATGGAACCACACCATTCAACATCTTCAAACTCCAGTTTGACATGGCGGCCACAAGGAATGGTTGGTGTGAAGAGGATCGGGTAGCAGCATTAATTGTGGCGTTAAAGGGAAGTGCTGCGGAGCTCCTACAAATCGTGCCAGAATACGAACGAGAGAATTACGGAAAAATCATGTTGGCTCTGGAGCGCAAATACGGAGGTGACCATCGACGGGAGCTACATCGTATGGAGTTGAAAGGACGATGTCAGCGGGTTGGAGAGACGCTCCAGGAGTATGCGGCTGATATAGAGCGGTTAGTGCACCTCGCCCACTACAACATGGCAGGAGAATACACAGAGCGTATCAAGATCGACGCTTTCACCGATGGTATACGGGATCCGGATACGAGACGTGCTGTTGTGTTGTCTCCAAAAGCAACGTTTGCGGAAACCATCGCGTGTGCCCTAACCAACGAGACTGCAAACAACATCATAAAACCAGCAGTCAAGGTACGTCGTGTGGAAGTGGAACCAGCAATCAGTCACAAACAGGGCAATAACATCAAACCAACCGATAACTGGCGGACAACGAGATTCCGGGATGGAACTAGTAAAATCAGATGTTGGGTTTGTGACAAAATAGGACACATCTCAAGGGAATGCTGGGAGATAAAGCGCAAACGGGCGAGAACACCATCGCCGATGTACCGAAGGCCACCGGAGGAACGAAGAATACCAGCCGAGGAGGAACGCCAAACAACAACAAAGGCGTTAAACGAGTAAGAGTCAGCTTTGAGGAGCAAAAGCTGACTCCCACAACCAAATGCTCCATAACCTTCATCCCCATTTCCAGATTGGCAAAAGGTGGTGATAGCTTGATGGTGAAAGGCGAAGTAGAGGGACGATCCAGTTTGATAACATTGGACACCGGAGCAACGAGAACGATTGTGCGGCCGGATTTTATCACGGATGGAGTTGAGCCTATGGAAGGGTTCAAGTTACAAACGGCGACAGGCGACAGTGCAGCTATCAAAGGCAAGAAGGAGGTGACAATACGAATCGGGAACAACAGTTTTCGACATGAAGTTCTGGTTGCGGATATTGTGGATGAGGTCATCCTGGGAATGGACTTCATGAAGCGAAATGGATTCGTATTGGATGTCGGACGGGGAACATTGAGCTACGGTAATGTCGAACTGCCTTTGCAACTGAACAACGGGAAGGAGCCAGTCGTAAGGAGGATAACATTGGATCATCGGACGAAGCTACCACCACACTCGGAAACGGTTGTTTGGGGGAAATTGGATGGAGGTCCTGGAACACAAGGGTTGTGGGTTGTGGAGGCCAACAGTGACGAACTACAGACCAAAGAAATTATCATCGGAAAAGCTTTGGTTAAACCGGATTGTGACTTTAGAGTTCCGATAAGGGCTCTTAATTTATCGGATGTGACAAAAACAATCAAAAAGGGAACTATCATCGGCCGAGGTGAGGAAGTATCCACGATTATAAAATGCGAGGAGACGAATCCGTGTGTAAAAGCCAAGGATCAAAGGCAACGAAAAATAGCGGAGGAACTAACACAGAAATGGACGGAACAATTAACATCTGAGGAAAAGCAAGCAGCAAAGACGTTGCTCCAGAAATACATGTCCATTTTCTGTGGGGCACCAGAAGATAATGGCAGAACAAATATGGTTAAACAACGGATCGACACAGGAATATCAACACCTATTCGACAAGCGCCAAGAAGGTTGCCATTGGCTAAACAAGCAGAAGTGGATAAGATGGTAGCTGATATGCAAACATCGGGAGTAATTGAGCAGTCAACGAGTCCATGGAGTTCACCAGTAGTATTGGTGGAGAAAAAGGATGGAAGCATGCGATTCTGCGTTGATTATCGGAAGCTCAACACAGTTACCAAGAAGGATAGTTACCCATTACCAAGGATCGACGACACACTAGATACATTGGCAGGAGCACGGATGTTTTCAACATTGGATTTGCAGAGCGGCTATTGGCAAGTGGAGGTCGCAGACGAAGACAAGGAAAAGACTGCGTTCAGTGTGGGCAATGGATTATGGCAATTCAACGTCATGCCATTTGGACTTTGTAACGCCCCTGCGACTTTCGAACGGCTAATGGAACGCGTACTTAAAGGACTCCACTGGAAAACATGCCTAGTATATTTGGACGACATCATTGTCATGGGCAAGGACTTCAATGAACATCTACAAAACCTGGAGGAAGTATTCGAAAGAATCCAATCAGCTGGATTGAAATTAAGTCCGAAGAAATGTGTATTGTTCCGGGATGAAGTCAAATATTTGGGACACAAAATAACGACAAGCGGCATTCATACAGATGAAGACAAGATCTCTGCCGTAAAGGATTGGCCAAAACCGCAGAATTTACATGAACTAAGGAGTTTCCTCGGACTATGCACATATTATCGACGATTTGTGCCAGGATTTGCCAACATCGCAAGAAGTTTACACGAGCTGACACAGAAGAACAAGCCGTTCCAATGGAGTGATGAACACGAGGAAGCGTTCAACGAACTGAAGCAGCGATTATGTACAGCACCATTGCTTTCGTATCCGGTTCCGAATAAACGTTTTATTTTGGATACGGATGCAAGCAATTATGGCTTGGGAGGAGTGTTGTCACAGGAAATCGATGGACAGGAACGTGTCATCGCATATTATTCAAAGATCTTATCGAAGCCAGAACGGAACTACTGTGTAACAAGAAGAGAATTGTTGGCCATAGTGAAATGTGTAGAACATTTCCGAAAATACCTCTATGGCCAATCATTTCTGCTAAGAACGGATCATGGCGCCTTGACATGGCTACTTCAGTTTAAAAATCCCGAAGGACAAGTAGCACGGTGGATTGAGCGATTGGGGAGTTTTGTTTACGAAATCCAACATCGTAAAGGAAGCGCTCATGGAAATGCGGATGCGTTGTCAAGACGGCCATGTAGAGTGGATTGTAAACATTGTGGACGAGTAGAAAACAAGGAAAACATCGTCGATATCAGACTAATGAAAGTGTTGCCAGCTAATGAATGGACCAACGATGTTATCTCCAAAGAGCAACGAGAGGATCCAGATTTGGCAGTAATTATCAAGTTCATGGAGGAAGAACATCGTCCCACATGGAGTGATATTGCAGATAAAGGCCCAACTATCAAGGCTTATTGGGCCCAATGGGATAGTTTAACCATGGAAGACGGATGCTTGAAACGAACATGGGAAAGCTCCGATGGCAAAACAAAGCAATCGTTAGTGGTGGTACCGAAGATCAGGATGGCGGAAATATTGGAGGAATACCACGGAGGAACAAGCGGAGGTCACCTAGGAATCAACAAAACGTTAGCCAAGGTACGTGAAAGATTCTACTGGGCAGGATGTAGACAGGCAGTGGCTGAATGGTGTCAAAAGTGTGACCAATGTATGGCAGTGAAAGGACCGGCAAAGAAGAGCCGTGGAGCGATGCAACAATATAATGTGGGAGCACCATTTGAGAGGATTGCCATAGATGTTGCAGGACCATTTCCAACCAGCGATAGTGGCAACAAATATGTTTTGGTAGTAATGGACTACTTCAGTAAGTGGCCAGAGGTATACCCGATTCCAAATCAGGAAACAACCACAATCGCCAATGCAGTGGTATACAATTGGATAAGCCGTTATGGGGTTCCAATGGAACTGCATTCCGACCAAGGGCGGAATTTTGAATCGGTTGTCTTCCAGGAGATGTGCCAGTTACTGGGAATTAATAAAACGCGGACAACACCTTTCCACCCACAGTCTGATGGCATGGTCGAGCGTTTCAATGCCACATTGGAAGAGTTCATAGCCAAAACAGTGGATAAAAACCAGCGGAATTGGGACCAAAGTATTCCATTATTCTTAATGGCCTATCGATCTGCGGTGCATAACACAACAGGAGTAACACCAGCGAAAATACTTTTTGGCAACAATTTAAGACTACCAGGCGATCTCAAATTCGGAGCGGTTCCATCATCAGCTAAATGTGGACAAGCATATGTGGACAACTTGAAAGAGGAGATCAACAACATACACGAATTTGTCAGGGAGAAAATCAAATTGTCAAGTGATAAAACAAAGGCTCGGTATGATGTACGAGCGAACAATAAAGGTTTTGACGAGGGTCAATTGGTATGGCTTCACAACCCACAACGTAAGAAAGGGTTATCGCAGAAATTACAACCTGGATGGGAGGGACCGTACAAGGTCATAACAAGAATAAATGATGTGATCTATAGGATCCAAAGAGGAGTACGAGGAAAACCCAAGGTTGTACACCTGGAACGACTGGCGTTCTATAGAGGAAGAGATCTAGATCCTGTTCGGGACGAACAGGTTTGGGCGGAGGGTAGTGTCACGAATCACAGATGTCACCTGTGATAATTAAAAAGAAAATTATAATAGTAGGGATTACCCTGTAACCAAATGTTTACATAAACGAACAAAATAAAAAGAAATAATGAAATAGGCGGAGCGAACCAACGACGCAACGAAAATTCGAGAAGTGTAGAGAAGCAAATAATGGAATGTTCTACAAGCCTTTGCGTCGTATAAATACGTGTAGACATTTGAGTTACGGACAGTTCAATTTTGAAATTTGAAGTGTTAATATCGGGAAGTGAAAATAATAGTGAAAGTGAAGTGTTAAAATAATAATAGTGATAAATATTGTGTAAAATAATAGTGAAAATAATTATTAGTGAATTATTTGTGAAATATTTGTGTAATATTTGTGGAAATAAATTTTATTGAAATTTAATCTTTGCGAGTTTAATATTCACAATCCAGTGATCGAACCGGAAAAATTATTAGAATAACCACTCGGCGAAATCGTAACAATATTATAGAAACACATGGTGATTTGAAATATAATTTTCGACAGTTGAAAACGGAGAAATTTTTAATAATTAAACGAAATATTAATAATTAAAAGTAGTTTTATTTAAATTTGTAGTTGTTGGTATGTATATTTTATTCAAAGTTTTTTTTTTCAATATTTACGATTTTACGATATATACAAAATTACAATGTAGTTCACTTAAATGTTTAAATATAATTTACACAAAATGGTAAATTAAGTAAAGTGTAAAAGAAAACACGAGTATGTTTATAATTTATATAGACAGATTATTAACCATAGTAATATGTGTATGTATGTTGTATATGGATGAATGAAAAACTAACAGAAAACGGTTATTTGTTATAGATAATTAAAAAGTAATGCAAAAAAAAAAGAAAACTAATTGGATTAAACATAATATATTATTTTTATGTGAATATGTGGCTTTAAAGGAGGATATTAACATTGTAAAATAATAAATAATATTTATATATGTATGTATATTATATATATTTGTATTTTATATATATATTTTTTAAAATAGTTTCATATATGCATGTATAGTTTCTTCAGAAAAAAGCACCTTCACTATGAAGGTTTCACAGTATTTTTTCGAAGGTATATATTATAAAAAATAATAATTAATTTTTACCAACACCCAAATATCTGCATTATTTATAATATATAAAATTACGTTAATCTATATATAAAAAAAATCTTCTAATTAGACATGGTCTAGTACTTAGTACTAAAACATGACACATATATAATGTATGCATATTATTTATATAGCCAATATTGTACGCTTTAGACAACAAATTTTTAATTTAATAACATTATTGTATAATAAATAGCCGCTAAACTTAGTCTTAAATTATATATTTATTTTTATAAATTATTTAAAATTTTAAACAGGTGGGATAGTGTGTCCAATTTTACGTGTTCGTGCGCCAAAACCTTTGCTGCCATCTGGGCCGATTGGTGTTCGTACAACACTTTCGGGATTCATATACGAACCGCTTGGGCGACGAACCTGATTTCCAATACCGCTGCAATTCGATTCCATCGAAAGTTTGCGATCGTAACCAGAATCGGTTGATATTTTACGATCGAAACCACCGCAACCCGAATCGTTTGATATTTTACGATTGTAATTGTATTGCTGTTCGCCACTCGACAATTTTCGTATAAGTTCGAAACCTGACGAGCTTATTTTGCGTGGACATTCAAATGAGATTTTACGTTCAAAATTGCCGGTTACTACGCCCTGGCTCGAATCATTCGATAGGCGACGACTTATATCGCTTGCATTTGATATTTTACGATGATCGACGTTGCAGTACGATAAACGGCGATAATTGGGGCTGCCCTCGTTGCTGCATTGTGAATAGCGCCGAATTGCGCCACAATGGCATATGTATTCGGAACAGTTCGATGATCGGCGTGATGATAAATCGGAGCAGTTAGATGTTCGGCGTGAACTGTTGTCGCTGCAAGACGATGTGCGACGCGACATTGCGTCTGAGCAGCTGGAATAGCCCTCCGAACAGTTTGAATATTTTCGTGACGAGGCTTCCGAACAATTGCTATTACGACGAAGGTGGTTGTGTTCCATATGATTTTCGAACGAAATTTTACGACATTGATGGATCGGCTGGTTGAAATAGCCTGGATTTGATTTTTTCAAAATATTACGTATGTTATTTTGATCGATAATATTTCGATGTACATGGCCAACACTACCGCCTCCGCCACGACTTCTTTCCGCATCATGTTCAGAGTATTTATAATTTTCAATCATTTTGGTTACTGATTGTTTTTTGCCCGTCTTCTTTTTCGTTGCCACCATTTCGAATACTTGGATGTCGCCGCTCAAAGATTGCGCAAAACGTGCCGATTGTGATTCAACGAATTCGATTAGGGCACATTCTTTCTGTTGTAGTTCAGGATATTTGTTGAAGAATTGTCGCACGTCGGATGGGATTGTGTGGCCCGGACGCAATACACGAACCAGTTCGATTTCACCACATTTAGAGAAATAATCGGACGCCTTTTCAATCGTAAGCTTATCGAATGGTAGATCTGTTGCCACGATCGTTCGTGATGGCATCGTTTCATCGTAGCTGGGTAGTGCATCGATTCGTCGAATTTTCGAACCAATTGAATTCAACTCGATTTTCGTACTTTTTTGCTTGATTGCGTATCCAACAACCCGCCAATCTTTTGATAGCTGACGGACTCGTTTAAAACTCGAAACGAGCTTAAGACTAACGAATCCTTCTTTGTTCCTTCGCACGTGTTTAAGTAGAAATGCATCTTTAAGTATATTATCATTCGAAAAATAGAATTCAACTTGTTCGCAAATTTTTTCGCACATTTCATCATCGGGAATTTCAATCTCCTCCTCATTTATTAAATTCTCTTCAATTATTGTTTGATTTAAATTGTTGCCCCGCTCGAATTCATCACATCCCGAATCTTTGCCATTTTCTTGATCGGATGACGACAAATGATGATGATAATCTGATTTGACTTTGTGTGGCGAATTATTTTGAATGTCGTACGACAATGATAGGTCACTGTCGGCCGAACTCATTGAATCCTTTGTATCTGAATGTTTCATCGTGAATTTAAAATCATCTAAATCGCCGATATATAAATGTTCTTGATGCTCGACCATTGTGTGATTGTCCATGATTAGCGGACTCAATGCATCCAATTCCTCGTGCAATGGTATTTCACTCATACTTTGATCGTCGTCATCATCATTATTGTCATTTGTAATAATACTGTGATCGTTTTTGTTGTTATGAAGTTGTTGATCATGACAATTTTCTAATTTATTTGCATAATTTAAGATTGATGAACTTTCACTTAGCATAATTTTATTGTTACTATCATTACTATCATTATTATTATTACTATTTATATTATTACTATTATTATTATTATTATTATTAGACATTTTGGATATATTTGTCCTTTAGTATTATTTATATCTTATAAAATTTAGCACAGCCAATTATCACACTTCTTATCAGTTTATAAAATATTCTTAAACATATAACGCTATATTATGCTAACGTATATCAAAACTTTCACAAAATTGAAATATAAAGCATAAATCACTCAATCGGCGCAAATGTCTTTCTCCAATAAACTTTTTTAACTGTATAAAATACAATTTTCTTAGAGATTTTATTAATGTTTTTGTTGTTGTTTTATTTTGTTTCTTATTTTTGCCACGCAACTTGGAAACAATTCAACCAGAAAAATTCTTTACTTTCTTTTTTTTTTTGTTAACTCTATTTTGTTTTGTGCAATATAAAAGTTAATACAATAATTTCACTTTGAAAAGTTTCTCAAATCCAAAAACGAAAAAAAACACTCGTTCAAAAAATAGATTATATTTTGTTTTGAAAAAGCAACTGCCATTCGATTTTCCTTCAAATTTTTTTTTATTATGTTGGATTTAGTAGGTTTGAACACCTAACTCCAGATGGAAGACCTTGCTTCTTCCTTTTTTATGTATGTATTTAATATTCCGTTTTATGATTAACAGTTTATAATAAAAAAAAATGTTTTTTTTTTTAAATTTTATAAATAAATTTTTTATTTTATTATCAACATCACTTCTTTCTCTCGATTAATAAAAAATTAAATTTAAAAAAAAATTATTTTATTTATAAATTTATTTTGTTAAATTAATTTTATTTTATTAAGTTTTCACTTTAAGTAGGATATAGAGAGTTTGAAAAGAAAGACTGAAATAAATTCATGAATTAATGCCGGTTATATAGTATTTTCTCCCACCACCCACCACTACTCTCTTGAATGAGAGAGTGTGTATAAATCTATATGCGATGTAAACATGTATGCATACATCGCTCGCGTTTTATTTTGTAAAACCTTCATATTCAACGATGAGAATATAGTTTGAATTGATATCTACTGTGAAAATGCTTTAGATCATTTTGACATATATAAACTAAATCTTCTAGCCTCGTTTCGTCTTACAGATGAAGTTTAACAAAGTTTAACTTACTGTTCCCGACTAAACAAAACCATTTATTATGGTTACTCCGAGTTAATAGGAAGGTTTTATTTTTAATCATTATGTTTTGTGACTTGAGTTTCATTTGTTTTTCTTTAATATTACAGATGATTCGTTGTATGTAATGTAATTATAATCTTGAATTGCACATTGCAGTAGTATATATATATATATATATATATATATATATATACAAACACATACAAATTTGGATAAAGTATACAGTTGTATCTTAAACGAAGCGTTTAAATTAATAAGAATACGCGACCGAGAGATGATTTTGTTTTCTTATATGATCACAGATTTCATACATATGTTTTTATTTACTCAATCATATGGCCATATGTATAGTTTTATGAATGGTAGCACAGATTTGATGATACAGTTGCTTAAAGATTTAAAGATGTCTTCTTTATTATTCCAATGATCTCTATTAATTTTTCGACCATGGATTTGTTCAAATAGACAGTAAGTAGGCGTAGTCAATTTCTATTGTTTACTTTGTATGTACAATATATAAACTTGAAATCGTAAAAATTATTAAGCGAATGCTAAAATACCACATATTTATAATAATTTTCATTTATAGTTTATGCGTACAAATAATAAAATGGGAAAAACATAAAATTAATTAAGCATTATAACACCTGTTAACAGGCTCTCTACTATAGCGTGCCACCCGTTTGGCCTATGGGAACCTTCTAATCTGAATAATAAAACAAGCGGCTCACAAGTGTGGACACAGGTAGCCCAAGATTCGTTCAGTGACCGATTGATTTGTTAAATAATTCTTAATAAGCATATCACTAAAGGCACTGAATCTTTTTGTACAACTTATGAAAGAAATGGTGAAAGAAGTAATTATAGTGCGATTAAATTAATTTTCGAAAACCAAAACCATCAAGGATTTACGCATCTCGTTCCGCATTGAAAATGCCTTGGAAATAATATCTTAGTATCGAAAAAAAACCCGAAACGTTCTATTGGCTTAGCACCGAATCTGATACAACATTTTACTGACTACACAAATTCCAATTTTGAAGGATTGACACGTAGAGAGACCAACATTGTATGCTTAAGATAATCATCGGAGACCTATAATTTGAGTCGATTATTTGTTATGTAATGGAAACAGAAGCAAACAGAAGCTTACTGCTTATATTATTTCCTAAATATATCACTTTTATATTTATACAGAATCCATAGAAACATTTTTTTATTATTATTGAAACTAGTCTTTCCAGACTAACCATCAATTTACATTTGAATTCTTAAAAACTAAACTATAACGTGGTCACTGTTGATCCATTAATGCCTGTTCGTTGGTAGGTAGCTAACGAGCTCGACTAACGAGCTCGAAGGGTTTTGTTAGTTTTAGTCTCCTAACCAAATGTTCCTTATTCAGAAGCCGAGAGGCTTCTGGATTGCCATGTTCCATTAGCCTTGATTCATGCTTCGTTGCAAATCTTTTTATTTCGTGTTTTATATCCGTAATCTCCAAACGACGATGCAAATCACTATTTCGAATGTACCAGGGTGGATTGACTATAGGTACTCCGAAGTACCTTACTCTGGAAGTTTTGTATAAGTTTGATGTTAGTATTCTTGTACAACCCCAAAGCTGAATGCCATATGGTCAGCTTTACTCTTTTCATTTAAGCTTAACATCCAGTGTCATTTCTAAGTATTTAGCCGAGTTTTCGTACGGCACCATCACATCGTTTAAGCTGATTGTGGGCGGATTAATCAATGATTTATAGGTAGATTTTAATTCATTAAGTTTGATTTTCCATCGCTTATTCGCCGCTTTTACAACAGTTTACTCTGTTGCTACCATAGCGCAATCGTCAGCAAACGTTGCTATATATGCTTACGTAGTCGGACTGTGGTATATCATTTGTATACAGTAGGTATAGGATTGACCTAGAACCCTGCCTTGAGGCACTACTGCCCTTACTTCTCTCAGTCCAGAATACTCTAAAAAGACTTTTACATAAATATGATCTCATAAAATCAACATATGGTCCCGACAGCATAACATAGTTAATGTATTATCATAAACTAAATTATTATGGTATCGTGCCATATCTTATCGAAAGCCACATCCAGAAATAAGGTGGACTAAATTTGTTCATCTTCTATCGCTTTTTTATAATATCCGTAATTCTATGAACTTGATCAATTGTTGAATGTTTGCATCTAAATCCAAATATGGTGTCTCTACTTTTTATTATTGGCTTCATTTTGCTTAAGCGTAGTCTCTCCATTAGCTTTGAAATGACAGGGAGCAGGGATATCGGACGATACGATTTAGCTCCATTGGGCAGTTTACCTGTTTTCCGTTACATAATAGCGTCCGCAAGTTTCCAGGCAGAAGGAACATGCCGCAATCTATAGTAACAGCATTATGCAACTGAGTAAGTTTAGCGATAGCTTTATCCATTCAGCCAAATAATGAGCTTCATCGCTGAACACAATTTTTCGGTGAAAAAAAACGGTTCAATTTGGATTCCAACGACCATAAACCAAATCGATGACGCAAAGGAAGGTGAACCGGCTTCAATTGTTGAACAATATATTTTGTATACCTGCAAACCATTTCTCTTCAGAATAAGCCAAAATGTGTCATATGAGAGAGCCAGATCTTGTGAACGGCTACGATTTGATTGATTGGGGTCTTCCCGTACACTTTCGGCTACAGCAGCAATATTCACATTAGATCGACTTGTACGCACTCTAGTCGGGTGATGAATATCCAAAAATGAAAAAGTGGTTCAAAATTTATTGATTGTGTCGCGAATAGTGCGTTCAGTTGGACCATTATGAACACCATAAAAAGGTCGAAGAGCACAAACAATTTTTTTCACTGAACACTGATTTTTAAATAAATTTCCACAATTTGTAAACGCTATTCATGGTAGCTCTATTCATTCTGAAACGTTAATGAATACTGAACACAAATCCCATAAGGTTTTAACAATTGTCACGCCTGAAATATCAATGAGAATCCGAATTGGAAAACACTTCTATTGGATCATTCTTTTTATGTTAATTGTATATGAGGGGGCTCCGAAACAAATATTTACTTCACTTTTAGATAACTACTATAATGTGCTATAACGATAACCATATCGGCCGCATAGCCTGGACATTGCAATAGGAATCGGCGCCGAGTCATAAAGCGCGTGTTTATCAAGATTGGCTGAGAAACGAAGTTCCGAGGTTCATTTCCACTGCATAATGGCCACCAAATTCACCGGAAGCAAATCCGCTAGATTTCTCGGTTTGGGGTATTTTGAAGAGCAAGGTTATGAAAAAAAAATACCAAAGCGTCGATTATCTCAGTCAACCAAGCGCTTCGCTGGGGATGGGCTAAAATACCGCAGAGCCACTTTCATGCTACATGCAATAGCTTTGTCGACCGTTTAAAGGCTAAGGGTGGCCAAACCGAAAACTGCTATATTTAAATATATGTGAACATTTTTAACTTTGATTCAATAAATTTCATCAAAAATAAAATTTCTGTCGCGTTTTGTTTTGGTAACACTTCGTGTCAGTCATCCTGCGCTGTATGATTGAATTTGTTGTGAGCTACCCTTATCTCTGCGGGGATTATAATAATCATGACTAATGATTAATACAAGCTAGTTATTCTCTGTTGTATACTTGTGGTACATTCAAACTACAAGAATTAATATTAAGAAAGGATACTAGTGGCATAATTGATCATTTGTTGGTCGTGTTGGACTAGAAATTGGGTATTTTCTCCATCAGTATGTGCAAACTTTATGTATTATTAGATAGTCCTACGGAGTGGTACTGAAAGTTTAATTGTCTTGAATATATCCCTTTCGAACTTACACACAACATGTGGAGGATCATCGTATTTCATGGCTTATATAAATTCCTGATATATGCCATAGAAAGATGTCATGTACTTACCCGTCTTCTTCCAACTCTTTAACTAAAACAATAAAAAAGATCGCACAACAATCTCACATGTATAGGACAACCTTCATAACAGTTCCGACACTATTATTTGAATAAATAAAAGATCCACATATGTTGCGTGAATTTAAATTAAATAAATAGCTCAAGCTATATAGCTAAGAAAGATGCTTACTTAATTATTAGTTTATTTGGATAATTAACTCTAAACGAGTTCAAGGTATCGCAGCATCATTTAAAAGGCAAATAGGGCTAATAATTTTTCTTTTTCCGAGCAAAGCCACAACTCATCCACATTAATCAAAGATGAATTAGTGAAACTACACTTCTACCATGCCCATCGCACAAAACAACGCTCTGTATTAGTATGCATGAAACACTGGTGTCGGTGCAGTGCTGGAACAGTATAACAACAATAATTGAAAGCTAGTACAAGATTATTTTCTAATGTACTCTCGGATGTCGAAAAGAAATATTAGTAAAAAAGAGTATTACTACCAAAATATCCGACAGTCAAACATTTCCGATATTTTGTCGAAGGTCGAGACTTTACAATCTACACCAATCACAAAATTCTGACTCTTATTCAATCTTAAGCTGAGTGCAATCCGATTACCAATTATTTACCACGAACTTTCAACATGTACACGTAACAGACAACATGATAGCCGCAGTCTTAGACTCACTACGACTGCAACATCATTGCTCTGTATAAACTAAGACGTATCCCATTAGGCAGCTTTATTTATCCTGTCGATGTGCCAAAATTCAAGACAAAAATTTGTAATTCCACTTTGTTGATTCGAGCATATCCATATTATAGATATTGTAGAACCACTTCTTTTATTTAATGGATATTCATGCTAACAAGGATTGTAACACTCGCTGACCAAAAGCATAGTGCATGACAAATATGACAGCTACAACCATTATGTTGGACACAATCACAACCAATTAAGAAACGCAATTTAGTTTATCTTTTCGCTTACTTAGCAAAACAGCTCATATTCGATACTCACAATGGTTTTCTACACTCTTATGGCTGGCAGTAAGAAGATAGAAGGGAAAGAATATTAAGTGTTCGTCAGGTGCAAACCACCTGTCAAAGTCGAAACAAGATAACATCTTGTTGTAATATCTCAAAATATGTAAGAGATATCAAATCAGAAGAGAGATGAAATTGAGTAACACATATCCAATAGGTTCTGTCGACAGTTTAGATGTTTATCAAAATTAGGTCACGAGTTTGTGGTATATATGGAAAGAAGGGGAAAATGTTAACTAATTATTTTTAAAAACCTTCTACAACATACTCGTAAATAGAGTAGTATTTTTTGATATTCTATATATTGAAGGTTACATATATAAGCGATACATAACATGAAAAGATCAATTCCGCCCCAAATTCAAGTCAAAAAAATAAAATAAAAAACATTATTTTACTTCTCATGAGCATAATATTTATGCATGTACTTTCTAGAAATTTTCAATAATTAAATATCACTGAACATTTATACTTGAAAACTCGAACCTTGAAAGGTGTTTACCTTTCTATAAAAAAAAAAAACAGAAAATCAACTTTAAATTAATTTAGGTTATTAACCTGGAGTGAACTTTGCAGCAGCGACATAATATAACGAAATGCGAGAAACTATGCAAGTAATAGTGAGTAAGAAGAACGATCGCATAATAGATCTCCTTGAAGATGTTCTAGAATTTGAAAATTTTACGCTCATGGAAATTTCAAATCCTATTCGAACATTTTTTTTTCTAAACTTATTCAATTAATTTATTATTGTGCGCTATATAAACACACTTTATATGAACAATTATTATTATTATTATTAGTCGTATTATATTATTTTAAGTGAATGTAACTTTTTTTTACAATATACGCTCGTGTGTAAATCAGTCATATGTACGAGTAGATACAGCTCTCCAAGTATTATATATATATATATATATATATATATATATATATATATATATATATATATATATATATATATATATATATATATATATATATATATATATATATATATATCATGAATAGACTTTGTCGAGATATACTCGTATGCACATACGTTATTCAGATACATATATGTACGTATTTTATTCACTTCTACGAGTACTGTGTGTGCACATATACTTTCGTACCGTTTATTTATTATTTGTGGCCTTCCAATGAAAGTAAAAATTCGAAGACCATGACCGAATAGTTTGCGTTAGAAAGAATAAAATTATAAATTATTTTTATTTTATTTTACATTTTAAATAAATATAAGCGAGTACAATGTGATAAACATGTTGGTGATCATTATATGTTTCCAGATCGATGTGAAGTTTCTATCTTAATTATTAATAAATGTTTGCTCCTCCACAAATAAGCCCATATAGTATTTTAATTTGCAAATCTGCACTGCGCTCTTTGACAATTGAACTAGTTCAGGTCAAAGAAGGAATAATAGTTGACTGACGTTGACCAACCGTAGACCATTTAGAAACGAAATCTGTCAAAATCTGGACAGCTGCAAACAAAGTTGATAGACCCAATGCGAAGAAGACGCTTTTTAAAGCGACTCTGATCAGTAAAGATTTTCACCATTTGTTAATATAGCTGAATCTTAAATTTGACATAATACATAAATATCTTTATCACTTTTTTATCATAATTTAAAGATCTAATCTAAATTATAGATTAAGCTAAAGAATCGTCAATCTGATTACCTTCAATGTCGTCTTTCGCGAATGACTGTCACTCTAGTATTAAAACAAACAAGAATTTTGAAATGTTTGCCGTCCTTAACAAGTTTAGAAATAGGTATAAGGGATTATTAATACAGGTTAAGCCATGTGCTAGTCCTTTTACTATTTTGTGAAAAGGCAACATATTTTATTGATGCATACAAAACAATGTCTGACATATGCCCACCACGACTTTGTCTACTCCCTACAGAGCTGAACACCAAAATTTATGATGAATATTTCATCTCGAATGTCGTTTTTAAGTTGTTGAATTGTTTGTGGGTGATTAGCATACACTAATGGTGTTAAAACAATATTCCTTGTTCCAGCCTTCATAGTGCTCAAGGAACATCAACATTACTTGAAATTAGGCGATAAGAAAATTTTGTTGATAATAAATGGAGTTACCCGACATGTGTGGCATGTCACTATACGTCTTGTTGAAACCAAAGATCGTTGGTATGCAATTAATTTAATTTTGGATACAAAAAAAAAGTTAACATGTTACGATAACGTTCCTCCGCAAACGGCCCAATGCTGCCAACCCATAAATCCACACTAAACAGTGACTCTTGAAGGATGAAGTTCTTCTTTGAGAATAACATGAAGATTTGCTGCTCACCAAATTCTACAAATTTTGCTCATTGAACTACCCATTGAGATAAACATGAACTTTATCGCTAAATATGATATATGATAAATAAATTTCATTTCGTTCCAGCATTAAATTTACAAAACAAAGACAATTAAATGGTCTGGTGGCTTCAATTTTTCTGTTAGTTGAATTTTGACTAGATGCAAGTGAAAATCAATATGCAAAATGCGTCGTAATATGGTTTGTGAAATGTTTAGTTCTTGTGAATGATTCCAGGTTTTGTTCTTGGTTCATTACGAACACTTTCACTAACATCTGCCACTGCATTAGAAGTTCGAACATGATGAATTATTGATACGATCTACCGCATTCCACTGTACCAGTTTCTTCAAATCGATCAATAATTTTGTCAGCTACACGCACAGTTGATAGTCTATGTCGACCAAAACTCTCACCTAATTTACGAAATGATGTTTTTAATTCACAATAAATTTTGGACAATCAAAATGAGTTGTAATGTTGTTAGCGATTGCATATTTTAAACTTTTCATAGAATTTTTTACAACAGATAACATTAAGTACTAAAATGTATTGTTTGGTAAAAGGACCAACAGATGCTGCACCCTGTAATTATTTAGTACAGAGTTCTTCACATCAATTAGATGTATTTTATTGGTATTATTAGAACAACAATCCCATATATTTTATTCATTCTGGAATAGTTTCATTCCAATCTTTTGTTGGGTTTGGATTAATTCTATTCCTTTTTTAGTTTGTATGTTCAACACCAGAGTGTTTTCTTTCTAAGTGTTGTCGCCTTTATGAAAATTTATTTGTGATAAATGTCATTTTGGCAGTAACAAAGTAAGTTCCTTGCTATTCCGTGTCGTTTTATTGAGCATTATTTTCCTTCTTATTCCTATTTCTATTCCAGTGATCAATAAAATACTGCTATTATGCTTAATTCTGATTTTACAAAATTTGGTTATTTTGTTTAAATTATTCAACCTTAGGAGTTTATGGAAAAAATTGCCATAATGATTATAATATTTCATTGTTTTATAATTAAAATGGAAGCGAATCGTGAACTTGTTTTGAAATTCAAGAAGTGTGTGTACAATTTTGTTTCATAAAACTGTACGACATCGAATTCAATTAAATCTTGTGGTGCATATGTAAGATGTTTTGCCTAACGTATCCATAATCGTACGTAAAACAAAAAATTATGAGTAAAGGCTAGTACTCAGATCAAAGTGAAATGAAATTTTACCGCGGTCTCCAAAACTTAATTTATTTTCACGTGAAAAAGAAATGAATTTTTTTGGAGAATTCAAATGTTCAATCGTGTTCAAATTTCACGTGAAAAAAATGGTTCGAATAATTATTTTCGCGTGAAACAAGTTTGTAGAGTTTATGTGTGCCATCTTTTGTGCATTGAGATAACTATAGTTTTTGCGCTAATGAACTGAGTACTGCCTAGTGAAAACAAATGAAACTTTTCATTTCTGACTTCTCTTTGGTAAAATCGTATGGAAATTTAACGCGAAATCGATCTGAGTACTAGCTTTTAACTGAGACATTCAATCTCAAACATTCAATCGCATTAGCTGAAATCTCTACACTCAGTATTTAGAAAAGTTTCCATTAGAAACTCTATTATTACTCTATTATTAGAGATATTTGAATTTTAGTAAAAAGAGAATGTAAATTTTTTTTCTAAAATATTTATAAATGATCCTTTATAGTCTTAAGAAATTCTAAACGTAATGCAACCGTGGCATAGATGAAAGTAGTAAGTGGTCATTAATGAAAGGAAACCCCGTCTGTAATACAGCTAGAAAAGATGCTTTATAAAAAAGGCTACAATCTTTTTTTTTGCTAATGTATTGTTAAAGCGAGTAAACTATGTTTATCTCCTCACAGAAATTTATCCGAGAGGATCTGTGAGTGGATGTCAGACTTCGAAATAAAATTCTCAGCATCAACGTTTGGTGTAGTTTTGTCACAATTTCTAAAAAAATCTCTTCGCCAAAGGAATATAGATAGGTGAGTTCAATGAGTATTTCAATTCAAGTATGGATGCCTAAAACTTCATTGCATCAACATTAAGATGAGGAGTCTGATAAAGAAGGAGTAAAAGAAAGTGATTAAACTGATTTCCAAATCATTTATTTTGGAATAATACGATTTATTGAGATGAGTGCCAGAGTTCTCTCAGCGGAACTGGATAGAATGTCTTGGGCAATATTATATTATTAGGTCGTACATTGGACAAGCTCAAAGCCAAATATTTTAGAAAGGATAATGATAGTTATACGATAGCGCTATCTTTTGCTATTGGGCAAAGGTGATGAGAAGAGGCCCACATATATCATTGACCTTAATTTGCTAGTTTTAGTTTTAACGTATGGGGTTTCAGACGATACGTTTTAGTACAGTGACCAATGATAAACCTTTGATCATCACTCAAGTCGTGATGATCTCAACCTGATATACTATATTTTTTTGGACAAATATATGGACTCGAAAACAAGTTCTAAAATTTTGCGCGGACACATAATAATTTATCACATTCTGTCCCATTATCAAAGAAAAGCTTCTCATTGATAAACCTTACTTTATGCTGTCTCTTTAGTTTATATAAAGAGAGTCAAAATTATACACTATGTTCTCTGAACTTGCCATATGCTGTTCAAAAAAACTCAAGTTTTCGAAAGAATAGTTCTTGCACGCCCTTAACAAATCTCAGTATTATATCGATGGGAAAGCAAAATTGTGGTTTGCCCGGATATGTGTATACCTGGTATTTAAAAGGTCACCTGAACCTAATCTTTGGAGATACATAGTAACTTTTAGGCCTCATTTTCCGACTGAATCGGTAAGCAGTACTCGACATTCTAGTTTAACATGTGCCACATACGTATGTATGCTCATTGGAATAATAATCCACTCTATCAGAACTTTGTTTCCTAAAAGGTTTTGATATTCGAAGAGGTGACGGTTGGTTAGTTACTTTATATAATTTTTCTGTTAGGTATTGACACCCACGATTCTCAAAGTTATTTTAGCAATGTTGTTAGTATTATAATGTATAATAATTTAATATACTACTCAAATTATGACTTTGTTAATGGCCAGCCAATAAAGATTGTCAGCTATATTATTTAGACCAAAATAAACATATCGATAGGTGCCGCACAACCTGGCACATTAATTAATAATAAGTTTCAGTATATCATCATCATGAAACCGATGTGTTTGGTGTTACTCCTCAACAATCCTGATAATTTCCTTCTATGTTTGGAGGTTAATGACGTTTTTCATTACACTTCACGAATGAAGGCACTTTTAAAATTCAATGTAGACATAAAATGATACATGATTGTTAGTTTGATTGGTCCGAACCCCAATCCTTAAGGACTCAACATCACATCCACTTTTGAGCTAATAAATCTTTCACCATAGTCCATTACCTTAATCAATAACTTCTCTTTAATGTCTGGTACTTCTATTACATCCAAATAATCGAGAGCAAAATAAAAAATTATTGGCAAGAAAAACAATTTGAATGAATCATAAACTTTAGACACAACTGTCAAAATCTAACGTTCGACGAGGAGTAATCTATTTACCAATCAAAACACAAGTTTCATTCAGTGTTGGTCTTAAGGTATGCTAGCAGTGATAATCTTATACTACAAGTACATTACACCTCGCTACACGGCCTCTCACGTTGGGAGTGTCTTGAGCCACAAAACAGATTTTTGTTAGAAATATTTTGGTTATTTATTAATTCTCTTAAATATAATCATTTTTTAATGAGACAAAACGCTACCGAAACGTTCATCGAACCGAGACTGATAAAAATAAAAAAAGGCGAAAATCTGTTACGCTAAGGACTAACCTAGAAATATTATTGAAGCTGATGAGATAATTGTCTAATGTTGTAAGTCAACTGGATTGGTGACGTCTAACATTCAAACTAGTTACGATAAAAATTAAGCACGTTCCCAAAGTTGCAGCAGCCTTTCAATGCCTCAGTTTTATAGATGGAAGACAATAACCAACGGTAGATGCCAATAAGCCAAATGACTATCCAAGAAAAGGCTGAAAATATTTTCGTTAATTTGAAGAGTGGTACCGATAAATCTATTAAAGCTGTAACATTGCAAGGAAGCCGAGGAAGGTTTGAAGGAAAATTGAAGAAATCGGCACAATTCATACAATCTAAAAATGAAAGGTGAATCGAATAGTGTCTATCTTGAAACAGGTACATACAGGTGATAGCTGCTGCCTGTTTTCAAGGTCTCTAAAGTAAGATTAACTTTGCTAATGTTGCGGCGGATATTTAGCTTAAAACACTTTAAGTATATCTTTCTGAAAATTCAAGGACTTTTAAAGGGTTGAACAAGGTACAATTGCCCGTCATTTAGAGATCCAACAAGAAAACTTGAATTAATACTCTTCGAACTACTTTTGTCCATAAGTGAAAAAATATTCGCAAGACAATAACTTTAGCTGCAAGGCTCTGCTTCTTATTGAATAATGCTCCTGGACACCCGGTTAATTTATCAAAATTATCTGAAGATATAGATTGCGTATCTTCCTAAAAATATAACGCTCTGATCCAGCCAATGGATCATGTTGCAAAAGTCCTTTTTGGGCGTATTATTTGAGCAAAAATTTATGAAAACTTATAAACGAACCCGATGGTGAATCTTCGATTAAATTTTTTAGAGAAAACTACAGCATCAAAGATGTTACTGTAGACAACATTAGCGAATCGTGGAATGAAAGGAAATCCACCGCAATGAACCATGTTTGGAATAACATATGACGAGAATGTTTAAAAACAAATGACGCTAAAGTTGGTTCTTTTCCCGAATTCGACAAATGATATTGGATTTGAATACAGTAAGTCCACATCACCGGTTAAATAACTAGTAAACCTATGTGCGCATTCACCGTTCTTCGTGTTACCCGTCCTTGCGTAACAAATGGTGGTATTTTCTCCTTTAATTCTGCGAAACATTTACCATTTATTAATCTATAGAACACGCAGAGTTCTGCAACATTTCTGCGGTGCTGTAGGCTGTCTAGATCTTTCGTAAGTTTGAAGTTTCGTATTTTTTCGATGGCACACCACTGAACTCTATCCAGCAACTGGAGAGCAATACCATATGCTTCACTCCAACCCTGACAGCAATATTATATACACGGTCTAATAAAGATGCTCAAGGACGTGATTCCATTTACAACATAAGTCAAGAGATCTGTTGTGGAGCAGCTTTCGCGGAAGCCATATTGTTTATCTGAAATTATTTTATTAATCTCAAGATAATTCACCAATTGTTGGTTAATGCATTTCTCAAAAACTTAAGTCACGGCTGACACAATTGATATTGGCCGGTAGTTTTATCACAACCACGTTTAAAGACCGGTTGCATCATTGCACTCTTCCAGGCGTTCGGCTATTTATACTTTGCTTATAAGAAATGAGACAATTTTTAGTTAATATTTGCGCCAAGTCACTGGCAAACTCCTTCAATATTGGTAAACAGGAATTCCGTCAGGTCTGGTGGCCTTATTTATATTCATTGCCTTCCGGTTCCTAAAGACAATTTCTTTCGAGATGTTGACAGAATCCATTTTGAAACCACAATACCGAATTGACGGAGGCGTAACTCCATCGGGGACAACTAAAGTCGAGTTCCAAGTACGCTTGCCAGTAAGTCGGCCTGCAAATATGGATCCACCACAAAAGCACCATCTGCACCTTTCAATGCTGAAATAGATGTTTTGGAAATATTGGCAATCGATGCGACCATCTGGTAAAAGTTGCGATCGGAGATTTTTAACGCGAAAGCCTTTCTTTTTGTCGGCTCTTTTCGCTTCCTTAGCACAGATTTTTTACAGATGTTACATGTGGTCTTATATTCTTCAAACGGCTGCTTTGACAGCTTCTTTTGAAAAGATTTTAAAATTAGGATTCTGATGGAAAAAGGATGATGAGATATATTTATTCCTACCATGTAGAACGGGTTTTGGTGAAATTGGAAACGGTGTCGTCTATTTGATTATTATAAAAACAATGGCTCTCCCAAGGGAAATGTTGAAAAATAGACCGTAACCCATCTTTGTCAGCCTCGTTAAAATGCCATAGACACCTTGGCTGCTGTCTCTGGTGGTGTTTCGACAGATATTTAGTAGAATTAGCTTGTAGAATTTTGACATTTAAATGTGGAATCACTAACAATCTGCGTAAGGTCATGTGAAACAGCAAATCACTCCGTCTGACGCCCAACACAGTTCGTATTTTGGTTTTGCTTCTTTTCTAGTAATTACACTATTATAATAGTCAGCTATAGCTGACGTCTTTTTGTGCATATCCCTAAGTATTTACCCATCTTTAAAATGTTTTTTTTCGACACCTCATGATGCATGATCACAGAACAGCGGAGTTACAAATGAAGTAATCAAACAACTATCGCCCAGTATTTATTATCTTATATCCGAAAACCGTTGTCATCGACAGTGTTAAAACATTCTACATTATAAAATATATACGCCTGTTTGCTATACATAAAATTGAGTTACAACGCGCTCGTTATTGAAATTTGAGATAATTTAATCATTTATTGTACAAACTATGTAGTAAATAATGTAACACAAAAATGTCTGTGGTAAAACTATTTTAGTTAAGGTGAATTTGAAATAATATAAGTATGTATATCTACTATAATGACAGATTAGTGTTAGTATACGTAAACGCATGTACGAGTATATACACAAGTTCGTTAGTAAATCGATTTCTTGAAAGTATATGTATGTTGATATACAATAGATACATTAGACACCTTAGTCCTTGGCCGATTCTGAGTAGTTTTTACAAAAACGTTATAGACAAGTTCATTCGTTCATGTTATATACGGCGAAACGGTTTTAAGATATGACACTGAAATACGATGGTATTTTCCCTAACTAACACATCTCAAGGAGCAATGTACTCAAGGATTTATCGAAATCGGCATCACGTGAGTTTACTCTATACGTATTTCATTATGCAATGTATCGACGTTGTATAATATGGTTGGGAATGTAATAATGTATCTAGTCTTTATGGTATATAAGGTTGTTAAAAACTCTTTTCATTTCTCTTATATACATCTTTACTCCATCTCTTCTTGTCTATATATAAGATCTTTTATTGTCTTGAAACTGTTATTTGCAATGTATTTTTTGTTGTCTTAGTTAGTTTGCTTCTAGTGGAATTTCCTATATTCCAACTCATCAACATCTCGATTCGTCGTATTTTATATACGAATTATGATGATTGACTTTCGAAACTGTTACAGCAATTTGGCATACATAATTGCAAATTATGTATAAAAAAAGACGAAGAAAAGAATTGTGTATTGTCAATGGTTATTGATTATCATTTGATCGTGTTCTCGACTCCAAATTTGATCACATTAAGCAAGAGATTTGTGTAAAAACGACCATATCGATATATACTATGTATAGATGTATCGCTATTCGCTTCTTCAGTGATATGAGACAACATCTCGTCACTCGATTATGTATTATGTAATGTATTAAGATCAAATCATATAATGTATTAAGATTCGCGATCGCATTTGAAGAATACAATAAATATAATTTTTAAACTGACATTGAAGATTATTATTTGTTAATTAAGTTGTGATAATTGTTAATAACTTTGATTTGAAAACAAAAACAAAACGAAAGTCACGGTCATTGGAAGATATTATGTTTCGTTATGTTTGTTTTTATGCTAGGGAAAATGAAAATGTTTACGATTATTTATATGCGAATAGTCTCCATTGTTGTCGGTATAAGATGTGGTAATCATGTTTAAAAAGAAATTTCCCTTCAATTCAAGTGTTTCGAGCTATTTAGGTACCTAATTGTCATATCGTGACTATGCGGACCAACGATTATCTTACCAATTTGTTTTGTTGGCAAAGCAGTCGTCATCCTAACACGGGTTGATTTTGTAGACTTAGCTAGTATTGCACCACGCTGTTGGAGTATTATGAAAAAATCGACATCGGATCCGAAAGCGGATTTTGCTATTATGAAAATCCGATATCGAAAAATCCGCTATTATGAAACTAAAACGAAATCAGATTTTTTGAAAATCGATGACAAAATCCGACTGTTATTTAGTAGGCGAATTTTATTTTGAGTCATCGAATTTGAGTGATTTGAATGCCCACAGTTTTTTTGTTTTTTGCTGGGTTGCTGCTACCGCACGCTTAGACCTGCGATGGTCCGTTGTGATACCACTTTATGTACGACCACTGATCGTACCGCCCAAACGATCGATGGTGAAAAACCCCGTTTTGCATCTTGCCCCGGATCGGGATTCGAACCCGGGTACCTTCCACTCCAACTGCCGCAGCTTTAACCACTGCGCCACCTGGGCGGTCATGCCCACAGTTAGAGAATCAAGCAGATTTCATTAATAAATTTCAATCAAAGTCAATAGTCAGTTAAAACACAACAACAAAATAAAACTTAGTAACCTCATGCTTAATTTCAATTTTTCATGCTTAATTTTGACAAAACAAGTTCAGAATAAAAAACTTCGAGGCGGATCGGATTTTTCAATATCGGAAAACATAATATATCGGATTATTTCATACTAGTCTCCCAAATGTTTGCCAATTTGACTGGGTCAAGTGATAACTGTCTACACCTTCCCCTCCAACTATCGTTGTTTTTTCTATTGAAATTCTATTTTACAACAATACATCTGTCAAAATGTCTCAAGGCTTACTCTTGCTCCATCGAAAGCTGATTTGTCCACGGAAAAACTGAGATCAAGTGGGTGCCAAAAGTTCGCTATTTGTCGCTATTTTTCACTTTGTCGGTTTAGTTTCATAATAGCAAAATTCGCTTTCGGATCCGATACTAATAACGCCTCAGGATTTTATGCACTAGCATGTGATAATGTGTTAAAAATGAACTGACCACATTGAACATCGGAATAAAATCGTCAATCAACGGAATAAACAACAGCTGGTTAAAGCCCTCCAAAGTTAACAAAATCAGAAATGTCGGCCGGCACAGTTTTGACCTCCGTATATTAGGATGTACAAGATATTCCATCCATCGACTATCTCGAGAATGAAAATACCATTAAATTAACAGTTAATATAACATATTGGTATTGGTATGTTTGAAGGCAGAAATAGAAACAATTGAGTCAAAAAGGCAAAAGAAAAATCGTGTTATAAGTCATTGGGTAAGATGGCCAAATTGTACGAATTCAAACTCCTAGCTACTTAATAGATTAAGAAAAAATGTCCTTGGAAATAAATTTGCGTCAAATGCAGAAGTGTTTAGAAGTTAGCTTCGAGACTTATTGAGCAACGTGTTATTATTATACAATTTGTCTTACCTAATCGTAAATAATCATAATAATACGAAGAAGCTACAATAATGATATAAAATATGTATATTTACAACAATATGTTTATTGATATAAGTCTATAGATATAGCCGATCGAAACTTTGTATTTGGTTCACCCTTATGTCAATGATGTAATTATCAACTAGTTATTGAGTACTTCCTATCTATAAATTATATAACTTCTGGTAAAGAAGCATACTTTTAGGCGCTCATACGATCCAGCATCTCTTCAGAACTCAAGTATCTAGGGATCTGGTTATATCGGAAGATTACTTGGCAAAATGCAATAAATCATGCAACATTTACTGAAAATGCGAACAGTCATTTGGTAAATCGTGAGGCCTGAAACCTAGACGCATGTACTGGCTATATGTTTCGGTGATCAGACTCATAATCTCGTTTGCCGCACTTATTTGGTAGCCTAGAATCCGGATTTGGAAGGCGACCTCTAAATCACCATCAGAAGGTGTGCCGAGCAAACAGCTCTCGCCTACAAGGAAAATAAAATTTTTCTAGCCCTTTAGGGCACTTGAGATATGGAGGGAGGTGGGCCGATACACAACTGCCCTCATATCCTTGAACACTATGGTGACGAAGCACGTATTCGGGAAATTATTTAAGGTAACTATTACTTGAAATCCAACATGGGACTATTATAACCCATCTTACCCCTCCGGTGACGAAATGGTGATCTTTCCCGACGGATCAGTATGCTATAATCTAGCTGGTGCCGGATTAAACAAACAAAATCCTGAGGCCAAATTATCTATCCTCCTTGGTAGGCACGCTACTGTCTTTCGAGTGGAAATTGCTGCAGTTTTGAAAGCAGCATTCTGCAAAGGAGATGAATTCCAGAGATCGTCGTATCTGCATACTTTCTGACAGCCAGTCTGCTCTAAAGGCGACTAGTTCCAATAGTGTTTCATCAAAACTTGTTTTGGAGACGAAAAATGCCTAGAATCGACTAGGCATTCTGAATAAAGTTAGAACTTCATTGGATACCCAGTCACATGGGTATCAAAGGAAATGTTGTGCAAAGGTATTGGCTGATAAATTGGCGTCTTGGGTGTGGCTTCAACTTTTGCAGGGCCTGAGTGACGTCATTATTTCTTAAACGAGAAATCGATTATAACTTTGGTGATCTGCACCAGAAGTGAAGGGATAACCTCGTCGGACAAAAAGGACACTTTTTGTGCGCTTGTTCACTTTGAAATTGCCCAATCATAGTACGAGACCCATTGGAAGCTTGTTGATGTGTAAGGCCAGCAATATGCGTGGTTTTGACTGCTAGTACAAAACCATTCGGAGTCATTTATATGTTTTAAATATCTATAACGGTCTAATATAAATCACTAGTCACAGACCATTATGCAACCAGTTGCATTGATTAAGCCAATATCTCCGATTTTTAAGATTCTTTTCTTATTTTTCTTAATAAATAGTAAATATTCGGAACTCTAAAACGCCTGCCAAACGAACACCCTGCGATGCACGCGAAAAGGTATTGATTAATAGAACCTTGATCAAGTGCTTAACGCCGGTAAAACTGGGCTATTTTAAAAGAAAAAACCACTGATCGGTTTAAAAAATCTAAAGATCTTGCTACATTATGTATTCCTCTCTAGTATAATGCATCGTAGCCGAATGATGAATGAAGTCATTGGTTATAAATAGAGCTCTTTCATCGCGAGGCATCAAGGTGTAAATTAAAAAAAAATTCAGATCTGGCCAACAAAAAACTATATAACAATAACCCTTTGCATTGACTGGTTTTACAACTATTTTGTTGCTAAAAATGACTTTAAAATTCTCCTTGTGGCGGACAATGCTCCTGGCCACTCAAATTTTGATTTGTCTAATATTAAAGTAGTTTTTTACCTCCAAATATCACATCATTAATTCAACCATTAGACCAAGACATAGCCACATTTAAATGTTACTACGTAAAACCGATTATCTGTTTGTAGTTGATGCATTTGGAAACAACTTTCAATTATGCATTGTGTAAAACATCCAATTAGCGATGCCCGAAATTATCTGATAGCTTAAAATGGATGATGGTTCTGCATGATAAATATTGACTGCACCAACAATAGACCGGTGTGAAATTTATAGCAAAAATTCGTTACTATCAAAAAATATGTATAAGGATTAGTATCACTCAAACGATATTCTTATAAGAAACTTTTAAGTTAGCGAAGATAATACGAGTATTATATTCATCTCTTTCATTCAGTTTAAGTTTATATGTGGAAAATTAAAATTCTATCTCTTTCTTTTTGACTTAATGATGATTTTAGCTAGTTTTTCTATCAATATGTATGTATTAAGTTATTATTACAACCAAATAAAATGTCAAAATATCAAAATAAAATGCTACAATCATGAAAATAAACTAATATTACCAGTACATTTAAAATAAACGATTATTTATTAAAATTATATTCAATAAAACCAAAATACAATTTGTTAAAAAATCTCAGATAGAAGTTAAATTTGCTCAGGTTTATTTTCTGAACAAGAAATTCAGAGATTTGAGCAACATTTAGCAATATAGGTGACATGTCTATCTATAAAGCATATTATTCATATGAAGCTATCTTCAAACAGAGGCAGAACGTGGATACTTTTATATAGCATTTTATCTACATCAACTGAAGCACTTTTTGGCAGTCGTGAAGCACCTTCTCGGCCGACAATAGTGAAACTGGTGGGAAATTTGAACTGTTGGGGCTAACTTAGCTGCTGTAGTCCGTAGTGCTTAAGAAAACCCAGATTTGTCGATTCTTCGTCGATCTTTGGAATAAGACATTATACCGTATTTTGCATAACCATCTTCAGTGATGAGACCCATATTCCCCTCGGAGGCTACGCAATAAGCCGAATTGTTGCATTTGGAACACAGATAATTCAGGAATGATCGTTGAAACGCCTCTCCATCCTCAACGTGTCATTGTTTAGTGCCGTTTTTGGACTGACGGTGTGATTGAACCTCACTTTTATGAATATGAGGCTGGTGCAACTATTTCAGTGAATGGATTGCGCTACCGAACTATGATTAATGATTTTTATGGTCGGAATTGGAAGATATTGATGTGGACGACGTTTATTTTTGCAGCAAGACGGTACTTCATCCCACACAAGTAACGAACCAATCGCAATTTGCAAGAAAAGTTCCCTGACCGTGTTTTTATTCAAAACTTGACCACCATGATCTTATGATTCAACACCTTTAAACCTTTTTCTTTGGGGTCACGTGAAGGTAAGGTCTATTCCAATGCTGCACAATCGATTCAAGAACTTAAAAATGGAGTTCGTGAAGTTATAGAGGACGAATGTACGAATTGGTCATTGACAATTTCATGAAAAGGATATATGGGGCTGCAAGCGTAGCCGTGTTGGCCATTTGGCTGAAATCGTTTTCAAATGTTTATGGCATACCTTCCTCTTTACAATGAAAAAAACATTCATTGATTTTTCTTAAAAAAACTCGTTTTTTTAAATATCAAAATGAAATTTCTTATTGGAAAACCATTTATATATCCAATTCCAATAAGGATTGTTATGCTAGAAACTTCACAGGCTCTAATTGTCATGGTATTGACCAAAAGTATTGTTAAACAATTTGCATTTACACTATATACTATAAAATCACTTGTTCTGTCTGAACAGTTGTTGATGTCTGATCCACATAATATACTTTTCATAAAAAAATTTCCAGCTTATTTAAGAATTTCGTTTGTTTTAAAAATATAAATTAATTATTTAGACATAAATAACTATTATACAGATAAACAAACTATATGGAGAAATAATGTATACTAGATTAAAATAAGGAGAAATAATTGTCCCTGAGTGAAAAGGCTATATTTGAATTTTATTGTCTCTTTTATTCCTTATAAACTAATTTCAAATGCATACACAAAATGGAATAAATATTTCGTTTGTATTTAAATTATTATTAAATATTACTAACTCATTAACTGCCCTGAAAGAAACCCATCGTAGTGACATGGAACATTTATTTGATTTCATGTATATATTGAACTTAGTTTTATAACATTTGATTGAATTTTATTTATCGTAATATTAATGCCAAAGGAATAAAAGAGATAAAAAAAATCAAATATAGCCTTTTCACCCAGGGTACAATTATTTCCCCTTATTTCAGTCTAGTATACATTATTTCTCCATATTATTGTTTATCTTTATAATAGTTATTTGTGCTTTAGATTTAAATTTTAGGTTATGTTTTCTTCCGTTCCTATGCGATTTCACATTGTAAATGCGTTCCAATATTATTTAGTCTTATATGAAAATTCGGAAGTATATTATCTATCTCTCTCTGTCAAATCAGTTTAACAGTTAATCAACTGTTGAATTTGAAGTTGAAGGGTTGAATTTTGAATTTCTAATTAGATCCGTATATATACACGTTAAATATACACGTGGTTTTCGTATACATAAACGTGTGTAAATTTAACATTTATTCTTTATCGTAAAAATACCAAACCAAAAATGAGACAGATATAGAAACGATATTCAAATTTGAATTAATTATTTAATTTTTTAATAAAACACATACTTTTTTTCGAAATAAGCAGATATCTTTACTGAATATCAAAGTAGGTAGTTAATACATTTTTTTTAACGGTTTTTACAGGCTATTATTGGCCCGTACCATGTCAACTATCTGACTACATCGGTTTCGATCACAAGCCAGTTCCTGAAACCGTTGTAGACAGTTTGCAGATGCCAGATCGCTCTCTACGCCGTGGAGCCATCGTCGTCGACAGCGACCTCTTCGCCTACTGAAAGGCGGTTCTCCCTTAAAGGCTCGCTGTATCATTCGGTTCGGATCAGCACGCAGAACGTGTCCGAGCCAGCGTGCTCGCTCTCTTTTGATTTCATGCACGATATCAGCAATTTGCATTAAATTCCTGATCTCGTGATTGAAAAGAACTCGGTAAGTGCCATCGACGTCGCGTTTTGGGCCATATATCACACGCATGATTCTTCTCTCGAATGTTAGAAGACATCTTTCGTACTCGTCCGTCAAGGTCCAACTCTCACATCCATACATGACAACGGGTCTGATCAACACTCTGTACAGTTTCAGCTTATCCGTATTTGCAAGATATTTTGATTTCAGCCATGGAGGTAGAGGATACAAAGCCCGATTGCCAGCAGCAAGCCGAAACTTGATATCCTCTCCCACACTATTATTGTGAGTAATGAGGGATCCAAGATACTTGAATCTGAGTAGTTAATAAATAATAATAATAATGGAGAAGAATATTTAGTAACCACTTCTTGCAGTTGTACATGCTTTTATTTTTTTTTGGTAAAATTGTTCAACAAACGTTGAAATAATTGTGGTTTAATTTGAGTAATTTGCTCGATTATGTTTTCTTTCAGATGTTGACAGATTTGAGAATTATTAGCGCAAACTCTGCTATTTAAAAAAACCTAATAATAAGTAATCTAATGGTGTGATTTAATATCACATGATCTTGGTCGACAATTAACAATTCCGCTTGGAGAAATTATTCGATCACTAAAATTCTCTTTCAAAAGATTGATTGTTTCTTGTGCTGTATGACATGTTAAACCGTTCTGTTGAAACCACATATTATGCACACCAATTCAATCAAAAATTTAGTAATCATTGTTTGATAACGAGCACCATTGACAGTAACTGCGTATCCCAACTATTTGTGAATGCAGTTGTTGTTCCAACATTACTCCAATATTAGTTTTATTCATTTAAGCACATATGAAAGAATGAGATAGATATCATTATTCCTATAAGAATTTTGTTTGGGTAACACTAACACATAACATATTGTTTTGATATTAATAAATTTTGCTTAAAACTTCACCATGGTGTGTATTTGTCATGTAAAGAGTGTTTGTTTAGAGGTTCACAACTTTGAGTGGGCAACACTGCTTTATTTGACAACCCATTTAAAAGCTGATAGTTGCTTTTGTTTGGTTTGAAATTTCATTATGAATAGACTTACATCAGAGCAACGCTTGCAAATTTTTTATCAACAAAATGGTTCGTCAAACATATCGTGCACTTCAGAGCGTCTAATTCGAATAACAATAGATCTTATTTGGATTACGTTTATTTTTAATGATAATGTGCATCACGTGAGACGTCGAACAGTATGCACTGAAGAGCTGTAGCCACTGGGGGAAAGCATGGAAGAAGATACACATCAATCAATTCGCCACCGTTCTCAGCAGGGTTGTGTTCTTCCACTTTATGGAAGAGTTTATGAAAGGATCTTGGCTCAAAAGCTTTCAAAATTCAACTTATCCAGGAATTTAAACCAAAGCACAAATTGATAATATGATGTTAAATTCCCATTCAATATTTTGCTCTCCGATAAATCCCATATTTCTAGTTGAAAGGGTACGTAAATAACCAGAACTGTCCGATTTGGAGTGAGAATAATCCACAAGCTTTTGTCGAAACACCATTACAACCACAGAAAATTTATGCTTCGTTACTGTCAATGGAATTGAAATTTTTTCGTACCTCATTTAGCTGGGATTAATCTTGCTGACATGTAGTCTAGTATTTTCAATAGTGAGAAAATGTATCACCACTCATCAATTACATGATATTAAGAGTATCGACTATCCATACACTATATAGCAAAACAAATTAACATATCATATATCTTCTATATATACATACAATACTACTCTTACTTTCCATGAACTATCTCTACATATTTATTTATTAATGTTATTTGTTAATGTTAAATAAAAAAGATGAAGTTGATCTCCAGATATTGTGTCCAAGGTGATGTTCTTTGACTACATAAATGCAAACAAAAACCCATATAAACTTTTAAATATCGCGAATCGCGACTACACGAGTAACAACTACTACACCATATTTATCGCAATTTTCTATTTTCCTTTCATATACTCGTATAAACACAAAAAAATTAAAAATACAATTAATTATTACTTCCGATAGACCTTCACTTACATAAAAATACAATTCCGATAAAAAAAAACTCAACTCTATAGAAATTTCAATATCAAATTGAGCAAAAAAAAAAAAATTATTTTGTATTTATTTTTATCTCCCACTCACGTGATTCGCGCGCTTACACATAACCGAGTGTATATATAGTATACACATTTCTAAATACGAGTATTATATGTATACCAGATAACGCTATTTCTATAAGTAGACGCGAGGACAATCAACTAAGGTTATGCATGACTGGGTTAGAATTTTACCGAGGCTACGAATTGGAAGTCATTTCCTATATATACATACACACATAGACACACGATCAAATACAGATAGACATACGGTTTTCATTGAGCGTCGCAAAATAAATAATGTTTATAAACACAAACAACAGCAATAAAAATAATAATGTAACTATAATTAAATAATTATAAACATTCTGATCGATTAAGACTGATATATAGTTAACACGACAAACGGTATAAACACTACACTTTACTCGTTACAATCTAAATTGACATTCAATTTGGGGCAATAGATTAATTGAAATCGATTTTAAATTTAAAATTAGAAATTTCTAGTGTTTTTTTTATATGAACCGATCGGGGATAATTCGAAATGAATAATGTATGTATGTACTATGTACTGTACATACTTGTAATATTAAACGGAAACATGAACAAAATGGTAAATCGTATAACAATTGAATAAAACTACACCACGTGGTTTTTATGTTATGGTTACTCGTATGGTATGCCGCTTGCGATCGGTGTTGATTGTGCAGAGAAAATAATTGCAGGTTGTTTGTTTGGCATACAAAATAATAATGTGTGTTGAACGTTTCATTGAACAAATGATCTTTTTCTCCATTGACATTAACTTTAAGGTTGCTTTAATTGGTTTTACTGTAATACATGTCATGCACGCGAAAGAGATTTAATATAATTTTTTTTTATTTGTATATTTGTTGAAACTTTGTGAGGTAGGTCAAATTGATGTCCCAAAGCCGAATTGAAAACATTTCTTTATTTACGAAAGGGTGGGCTTTTGCTGCCTAAAACCGTTAGATCGAATTGAGCTTCATAACCAAAGTGACCACTACATGGTTAATTCAAACTAGGAACATATATATATATATATATATATATATATATATATATATATATATATATATATATATATATATATATATATATATATACCGGGTGTTTTTTTTTAAACTGAGACGATCAAATATCTCGAAAAATAGCCACTCTACGGAAAAAATGTCCATAATCAAAATTTAATCATACCGCGGGGGAAATACATTAGTGCAAAAAAAATAATCCGCCACCCCCGCTTTGAAAGTGGGGCGGGGGTCACTTTTAAAATAAGATAGGAAGCCATATTTTTTATTGCAGATACGGATTCAACGACTAAAAGTACGTATGATTTGAATGAAATATTTTGTTTCGTTCGTGATAGATGGCGTTGCAATCGACGAAATTTAATTCAATTTCTTCTTAGAACACAAGCATTCGATTCTGCAATACGTTTGAAATAAAAAACAACACGTTTTCATTGGGAATACTCAAAATCCGTTATCAAAACAATTTATTAATGTAAATGGCAAGTGAATAAAATAATTTTAGCTTAAAATAAGTGTTTAAAATGATGAGCTGCGACTTGAATGCATTTATTAATACGCATTTCAAATGATTGTACACAACTGAGAAGTGTGTTTGGTTGAATTTCAGCACACACATTTCTGATTCGCTCAATCATGTTCTCACGTGTTGTTGGTTTTTGTTTGTAAACTTTGTCTTTGAGATAGCTCCACAAACAGAAATCTGGCGCAGTAATTTCTGGTGATCTGCCGGGCCAATTTATCGGACCAGCTCTATCGATCCAGCGACCATTGAAATCACGATCAAGTATTTCACGTGCCACCACCGAATAGTGTGCAGGACAACCATCATGTTGAAACCACATGTTCCGTCTCACTTTTAAGCACAATTTCAAGTAATATTGGCAGTTCATTTTTGCAAGTTTCTAAGTTTCGGTACATTTGACCATTCAAGTTGCCTTCAATAATGTCGGGGCCTATGGGTTTGTTGCCCGATGTTCAACTTGACGAAGCCAGTGCGGATTTGTAACACTCCAATAAAGCATATTATATCGATCAACCGTTCCATGGTTTGTAAAAGACGATTCGTCAGAGAACATTACGCAACGAAAAAAATTGGGGTTTTCTCGTATTTGTTCACGTGCCCATTGACAAAAAGTTACCCGATGTTGGAAATCAGCGCCATGAAGATCTTGGTGTAAAGACACATAATATGGATAATACTTGTGTCGTTTTAAAATTCTCCAAACTCTGGTGAGGGACAATCCGGAATCGTAAACTATTTCTCGTGTACTAACATGAAGATTATGAGTCACTGCTTCCAATACAGCAATTTCATTATTTTCTCCAGTGACTGTTGCTCTATGGGTCCTATTTTTCGGTTGAACATTTCCATCAGTAATAAATTGTTTGATAGTACGGCCAAATGAAGCACGTAATCGAATTCTATCCGGAAAACGTTGAGCGTAAATAGCAACAGCATTTTCAAGATTTCTTCCAGCTTCTCCATAAACCAGAACCATCTCAATTTTCTCTGCCACAGTTAAACGATCCATTCTAAAGTATTTTATCGTTTATTTTGCATCCGAAAACATGAAGATAAGAAATAACACAAACGTTAAATGCGATTAACAAAACTGAATAAATTGTTTTGATGACGAATTTTATTTCAAACGTATTGCAGAATCGAATGCGTGTGTTCTAAGAAGAAGAAATTGAAAAAATTGAATTTCGTCGATTACAACGCCATCTATCATGAACTGATTTGTCGATTCCAAGACGTTCTCAAGAATTGGGACTGTCTCAAACCACAGCCTGGCGAATTTTGAGAAAGGATTTGGGTTTGCATCTGTCACTCAAGAACTGAAGCCATTAGACCACCGTAAACGTCGTGAATTTGCTGATTTTGCCTGGGAACAACTTGAAAACGGTAACGATTTTTTTAAGAAAATCATCTTTTCCGATGAGGCTCACTTTCATCTGAGTTGTGCAGTAAATAAACAAAACTGTCGATTCTGGTGCAAAGAAAATCTACAAATTATTAATGAAAATTTACCTAAATTGACAGTTTGGGGTTTGGTTTTTAGATTTTCAGAACTTGATTGTATGGATTGTACTTCACATTAAATAAAAAATATTTTAATTTCCTTAATAATTAGTGTTTTTTTAAAGAAATCATATCACTGTTATTGGAAAACTCGATATATATATATATATATATATATATATATATATATATATATATATATATATATATAAATATATATATATATATATATATATATATATATATATATATATATATATATATATATATATTCTTCCTGCAATAGCATTTTGTGATCTACATACTACCAGTCAAATGAAGTAAATTCTGTTTGATACGTATTAAAAGCTTCGATTGTCGTAAACAAGCAAAACAAGTCTTGCTGATGAACAACGAAACATGAGTCATAAATGTGTTTCATACTTCACCTCTGATATTTGTCTTATCCAGTTTTAACTCGCTTCCTGTTTTGGTTCGAACCTGGTATATTTTGCTCGCACAGAAACAACTTATAATATCTTAAGACCTCGATCAATTGCCATTCGGGATTTGGATTAAAAACACTTTTCTTATTTACTTCGGAGAGTGTCACAAATTGTAGTTGAAAATCCATAAATACAGACCGCTGAGATGTTCATTAACGATCGATCCTATGAGAAATTCACCAAGGTCATACAGTTATAGTTTCTAATCTTATATTGGAATACATTCTTTGTGAACGTATACTCTGTGTATCAGACCTGTTATTTTGTGTCGATGTGGAAGTTACATCTTAATGTAGTAGTACAAGAGATGGCTTTAACATTCGAGAGAATAATTATAAGTGTGATATACATTTAGCCAATTTTCATTCTAACAATCTTCTCATTGTTAGAATGAAAATTGGCAAATTGTTTTTTGTGGTTAATCATCTAATCGAATTCTTTTAAAACAAGATCAGCATTAAAGCTATAGAGCGGAGAAATATACAATCGGCAATAAAAAGAGATCATGAAGAATGACTCATAAAAGTAAAAGAAACCAGTAATAAATGCGCGACATTGGAACAAATCCTGCTGTACCAAAAGGTTATCGGAATAACCACCGTGTGGCTCCCATCGTTCCGATTTGAGTTCTGTTTTTTTGTTGATTTAGTACATCTGTTGTTGATATTCCCTCTAGTGTCATAGCTTGACATTTGCAAAAGTCACGTAGTCAAGAGTACATCTATCTCTGCGTGTGTTGGCGATTATTTACAATTTTAGAAATGGACAACAACGAACTTGTATTAAATTATGCGTAAAAATGTTGAAAATGTTGGAAAAGTGTTTCGGCGACGATTTTCTAAAGAAAACGGTCGTTTACCAGGGGCACGTGTGGTTTAAAAGTGGTCGTGAATCAATCGAAAATGATGAACGCAGTGGCAGACCATAGATATTAAAAATCGACGAAAACATTGATAAAGTAAAAGAAATGTTAGTCAATAACCGTACATTAACCATCAGAGATATAGCAGAGGACTTGAACCTTGCTTATGGATCCGTCCAAGACATTTTGGTTGATGATTTGGGTTTCTGTTGTTTCATGCAAAAAATGAAAATGGCAGTGCCATCATTATTCGTAATTTTTAGGCGAAAAATGCAATAAATACCGGGGAATTTTTGATCAAGGTAGTATAGATGGTTTTTACAACACTAGGCAATGGAGAGTAAAATACTCTTTATAAGAGGAGTCTTACACTTAATAGATTCCTGTGACACTATGTAAATCAATGAAGGTTAAAATAAAATGTATATGTGAGTGTCCAGCAACAGGCAAACATATTTTTGCTCAACTTTATGCTATCGAGTTTTATTATCAAACACGTTATATAAATTTTGTGTTTTAAAATTTGCATTTATAAATACAAATATTTATTTGAAGTAGGAAAATCCTTGAAGTGGAAATTTAAATTTGTGATAAGTCAGCTAAAGAGATGGCTTCAGCCTCCCGGCCGCTAATCAATTTCAGAAACTGCTTACAATTTATTTTACGACAGGTAATTTTTACTATTGGGAAAGGTACTAGAATAGAAAATTGATCTTTGAAGCACTTTCAGGGCCTAGTACCGAAATAGACATACTTTTACTGTAGAGATTTTTTGTTCATTTTAACATTATTGTCAACGAAAGTAGGATTTTGAAAATCTTACTTGAATACCGTAACAACCTTATCAACTATAAGGTTGATTACCCACACCAATATCTCACGTATAACATGTGTGTAAGCTCGATTGTTTCCACCTTTAGTAAGAGGGCCGTTACGTTCTAAGTTTTCAAGGTATCATTAGGCACTTCAACGAATGTAACACTACTATACACACTTCAAATGGACTCGTTTTATTCGAATGCTAAGTTGAATGATACAAACCGTTTGCGAATAGATAGGAAGATCCGAACAATTTGTATTTTAAATAAATCATTGGGTGCCATTGGGTATTATTTAATAACTTTTTGTTTGCTTTAAAAAACTGGGCTTTTCTCACGGCTTTACTTTATGTACAAAAGTAGATGAAAATTTAAAAATATATAGTAAATAAAACAGTTTTTCATTAATCTGTAAATGTCGCTCAGGTATTTAGTGAGACCCAATAAAACGGACTCAACATACAGCAGAACTAATAAAAAAACAACACGCATAGTAAATGAAGTTGGCCTCAGACAAAGTACAGAAAGACAAATAAGAAGAAAGGAAAGATGATAAGTAAGCTATACATGTTTGAGACGTATTTGTATGTGGAAACAAAACGTATCGGAACACGCAGTAGATTACAAATAAACTTGTAGAGTGTGTACACAGCAATCCACAAGATAGCTAACTAGTTGTCACTGGTCAAGCCCCATTAATAAAAATTAAAGTTATACAATGTTATAACATGAAATCTGCTGGGTAAAACAAAAATTCTAGCAATAAATACAAAAGAACTGACTTAATTGATAACATTATGATCATGCTAGTCGAGAACGAAAAGTAATATTCCCTACTAGAGTAACATACGAGGGGAGTAAAAGAAGTTCGATTAGTAGGCGACTCGTAAATATTAAAAAAAAATACTAAATCCTTTGCATTTGTTTTACGAGACTTCTTTAAAAAATAAACGATCAGTTAAAATGAAGAACGAGAAAACGAAAAATAACTGAGGATGCAACAGATGGAAAGAACCAGGAACGTAAACAAAAATTCGCTTTATGTTTTGGTTTTCAGCGTAAACTATAAAGCCACTTCAAATATTCAATTAATAAAATATTTAATATGGAACGATTGCACCGTCTCTACAGATAATTTCCAGGTGGTCCGAAGATTCCAGATGGAACATTTTCTGTTGAGGAAGAGCCCCAAGAACGTCAACCAAAATCTTCCACTGAAACGTTATATTATAGCTCTGAAGGTCAAAGTTGACGAAGATCTACGATTAAAACAAGAAATGGTTCTAGATAAATTGACCTTGAATGTCATGGCGGGATCGCGAATATTAAATAATCATCTGAGATACACGACTAATCTGCACGATGGGTTCCACGAATTTTAAAAGAGGTTCGAAAAATTTACAAAATGTTTTTTAACAAATTCGGGCAGTCTAGTGATTTTAATAAAGTCGTTTCAGGTGACGAATCTCCATAGTATGCAGTTTAGTTCACCCGATCAAAAATTGTAGCTGCTACTCCACTGGAAACGGGTCAGACGATAACTGCCAACTAGTATACCGAAGACTGATGACTGAAGATTTGTTGGAAAACCGAAAGAAAAAGGATTTGCGACGATATTTTTACATCATGACAACGCACCAGCACACACTGCTAAAATAACGAGTAACTTTATTGCGATATCTGGTATCGAAGAAATGCGATCAGTACCATATTCTCTGGATCTAGCACCTTGTGATTTCTGGTTATTTCTAAAACTTAATACGAATTATTACTTATTTTACAATATATTTTACTATATTTACTATATTTTACTTATAATTTATTTACTATATTTTACTATATATACTATTTTTACTTATTTTACTATATTTTACTTATAATTGCATAATAAGTCAAAGAACATTTGATATTTTCTATTTTAATTTGTAGAACTTAGTGAAAATTCGATTGCTTTAGTGAATATCAATTTTTGCTCATATCTCTGAAATCATACAACTGTGAGCAAAAAGTGTTTACTTTTAATTGCTTAATAAAAACAAATACTCAAAAGTATACGTTCTAATTTAAAAAAACCTAACTTTAGCCTATATCTCCGAACCTAATGAGTTTCAAGGTCATTGAAGATCACCACTAGACGTCCCACTTGACTCTTAATAAATTTCATTATGTATAATTTTTTCCTATCTAGCACCGTTCTCGAAATAAAAGCCCTGCATTTATTAGGAAACTCACCCTATATATATATATATATATATATATATATATATATATATATATATATATATATATATATATATATATGTATATATATATATTATATATATATATATATATATATATATATATATATATATATTTATTATATGTATATATATATATATATATATATATATATATATATATATATATATATATATATATAAATATGTATATATATATATATATATATATATATATATAACGGGTGTCCGCCGGGAAGGTATACTACAATCAGATAAATATCCACCTCTGTTAGCCTCACAAATGCTAGCCCTTTTGAACACATTTTTCATTATATTATCACACATTTCACGCGTTATTTCTTTAATTTCATCACGAATATTTTGTTTGAGTGGCTCAAGCGTTTCTGGTTTGTTTGCATAAGCCTTGCTTTTCAGATATCCCCACAAAAATAAGTCCGGAGCAGTCAAATCAGGCGACCGTCGAGGCCAATCAACATCACCATTTCTTGAAATAACTTGTTGTGGAAAGCGGTCTCGGTAATTCCATTGGATGTGGAATCCTGGCTGTATGCGATGTTGCATCGTCTTGTTAATACCACATGTTAATCAAGTCCAAAGCATGCAGTTATGGTGTTAAAAAGTTTTCAATCATATCACGATATCGCTCCCCATTCACAGTTACCGTTACGCCATTTTCATTTTCAAAGAAGTAAGGTTCAATGATTCCTCCTGACCAAATTGCACACCAGACTGTCACTTTTAATGGATGTAAGGGTGACTGATGAATAATTTGGGGATTTTCCATTGCCCAGAACCGACTATTCTGTTTATTCAAATAACCATTCAAATGAAAATGTGCCTCGTCACTCATTATGATTTTTTCATGAAAATCAGGGTTGTCATGGGCGAGCTGTAACATCCTATTGGCATATGTACGGCGGCGTAAATGGTCTTGTGGAAGAAGCACTTGTGTCAACTGAATCTTAAATGAAAAAAATGCAAATCCTTGTGCAAAATTGTGGGCAAACTTGTTCTTTGAAGACCAAGCTCCTGAGCACTCGAATTGAGGTTGATGGATTATTTTGAACACCTTTAGCAGCAGTAATGTTTTCAGCCGATCTTGCAGTACGTTGTGGCCCATGCTTGGGCCTAACACCTACAGACCCTCTTTCTTCGAAATCTTTCACTACACGATAAATAGTGCGTTTGTTGGCACGTTGTTTCTCCCAAAAATTTCACGTAACTTTCTCATCGTCACAGTAATCGATGATTGATTTTGATAAAATGTTTGAACGATTAAAACACGTTGGTTTATCGAATATTAATCCATAATAAATTTGCCACGTGTCTACTTCACGACTGCCAAATATGAACTGTCAAGACTAACGTTTACCAAAATGGCGGCAAAACAAAGTAGTATACCTTCCCGGCGGACACCCTATATATATATATATATATATATATATATATATATATATATATATATATATATATATATATATATATATATATATATATATTACTGTTTATACTTCGTTGGTAATACTTCGAGTGATGGGCTTTTTGATTCCGATATACTGTTTCTGTACTAAAATGACATTTATACATACCATTTATTACCGTATGTGATATCATTAGAAAACCCCATCTCTTTTCAGAGTTTACACGCTTTTGGTTTATAGGAAAAATAAAATATATAACAACCGCTTTATCGACTAGTAGTGAAACAAGGTTAACAATCTAATAAATTCGATCCTAATTAACCAACCCAATAATCGCATATATATGTATAATCGCAATGGCAAAAATTCGGAACTAATCAAGGTAAACATCCGATTTTTACTTTCATTTTATAAATTTTAATCTTTCTCGTTCTCACATAAGTAAATGATCAAATAAATGAATATCAAACATGTATGTACTTCAATCAATCATAGTATGCATACGCGAAAAAACTAACAACAAATTATAAATCATTTTTCAATTGTTTTGGTTTAAACTGAAATTGAATTTTTGAGTCAGCAAAAATTCAATTTCAGTCAGCAATACATACCAAGATGCTAAACGTCTTTATAATAATAATAAGACTCGTTTACATGTATAGACACATTTGTATGCGTAATACTAATTCTATTTATTTATTTTTTGTAATTTAGCCAATTTTAAAATAATATTATTATAAATTTATATATAAAAAAAAATTCATGTCAATTAAATAACATTGATTACTATTACTATTATTTCTTTTTTGTATTTTAGCATTCATTTGTAATTTTTCAAGAACACAAAAATAGTTTATTTTTGTATTATTATTAATTATGAAGGGTGTAGGCTATTTTTAACTGTATAAATTAGTATACATATAGTTACATTAAAGATATTAAAATTAATTATACATTTTAATTGTAATGTTATTGTGCTCGCATATAGGTGATAAAAATCGAACAATTTGACATTTGATACGATTCTGTATATGTAACAAATGAGCACGTGTTCTGCATCGAATTTTATCCATACCCTGTATACTAGATGATCTTTAAAATAATGAAAATTACAAAAATTATATCTGATTATTTTTTTGTGTGTTTCGCTCATTCATAAAATAGGTCAAGTTCAAATTATTTCTGATGCTGATATTTTTGCAATTTACAAATTAATGTACATATGTACTTGCTTTTTTGTCATTTTTTTTTTGTCATTATAACATTATTAGTAGAATACAGTAATTGTCGAGCATGTAAACATTGTGGTTGGTCGTAGATTTTGATACTGGTCGTTTGTGTGTTTGAGGTGGTGGTTAACAATATGCAAATATCTAGGAAAATTTGTATTGTAGTACTAATGTTTATCGTAAGAGGCGACTAAATCTGGTTGATATATATTTGACTGACAAATCTTGATTCATGGACGACAGTGATCAATACTGGTCGAAGATAGAGGAGGTTGGTGAAGAAAATTAGTATTACCATATAGTAATATCGTTTGAAAAAACGCCATTCAAAATTTCAGATTCATAAGTTAGTTTTGATACGTGTTGAAACACGTGCGAATAAATAAAAGCATATGGTTGGAACTCGTCAACATTTATGACAACTGCGAGACAATGATTCGGAGATTTTAAACGCCTGCAGACCAATCGCTTGAAGCGGATACTAAGAATTTCGTGATAGAAGTATACAACATCTCGCGCATCGGCGAACGAAAAAGATTATATTTGATTTTGATTTCTTGTTTGTTTGTTTGTTTGTTTTTATCTCTACAATCTGTTTTGGGGCTCGAGGCACTTCCAACTCTTTCGCGGTTCGCTTATTTACGTCCTTACCTTACGCTATTACAGCCAAATCGAGGACGTACGGTTATAGGTCCGATTTACGTAGAACCATCTGCACATTGCAAAGCTCCATGCCAGCCTATAGTACTGACATGGAAGATGGGTAGGCCCATGAATTCTGCACTCCAACAGGGGGTCATAGATGTGTTCATTCACACCACCGATCGTAATCGTATGGTGAAAAATCCCTTTTGCGTCCCGCCCCTATCGGGATTCGAACCCGGTACCTCCCGCTCCAACTGCCGCAGCTTTAACCACTGCGCCACCTGAGCGGTGACTTTGATTTCTTTTTGACACAGTTAATGTTTAAGTTTTACTTGCGTAGGTTAGTCAATCCATTGATTGCATTTGTTCACGTCCATACTCGTATTATCTTATCTGAATAATAATCTAAAGGATCTATAATAAGGAACAGCGTTCAAATTAGACAGTGGTTAAATGTATTTCCTTTAGAATGCCAAATATTTGGTTGAATCGCATACAAAATTAGAATTTTCATCATCTGGGGCCCTATTATGAAACCGTTCGCATATCGCATTTTTTGCGATTTTGCGGATGCGATCCGCCGCTTGCGTTTGTATTATGAAATGCGATTATCGCATATCGTATTTCCCACAGGGAAATTTTTTTTTGGATTTTTTTTTAAATGTCATAACGACATCTATCAATTCTTAAAACCTCAATTAACAATTCGCAGTGTTTTCGAATTTAGTTATTTAATTTAATTTTGAATGGATTGTGTTGCGTTATCATTAAATATAAATTGTGAAGATGACGAAGAAGGTCGATACTACATCAATATTAAAAAGAAACTCATAAAGAATGTATTCCACCGAATTTAAAGCTTGCTGCTACAATTCGATTTAAAGCTCATGGATCTTATTAGATCATGGTTCTTAATGAAAATCATTTTTATAATCGGAAAGGGAATCATAGCATAAATGTTATGAGTTCATGACTATAAGTTGTAAAATAAATTATATACAAATTTTTAACCTAAAATTAAATTGAATTTAACGAATATTAATTTCTTATTAACGAAAATTAATTTTTATTTAATTTATTTAAAAAAAAAAAATAAAGAAGAATTAAATTAAACTGTAAATTTGCGATATCCGACTGCTTATGTGCATTCGCATTTGTCAAATAAAGTTTCGCAAAAATGCGCTGTGGCGTTTTATAATATGGCGTTCGCATTCGACTTCGGGCGCATTTTTGCGAAAATATTGTTTTATAATACCAAAATGCGATATCGTATGAAAATGCGAAATCGCATTTTTTTCATAATAGGGCCCCTGATTACAATCATTGTTGAAATGTGATCGCACCTATGATATTGTGATGAACTCATGGCACAATGTGACAAATCGTCGCCCAGCCAATACGACATGTTAGTATAGAGCTATTCAATATTCAAAGAATCTTAAATCTATCGGTTAAATCAATACTTAAAACTAATTAAGAAATAACAAATGATCTCTTTTTGGTGGATGAAATTAACCAGAGGTGTTCGTCCAAACCGGTTTGATGATTATGAAACATATATACACCCCGATTGTCATAGTCGTCTCACGTCATTTAAGATGACCACAGTCACGTCAATATTTGCTAGTCGTTTCTTACGCCTATAGTGATTTTAAGCGACCGCTGTCAATGCAAAAGTTACATAAATTTTCCAAGATTATTATATACTAAAAAGATAGTTCAATAATTTTTGTATTTTAAGAGTAACATTTTAAAATACAAAAATTATTATTCTGGGTTCCGCTACATAGTGATGGGTCCCTCTGTTCTATAGTAAAACAAAATCGTTCATATTGTAAATTTTTGCTTTGGTTGAGTCATCTTTATGTAAAATAATCTTTGGTAGAGTTAAATTGGAGTAATATACAACAGTCCATAACTATATGGATTTCAGACCATATAACCGCCTATCAATCGATAAAATAAAATGTAACAAATACAATGTTATAGTTATACCAGTTGAATAGTTATTACGGGTGTTACAATTTATAGGAGTATTTTCTCACCTTTCGTAAATATGAAATAACTCAAACTTATTCTGCTCGGTATTATCCCATAAATCATTGGAATAACATACTTCTATATTTTACTATGAATTGTTAAAAATCTAGCCAAAGTAGTCAATTGGAAAGGCATATTGCTCATAACAGCAGTGCTGTGTGTTGCCAATGTTGCAACCTGGGCCAAAGTGCATATAATCATGCTGCAAAACTACATTATCGTGTATTTTGCTGTATTGCGGCCATTTGTGTATCGAAGTTCGGACCTCCTAAACTGATGGTTTCTACAGCTAATAAAACACCATTGTTAGTGATAAGTAAACCTAAATCTTCTCCATGGATTTGTGCGGGAAAATAATAGAATTGGGATAGGTTAATTTCGCTTATGGAAAAGATTTAGTTGATATTGTTGTTATTCTAATTTTCTTACAGTTATTTCAGGTGTTTCTCAAGTTTTGGTACTTGGTCCTTGATTATTTTCTATGTACAAAACATTAATGAAATACATAGAATCCTCGTTTCGTCATTGTTCGTTTCACATTTTCGCTGATGATGTCCAGATTTATAGAAATAGTAAGTTAGATCAGCATTCTATTGTTAGTAATATTTCTCCGGTTAACGAAGATTTAGATAGAATATATAATTGGCCGATTTTCAATGTGCTCGTTTTAAATTCTAGTTAATCGCAATCTATTATTATTTACAAAAAATCGTTAGATACGTTTTATTTTCCTTGTATTCATCTTAATGGGTCACTCATTCCGTTTTTAACTACTGTTAGTAATTTGCAAATAGTTTTTAACAAAATTCTTACTAATTTGACCATATTTCACCTTATACTAAGCTTATTCTTGGCTGTAGTTTAACTAGTTTTTATGAGTTTCGGATTTTTGATTTTATTAGGAAGCGACCCAAAACTAATTATCTACTCGTATTGAGAAAATTATTATTACGCTTATCTTCGATTCCTGCCTGCCTGCTCGAAATTATTCAGGTCTTTAAATTCGTCATTTTTTGTTAGATATATTTCTCTATGGAATTCTATTCCATTCAGTATTAGAGGTTTGAGATCTGCTGAGACGTTTACATCAAAATTTGTTGAATGGCGTGCTAGAATGACAATATAATTGGTTTAAAGTTAATTGTAAAGATTTTTTTTAATAATGTCTACTCGCTGCTGCTCATCCCATTGCAAATGAGCTTGTACTAAAATTGGGATGTGTGTGCATGGTGTTGGGATTTTCCTTTCTAATCCAAATTATAAAAATTAAATAAATAAATAACATTGGAGCACAAAATATTGTGTTTGGCCGTCGTCGTGGATGCGTGGTCGGGATATACCATGAGTTTTGACCCATGGTGTTATCATAATAAATCAATTTTTCGTCCCGAGTAATAATGCGAAGCATAAATCTTTCGTTATTGATTTACAAACAAATATCATTGTTTCTGTGTTATTTCCAGGTATTTGAGCCATTTTGAAATTGCTTGTTGAGTCACTTGCAATGATCGTGCGAAATCTTTTTGATTTTGACACGGGTCTTCCTTAAACAATGCTGTTGATACATGCTTCCTCTCCATTATGCTAGTCTTCGACATGTAAAACACTACTCTTTCAGCGTCGAAAACACTCACGTCACGTTCTTTCACTCATAGCAGCTTCACCATAAGTCAAAAGACTATTGAATATGTGAGACCTAGTAGAAAGATTTTGTATTTTCTATGGTCGATTGGAACGCTTAAAATGGATGATATAAGTAAAACATAACCTATATTATTTTATGTATGTGCACGTCTTGTCTGTCAAAGCTCTTTATCAAAACTTTTCTGTGTGCTTAAACTGTCGGTACAAATGAGTTGAAATTGGATTGGGGACAAAATCCCGAGCAACAAAATCCCGAGGGTCATAATCCCGAGGGTACAAAATCCCGAGAGTACAAAATCCCCAGGGTACAAAATCCCGAGGGTACAAAATCCCGAGTGTCAAAATCCTGAAAGTACAAAGTCCCGAGTGCCAAAATCCCGAAAGGACAAAATCCCGTAATCCCGAATAAAATTGAATTCTGCGCGGAATTCAATTTTATTCGGAATTTTCTCGTGATTAAGATATATATATATATATATATATATATATATATATATATATATATATATATATATATATATATATATATATATATATATATATATAAATAAATAACAACTTATTTATAAACAAACTTTGTGGTGGTAGCTTAGTGGTTAGTAATGAGAAACTCTGCTCATTACTCCGTCGCCTGGAGTTCGATATCGGCGAAACAAATAAACATGCATCCGAATAAAATAAAAAGCTGTTGTGTATAAAAGTGATAGTTGGGTTCACTGACTTATAGGATCTACTATGAAATCCCGGTTTTGAAAATCCCGGATCCAAAATCCTGAAACCAAAAACCCGGTTTACAAAATCCCGGGTGTTTGAAAACCACATTTATAAAAAAATTATTTACTTGAAAATGTAAGACATACTTTATTATTGTAAAATCCAAAATAGGAATAAAACTCGAATTTCAAAATGTCGAATTCATAAATGTCGAATAAAAACAATATTTTTGTAATATTATTTTCGGCGTTGTTCTAATTTTACTTAGAATTGTGGAGGCTAACGGCTTCGGTAGCCCTCACGGGCCCGCGGGAGGTCGCGGCACCCACCCCCGCTTAGCTTAAGATTTCAACTTCGGGGGACGTAGGAGCCGGGATAAGCAAACATCTTTGTGCCGAAAATATAATATAAATCCAAACCGGGATTTTAATTTTGTGAAAACCGTGCTTTGAAAATATTTCAAAAAAATTTATTATTTTGACTTACACCACAAGAATCGACTATGATAATACCAATAAAGACGTCAAGTTACCTCTAGATTATCACTTCACATGAAATGATGTGATAAAAAAAACAATTCCTTTTAAAATGAAAAAGTTATTTCTTATTAATTAAAAAAATTCCAAGCTACACAGGATGACTTACAATGACTTAAATTGTCATAGGTTTTCGGGATTTTGTCACTTGGGATTTTGGGTCCGCGGGATTTTTCAAAATAGCAATTTTAAACCACGGGATTTTGTACCCTCGGGATTTTTTTAAATCTTCGGGATTTTGTCCCGCGGGATTTTGTTCCTCGGGATTTTGTCCCGCTCCCATCGAAATTATTTATATTTTTGACACAAAAAAAAGGTAAGGATAGCAAGAGCAGTTGACAGAATGACATAAACGTTTCTACAAGTGGTTTGTCTAATAGCATGTCGTATATGATGCATTTATTTTGCTAGCTACTTACTGCTAACGATATCTATATAAGAAAACAGTCAGAGTTTTATATTTAAGAAATACAACGTTTGCTTATGCCAAAGGTTCCTTAAGAAGAAGCATCTTCAGGTAGCATACACAATTATGTATAGTGCTATCTTAACATAAGCCAATGGTGCCAGCTTGTTGATCAGCTGCAGATTGAATTACGATTGTATAAAACTTTCGTTTTGTTTCTGCATTTATTAATGAGATGCAAACCGGCTACCTTTCGCTCCGAAACGGAAACCTTAACGGCTTCACATTAGGTTAGTTATTAATAGTTTCTGTATACCGGTTCAGTCAATACCACTCCTATAGTAAATCCAACGTAAAGTTTCATACTAAATAAGAAACGATTATATAAAATCTTGGTAATTAAATATTTATAAATTCTACATATGTATGCTGACATATGTGTATACATACGTAATATATCGGAACGACGTTTATTTACTTAATTTTGCTATAAAATTACTCACCTTGTTCATTAATAAATATAAAATTAAAAATAAAAACATTGGGAGATACTTTGTTTTTGTCTGCTCCGTTTTGTAAACTTAATCAATGTCATTGATATGATTACATTGAAGAAAATAATAAAAAAAAATCTTTCTCGATATAAAACAAAATGATAATACTCGTATGTATGTTATTTAAAGTATTATGTCGATCTTATATAAACACACGTAACTATTATCTAATTAAACTATTCACAAGGTGAGAAAATAACAACATAAACGATTAATTTGCACTGCTAGAAGCAATCGCTCTCACGAGTCAAGATATTACCATATTATGTATATTGAACATACAGTCCCATAATTTCATTCGTTTAAACCTTCAACTCTTTAAAAAAAATTATTGTTATTTAATAGTTTCTTATAATGAATATTAAACTTAACCTTCTAGCATATATTGGTTCTTTAACCATATTAAGAAATAAAAATAAAATTACTCACCAGTATCCTTTTAACTATATATAAGTGTACATATATAGTTCGTCCAAGGGTATTCGTTGTCTGCGTGAATTTGCAACAAAAAAATATATATATTCATAAAAATACATAATTTCGGAATACATAAATTATTTCTCATAAAAAACTTGAACCTGAAAATGGTATACATAATTTTCGATTTTGATGAATAATTAAGATTTTTTATAACCGCGTGCAAAACAAAAGCAAACTTAAAAAAAAAAATAATCGAAAGTGTATTGGCATTTATAAAAAGTTAAATAATTAAAACTGGTTGCCGCGATCAATATAATAAAAATAAAACCTTGCTTCATATATAAAATAGAGTAAAGTTGTTATCTTCAGTCTGAAATTAAACATCAGACTTTCTATAAATTTTAATGTGGATGACATCAATGAAGAAAAAACTAGAATTTGTACATTAACATGAAGCTCTATATACCTTCACATCTTCAATCCTTTCGTTTGTGGCGAAATTCGTCAAATCTGCTCGTGATGCATCGGTAAGCTATAGATTTAAGGCTAGTACTCAGTTGAAATTGAAATGAAATTTTACCGCGGTCTCCAAAAATTTATTTATTTTCACGTGAAATATAAATGAATTTGTTTTGGAGAGTTTAAATGTTCAAATTTCACGTGAAAAAAATGGTTCGAATCATTATTTTCGCATGAAACAAATTTGTAGAGTTTATGCGCGCCATCTTTGGTGCATTGAGATAATTATAGTTTATGCGCGAATGAACTGAGTACTGCTTATTCAAAACAGAAATGAAAATTTTCATTTCTGAGTTCACTTTGGTCAAATCGTATGGAAATTTCACGCGAAATCGATCTGAGTATTAGCCTTTACTTGTACAAGGGTTCTTCATTTTAAATCATACCCCTAGTAAGCAGCGAATTGCGATCAAAACATTTCCTTTTTAAAATTATTTGCTTTCAAATTGACCAACCGCTAGTGCCCGGTAAAACAGATAGTACATGGTAGTGAACCACTACTAGTTGTTCGGTTCTTGTCTTTGCTAAATTAATTTCTCGTAACTTTTCTTGGAATTTTTCACGGATAGTTAGAAGCAAACTGTGCTCGAAGTACTAGCAGGTTCTAGCAATTGGTCGATTAGAAAGCGAATATTGAGAACATTTTATTCCAGGATCTTTTTTCAAAGTTATTTGAAATCGTTATCGGTAAAATATGAATAACACAAAGTTAAAGAGACTCACAAAATAGTTCGCATTAGTCGCTTGTTTAGTTCCTTTAAAAGTAGTACATTTAGCAAAGACAAGAACCGCATACTAGCGGTTATACCTTTTCAACCTTTTAAAATTGGAAGTTAACATTTTCAAAATGAAAATAATCAATATCAAATTGGAAATAATCATTTTCAAAATGGAAATAATGTGGGGTTTATCACGAAGTCAATTGTTTACGCAATGGTCTAAACTAATATTAATCACCAGCCATAATATGGTAATTGACAGTTCTCCGTGTCATGCGTCTATTGAAGCTGTGTGTTTCTTGAAAATTAAATTATCAATTATCGGTTATTAAGTTTAGACCCGTACAGTCTAATGTTAAACACCATACAATTTGCTTGGTCGGCTCTTAAGACCTCTATTAAACGAGATTTAGCAACTGAAATTTCACAGATTTTAGCAGGTGAAAAAATGATATATTTGAGCCAAATCGAATTTCGTTTACAAAGGTTTGAAAATCTTCTACAACAGAATTTGCCAAATTTAGTGGTTGGTCGGAAAGGAAAGCGACTTTTATCAAAATTTTTGGTTGATAAACGTGAATGTCCGGTAAGAGTCCGTATAGACTACTCGACAACACTTCAAAGTACGCCTATCATAATTTAGGAGGAACAAGGAATCTTTGTTGGCTTTTATTTCTGCAAGCAAGATTTTGGATAAGGGGACCTGAAAAAAACGATTGCCCCTTCTGGTGCAAACTGTCAACGTGGTTGTAGCTATTTTTTGGAAGAAAATTCTATTTAGGCCAAGATATTAGTTTTATGTTTCATACATTTAGACCACCAAGTTAATCTAAAGTAACTTTATTCCCCAACCAAATTTCGAGAGAACAGAATTATTTGAGTTGAATGTCTCAATACAGATAGACTACTACGTACTCTCAAGTAATTTCAACCTGAAAGACAGTAGTATAACAATATATCAATATAATCTTATGAACAATTGAGGCCAGACTACTACCGCCATTTAGGGTAGGTGGTGTTTTTCCCACATAGTCCAGACTATCAAGTCTTAAAAACATAAGCGACAGAGGAGACTATCGGTTTGATAACCGTAACCTATAGTCAGTCAGTAAACACTTTGAAGTTTCAAGTCTAGTAATTTTCCACATACGAGTAACTACCTACATTTTTTTGAGAATATTATATGATTATTGCATGTTTTTGCCACATAATCTCCGATCTAATCAGATATTCACTTTTCCTAGAGTTAACTGCTAAGCTCTTATTTTGGCCCAGGTTACCACTTTACCAGTATGTCAATCTACATTTTCATGTGGTCACAGGGTATATCCATATATTTACCAACCAGTGTTATGTCAACGACATAATACATTCGATGTGATCGGCAAAGCTCTCAATATCGTCAGTAGTATCGACTGTGGTTTGGTAGGGCTATTAGTAAGTTGACCACTGGGAGACTCAAGAGCGGCGACAAAGTCTACCTTGTTATGATTTCCGTACGATAACAAAGTCATAACACTACCTAGCGGATTTCCGTTAAACAACTTATTGAAGTAATGTTTGAATAGATTTACTTTTCGGGGTATGCTTGTTGTTTGGATTGAAACTAGCATCGACTATCGATAGAATGGCGATCATGTAAATAAGTACTAATAGTTTGTACCTTAATCCTCATCATCATATAATCTATATATCTAGCTCTTGTTACTATCTCAATTTTTAAAAAAATCTATTAAAAATTAAAAATGCCAATCATTATAATTCAATTTAATTAAATTGTAATAAATCCATTCTTCATAATTTACTTTTTCCAATTAAAAAAAACATACATTTTTAATGTCGATAAACTGAAAATCATAACAACACTCGACATGAGATATAATTAGAATGCAATTATCGAATCAGTGAAATTTAAATTGGATCGGATTACGTAATTATTTACTAAATCTGTGTAATATTTAATGCGCTTTCTTTCCTCCTTTCGTTCCTTAACATTCTTATTTAAATTAATTAAATAAAATACCAAAACTACTTTGTGTCTTCTCGGCCAAAGATGCCAGATCGTTCTCTACGACTCAAAGTTTTCATCGTCAACAGCATTCTCTCCAATTACTGAAATTTAGCTAGCTAGGGCCATTTTAAACTTTTAGTTTGGATAACTTCTTAGCATGACACTAAGCTAGCGCACTCAAAGCCTTTTGATTTCATGCAATGGACCAGATCAAGAATTTTTTATTTGTAAATTATTGCATCTCGTTCAAATCCGCAGACTTCAGAAATTGAGATCATCGAAAACTTCCAGTGTATCAATTATTTTTTCTTTTTATTGCTCTCATGTCTGAAGAGTGTTCTAATTCACTTGCATTTGCTAATATTTTATATCAAAGGGCTACTTTGTGCTATTTGACAAATTAAATCGGAATCTTCTGCTTGTGACAGAGTCAGTTTAACATTGGTAAAACGAATTTTATATCGTTTCCTTTCCTGAGAAATGGAAATCTTGCTTCTCCATAACGCCAACATTTCAATTTTTTGATAGACAATGTGGTACTATCGTTTCAAAAAAGGTGCCTCAAAGCAAATTAACGGTGCTACAATACTTATATCGTCGATCATAAGGCTAAATTTTAATTCGACGAAATATAAATAGTATTGAAAGATGTCGGGATTCATAAATTTATTGGATTTATACCTGACATTGAAGCAAATATTAAAGCGATCTTGTAAAATGATTGACAAAATCTATATCCATTTTCGAGTGTCTTAATTTAGATTTGGATTACATATATGAGTCAACGATAACATCTACACATAGGTAATGACCAGAACTGTCATAAAATAAAGATTGCACCTTACTAGCAAGTCATTCTCGATTACAAAACACGACCGTTGCTGGTTCAAACAACAACCATATCAACAATATTGGTGCTAAACAGAAACACATCAATCTTTAATGCCGAAAGAAGCTAACCACTATAACAAATACAGTAGTACCATCGAAATCCAGAAGAAAGATTTGAATCTATCATCAACCGGAACGTTCAAGTTTTATTATGAACAAAGTCAGCCAACAAAATAGGGGGGGTTTATTTTTAAATAATCGGATATCAAAAAATCAGATCCGCCGAGAATTTTCCTATTAGGAAATGGTTTGGTCGAATGTGTCCAATATAAGCATGAAGTTGCTGCATGAATTTTGTTGTGATGTTTTAATTGACTAAAGACTTGTCAGATGAAATCTTATTGCTTAAACTGTGAAGCGTACAAAATACTCAAATTTGATAACCCAAAACGAGATTCGTCTGCTAAATAGCAGTTGGATTTTGACGTTCGATTTGTCTATTTAGTTTCATAAGTCATTGGATTATTCGATATTAGATTTTCATAAACTGGAAAAAGAAAGGAAGTAACCGCATCATCTGTAGAGTGTGCAATACGCATTCTAAATGTATTTTTCGCAATCTAAAAATTAGACAAGTTGGAGAATTTTAAACTTAGAAAGTTGAATGTGTTCGAATTTCTTAAAAATATTTTAAAGATGGAGTTAATAGTACAACCAGCGTGGTCTTGATTGCAGGTTTCTCTCCTGATTTGTTTGCAAAATCTGCCGGTGTTTTTGCATGAGGTTTTAACGATTTGTATTTAAAGTGGATGAGGTCTGGTATTATGGCCAAGTTCAATTGGGTTTATTTTTATCAAATATAAAATTGTGCCATTTTGTAAGTTATCTTGTTGTGATTAACAAAATTTTTATACTGACACTGAGAATACAATTTTGCAATTAAACACTCCTCGAGAAGTTATAAATTAGGATTTGAAGTATTTGGATGTTATCCTTCATTCCATCTTTGGAAGATGACATTTTAGGAAAAAACTAATCTTAACTTTATTTAAATTAAATTAATGTATAAGAACTACAAGTGCGTCCTACTACATGCAAACACTTCCTTGGTCGGTTTGATATGACATGATATGATAGGAGAAGTACAAGCCAACCAATTACGGTGACCCTAGGTTTGTTACCATACTCCTGGAGTATAATCTACAGAATTCCAAATAGATATCTGAGAATTTCTTTATTCCAAAATTATGCGGTCCCAGGCTCTACCTGCATCTCAACATATAAGGATTTAAGGAAATGTATTGTTAGTTACAGAAACATCTAAGATGATAATCCCCAGCATAGTCAGTAGTAACTACATTATTAGTAAATTATTAATATGAAGTAAATACCACATAGTGTGTTTCAGTTTGTTAGTTATTTGTTACTATATATAAATATATATATATATATATATATATATATATATATATATATATATATATATATATATATATATATATATATATATAGATATATATATATATATATATATCTTTATATATATATATATATATATATATATATATATATATATATATATATATATATATATATATATATATATATATATATATATATACATAAAGATATATATATATATATATATATATATATATATATATATATATATATATATATATATATATATATATATATATATATAAAGACATATATATATGACGGTTGTAATCAAGTCCACCGTACATCCAGATGAAATCAGAGAAGAGCTAAAACTATTAACTTAAGTCCACCGTACATCTAGATGAAATCAGAGAAGAGCTAAAAACTTAAAACTATTAAGGTGAAAACGTGAATTAAATATATAATAAATTGAGATAGAAAACCACAACCTTTGTTTAAAGTTGAGTTGGAACCAGAGTCAATCTAAGGGCCATCACCCAATATTTATTGAATAGAAAAGTCGTAGTAGAAGAACCACAAAACGTAAGTCAGTTTTACAATGTATCAATTGCCAATAATATGGCCATTCACGAAATACTTGTAAACTTCCAGCTGTGTTGTGTTATGTGTGGCAACCTACATGAAACTAGCAAATGTGAGCTGGATAAAAAACACATTCAATTCAAATATCAAAAGATATTGATATTATGCTGACTTCCGAAACTCACTTTACAAATATGAGTTACCTTAAGATCTCAGGATACACCATCTACGATACTAAGCATCCTAGCGGAAATCACATGGTGCGAAACTGCTATCGTTATCAAAAACAGAATAAGCCATTCCGGTACTGAAAGTACTGCTCTGCAGCATTTCTAGATAAAGCCCAAGCTTTCTATAATATATGGCATAAGACTACTATATAACATTAAAGCACAATTACCGATAAGTTTATTTAAAATTATAGAATATTATTTGCCCAATCGAAAATTTTTGGTGAAATATAATTCCGCTTCCACAGAATTATATGATATTTATGCAGGAGTACATCAAAGCAGTGTACTGGGGGGCTAGTGTTGTACTTGATATGTAATTATGTACAGAAGACCTACCAGCATCAAATTGTGTGAATCATACAAGAACATCTAGACAAAATCGAAAAATGGCTAAAAAAATGGAGTATTAAAGGCCAATGAGCGTGAAGCGTATTGCTTTATGTAATTTTTGAATATACCTTGTACTTCGGAGTTGTTGCTTGTGCTTGTATCTTGTAATCCACTAGGCCGGTTTCGATCTGATGATGACGTCATTGAATGACTGCGCGTGATCGAAAAGACCATATCCATTTCATCAGGCATATGCTACCGGACTTGATGTTCATACTGTGCAATTCGTTTATAAACGTTCAGTAGTGACGCGACAGTACTAGTAATTGTAGTTCACTTAACTTAACTTGAAATATCGATTTTATCGGCTGCGTGTGGCGTGAGCTAATTTGCGATTTATTTGAGTTGTGTTTTATAAGATATTATAGTTTGGTATGTAGTTTATAATATGAAAGGTTTTTCATGGGATTTGGTTTATGATTGAAAATGTTTGATTGAAATGTTTTACAAAAACGATTAAGATTTTAGATTAGCTATTAAATAGCTTTTGTTAGTAAGTAAGTTTTATTATTTGTGGTTATGATACTAGTAATTCTCCCTTTGGCTTAGGTATGTAAGGGAACGTTATACATTAATTCCCTGAACTTTCGTATCTTATAGTTTAATTATATTCTTACCCTTTTGGTTATTTCCTTTTGATAAAAAATTTTTAGAAAAACTTTTAAATTTTATATAAATTTTATTGGATCTTGTAGTGGTCAATATCAATTACAACTGAATTACTTATTAATTATAACTATATTGCAATTGGATTACTTATTACAATTCTCGATTATAATTCTTGTGATACAACTCTGATGATAAAACTCAACTCCGATACCAAACTGATGATACAAAACTGATTTTCTTATATCTAAATTTTGTCTTATATACTAAATTTTATGTTTTGTCTCTTTCTTTTTGATTAACCAATAGTGTTATAAAAATATTATTATCATCTATTGATGGTGTAAAATAATGAGTGTGTTACTCGTAAACACTAATGTTTGTTTACTTTTGTTTTAAGTTAAAATAAGGGTTTAAAAATGTGTGAAACAATTTAACATAAGGAGTTGTAAAAGTGTCAACTCGTTTGTTTATATCTTTTATTTTTAAAATGGGATTCTTAGTGTAAGTGTTTATTACTATGTTATAATAATTATAAAAGAATAAAAAATATCTGGTTAATTTTAAGAAACAAATTTAGAAATGTCAATGCATTTGTTTATGATATCGGTATGTAAAATATATTCTTGCATAATGTATGTTTTATTACTGTTTTATGATTACTATAAAAAGAATGAAATAAGGATTAAAACATGTCTGGTTAATTTTAAGGAATTGATTTAGAAATGTCAATGCATTTGTTTATGATATCGGTATGTAAAATATATTCTTGCTAATGTATGTTTTATTACTTTGTTATAATAACTATAAAATAATGATTAGAAATGTCTGGTTAATTTTAACAAATTTAAACAAAGATTTTCATTTGAGGAATGCCAATGCATTTGTTTATGATAAAATTTAGATATATTTTTGTGTTTATTACTATATTATGATATTAACGAGTATCATATAAAATTATTGAGGAAGGTGGCGATATGTTTATTAATATATTCTTTTTGCCAGATGTTTTGGTTTCTTTTGGAGAAACACAACATAACTTCCCTCTTTGATTAGAAAGATTTTAGGGTTTTTTAAGTAAATCTTAAAATCTTTCGTTATAAGTTTAGGTGTATATATAACATATAATGCTGTTTTGTGTAGTATCGTATCGAAACTTAATATGATGTCTGTCTGGTTATCTCCTTTTATTTGGGGTTGCATTGTGGTCATCTTGAGTTTTGTGGTCATCTTGATGATCTCATCTTAGCATTTTCCTTGTAACTTTGACTGCAGTTTATTGATCCTTGTGGGAGTCGGACATTAAGTTTTTATGTATATAAATGTATATACTACAGCAAGTTTTGTTTTGTACATATATGTATATAGGTTTCCTTCTTTTTAGTATTTTCTAATTTTATAATTGTTGAGTCTATTTTAACTGTTTTATAATATACATTTGTTTTCTTTTTGTTATTGTAATATTAAATTATTGTAACGAATATGAGCTTAATTTTAATTTAAAGTAAATTTTATTTTTCATTTTCTTAATATAATGTTTTGATTTTTTATTAGTGGTTAATTGTTAATTAGTTATCTTTTTTCTTCTAATGTTTTGTTATTAATGTTAATTTATCTTTTTAGAAGTAAAAAGTTTGAGGTATTGTCGTCTCTAAAAAAAATATTGCTTGAAGAGTTATTAGTTTTTTGGGATTACCGAAAAATTGTAGATTGAACTTGTTCTTTTCCAATGGTTATTTATTAGGTGTACTTGAAAAGGAAAAAGTTAATCGATTAGCGTTTGGATTTAAAAAAAAATAATTTTGGATTTTCCTAAACTACTGGTGAAGGATGTTTTATTTTTTTCCTTCTGTGTACTATTTCTTTTTTGTACTTTTTAAATTTTTTTTTTATTTATTTTATGCGTTTATTTTATTTTTTTTTTTTTTTTTTTTTTGCTTTTTAAATTTTTTTTTTTTTTATTTATTTTATGCGTTTATTTTATTTTTTTTTTTTTTTTTTTTGACACCTTCTAATTGTTGTTTACAAATTTTTTATTATGTGCATCTATATGAAAGTTTTTTTTTTTTTTTTTAATTGTGTTTGTTTATTTTTATTTTTTTTTATATTTTTTTTTTTTTTTGCATCTTTATGTCTTTTAAATTGTTGGTTATTAATGTTTTATTTAGTGCATCTTTATGATGTCTTTTCTATTTTATTTTTGGGTGTAATTGTTTTATTTATTTATTTAATAAGTCTATTGTTATGAACTTTGACGTGTCTGTTTTTTACTTTAATTGTTGTATTGGTTTCTGAATCAACACTTATAACTCTGTATGGGCCTAGCCATAGCGGATCTTGCTTCGTTTTTCGAGCTTCATTTCTTACCCATACTAGGTCGTCTGGTTGTATGTCAATTTTGTTAAGGTTTTTGTCGTATTGACGTTTGGTTATTTCTTTCTTTTTAATAAGGGTTTCTCTAGCTATCGCGTGGGCTATTCTTAGTTTTGTTTTAAGTTCATTGACGTAGTCGTCGTAATTATATGTTGGTTCTGGGTCTTTTTTAATTGCGCTTGGGATTAGTGCTGGTCGTCCGTAAATGAGTTCATGAGGAGTATAATTTGTCGAGCAGTGAGGGGTAGTGTTGTATACAAATATAGCATAGTGGCACATTTCGTCCCAATTGTTGTGGTCCATATTTGTGAAATTTCTTAAGTATTCTTTGAGAGTGTTATGAGATTTTTCTAATGCTCCATTTGTTTCAGGGTGGTATGCTGTCGTGGTGATATGTTTGAGTTGTAGAAGTTTGCATATTTCTTGAAATGTTTTACTCATGAAATTACTGCCTTGATCTGTAAGTATTTTTTCTGGAATACCGTATTTGGTTATGTAATGTTCGCATAGGGCTTTTGCGACTGTGACTGAGTTTTGATTTGGAATCGGGATTGCTCCTGAAAATTTTGAGAGGTCGTCTTGGAATGTTAGTAGGTAGTTATTAAATTTTTCTGTTGTGGGTAGTGGTCCTACTATGTCAAATGCGACTCTTTGAAAAGGGTGCTGTGAAGTAGTTGTGAGTTGCAATGGGGTTTTAGTTTTTTTGTGACTTTTATTCCTTTTGCATTGGGAACATTCTTTTATGTGTTTGTTTATGTCAAGTAACATTTTGGGCCAATAATATAACATTTTTATTCGTTTGTATGTACGCCATGTACCTGCGTGTCCACCTAACGGGAGATTATGATATTCATGTAGTATTAGTTTCTTTTTCTGTTGATCGAGAACTATTTGTATTTTGTGATTAGCTGTGTTTACTGTTTGGTCTTGAGTTGTAGTATTGTTTGTGTTTTGTGGCGTGTTTATGTGTGAGGTTGTGTTATTATTCGTGACACTTGTATTAAGTTGCTGAGTTTTACTTTGTGCGCGTGTGAGTGCTAGTACTTGATTGAATTTTATTCGACTGAGTGCGTCGGCATTTGTATTAGACTTTCCAGATTTGTGTATGATTTCGTAATTATATTCGGAAAGTTTAAGATTCCATTTGAGAATACGATTAGGGATTTTTGTTAGATTTCCTGTTAACGGTTTATGATCTGTGACTATTGTGAATTTTTTACCGTAGAGGTATGGTCTAAAATTGTTGACGGACCAGTAGATTGCTAACATTTCCTTTTCAATTGTAGAATAGTTTCTTTCTGATTTGCCTAGGGCTCTGCTAGCGTATGCTATTGGTAAGTCGTTTGTTGAGTACATCTGTGACAGTACTGCTCCTAGACTATAATCGCTTGCGTCTGTTGTTAATATAAATGGTCGTGACATGTCTGGATATTGGAGTAGTGGTGGGTTAATTAGTTTGTGTTTTATTGTTTTGAAAGCATTTTCACAATCTTCTAAAAATTTAAATGTGTTTCCTTTACGTGTTAGTTTTGTCAGTGGTTCTGCAATTTCTGAAAATTTTGGAATAAATCTACGATAGTAATTTGCTAATCCTAGAAATGATTGGATTTCTCTGACGTTCCTTGGTGTTGGGAAATCTTGAACTGCTTGAGTAGTGGTGGGATTTGGTTTTATACCGTCTGGAGAAATAAGATGTCCTAGAAAGGTTATTTGTTTTTGTAAAAATTGACATTTTGTGCATTGAAGTTTTAAATTATTTTTACGACAGATTTCAAAAACTTCTTGTAACTTTTGATTATGATCTCTTAAATTTTTTCCATATATGATGACATCGTCTAAATATATGAAACCTTTAAGACCTTGAAATCCACGAAGAATGTTGTTGATCATTCTTTGAAAAGTTGCTTGGGCGTTTTTTAATCCAAATGGCATTCTTTTGAATTCAAAATGTCCATAATCGGTACTGAAAGCAGTTTTGTGTGCGTCTTTGGGGTTCATTTCGATTTGGTGGTAACCGCTAGCCATATCTAAGGATGAAAAATATTGTGCGTGACCAAGTTGGTCTAGTATGTCGTTGATATTGGGTAGTGGGAATGAATCACCTATTGTTACTTCGTTTAGTTTCTTGAAGTCTACTACTACTCTCCATTTAGGTTTACCATCTTTGCCGGGTTTTTTAGGAACTGCTAGAAGTGGGCTGTTGAATGGGCTAATGCTGGGTTGGATTTTACCTTCTTTTAGCATTTCAGAGACTTGTTTATTTATTTCGTTTTTGTGTATTTGTGGTAGGCGGTATCTTTGTACGTGTACAGGTTTCGTGTCTGTAAATAAGTTTATGTTGTGCTGTACACCTTTGACGCTAGTAAGTTCTTCACCTTCTAAGTGGAAAATGTCTTGGTATTCTAAGCAAAGTGTCATAATAGCCATGTTTTCTTCTATGTTGTTAGTGTGATCAAGATTTTCGATTAATGTTTTTGTTACTAATTCTTTGTGATTTTGGTTAGTGAACGAAGGGTGTTCTTCTAATATATGATTAGAAATTAACTCCATTTCTGGTTGGATTTCGAGTATTTGTACATCGTATGGAAGTGTGTTAGCTATTAGTATTTTTGCTTTGTAATCAGTTGGATGAAGTAGCATTTGTGGGATGAATATTCCTGGGTATGGTTCGTATGCTTGACATATGCATGGTTGGTCTGTGGAAGTTGGTATTTCTAAGCAAGTTTCACTGCGGGCTGTTAGTGTATACTTGTACTGTGGGAAGTTTGAAAAGTTTATTAAGTTATCGTTTATTCTTAATTGATTGGTGCTATTAAGTATGTCGACCTTCAATTTATTGATAAATTCTTGGCCTAGAATTCCGTCTTCTGGGATGGGGAATTTATTTGATACGACTTGAAAATCGTGTTCAATAGTTAGATTGTCATTAAATTTTAATTTGAGGTTGGTTGAGCCTTTTGTCATGATTTGTTCCTGACTAATACCTGTTATTATGATTGTGTTAGAAGTATCTATGTCACTTTTGCTTGTGTGTTGTTCCTTAATTAAAGATATACCTGCTCCTGTATCAATAAGTAGGTTTGGCTTTGATAGTGGTGTGGTTGGGGATACAGTATTTCTGTTTAGTGTACATGTGGATATAATATTCAATAATTTGGGTTGCGATTTGGGTTCTGGGTATAGTAAATTTCTCATAGATTCACTGAAGTCTATTGGTTCGTGTTTTAATTTGTCTGTCTCTGCTTCTTCTGGAATAATTTGTAGAATTTGGTTTTTTGTAAAACTTGTTTGATTATTGTTGTTTGGGGGGTTAATATTGTTACCGTTCTTGATTTTTCGTTCTAGAGTTTGAAAGAAATCTACTTGACAAGGTAGTGTGTTGACTATAGTGTGTTTTGGTCTCAAGTGAAGTGATTTTTTGCAAAATGTATTATACTTAGTTTGTGGGAGTTCTTGTATTTGTGTCAGGCTAGTGACGTGCGTTGTTTGTGTCTTGCTGATGGCGTTTAGTGGTTGCGTCATGCTGGTGACGGCTTTTGTTTGAGCTATGCTGGTAGCGTTTTGTGTGTGTGTCATGCTGGTGACGTTTTTTGTTTGAGCCATGCTGGTGGCGTTTTGTGAGTGCGTCAGACTGGTGACGGCTTTTATTTGAGCTATACTGGTAGCGTTTTGTGAGTGCGTCAAACTGGTGACGGCTTTTGTTTGAGCTATACTGGTAGCGTTTTGTGAGTGTGTCATGCTGGTGACGTTTTTTGTTTGAGCCATGCTGGTGGCGTTTTGTGAGTGCGTCAGACTGGTGACGGCTTTTGTTTGAGCTATACTGGTAGCGTTTTGTGAGTGTGTCATGCTGGTGACGTTTTTTGTTTGATTATATGTAAGTATTTGTTTATTTTGCTTTGATTTGGTAACAACGGGAAAATTTTTAAGGTATATGCTTGGAATTATACCCGCTGGGAGAGAATGGTAATTTTGATAGATTTTTGATTGTCGTTTTGTTTTAATAAGCGGATCCAATTTCAGAGTCTCTCCTGTTACTGGTTGGATCCAGTGGAGTTTCCCTGTTGTGGCTCAGTTTCTTGGGTTTGTGGTCTAATAGTGTTAATTTTTAAGTTTTTCAGTGTTTCTTCTAATTCTGTGGAAGCTTGAGGTTGTAATCTTCCATCGCTTGGGTTGTATGATCTTGGTCGAAATTTGTTTCTACATTCTTCAAAAGTGTGATTACGAGTTGTTTTGCAGAATGAGCAATATTTAATGGGCCATTGTTGAGTTTGGTTTGGGTAACGTGGTTGTCTATAATTATTGAAGTTGGGGCCTTGCATTTGAGGTAAATATGGTTTGGATGAGTTGTTTTGATTTGATAATCCATTGTAATTGTTTTGGGTTGGTGGTTGGGGATTTGGGAGGAAATTCTGTTGTTCAACTTGTGAGAAAAATTGGTTTTTGTATCTATGATTTGCGTCTTTGAAAGTTGCGTTAGTTAAATATGGTTTGGTTGTGTTTTGTTGTCTACTTCTTTCTGAAGACAATCTAGTTCGACAAACGTCCCATGTGTGGTATGGTTTATTGCAGTAGTTGCAGATAGTGGGATGTTGGGTATGAAGATTTGGATATTTAGGGTGTGAATTCAAAATCGTCATTAATGTATTTTCGATTAATTCTGCTTCGTCTACGATTCCGTCTATTGTATTCGCTTTGCTTAGTGCTATTCTCTCTTTTAATATGCTATTTGTTAATCCTTTTTTGAACAAAAGAATTGCATTGTCTGTAATGTGTCTCTTGTAGGTGGCATCAATCTGATTGATTTCATATTTTTGTTTGTACCCGTTAATATATTCTGTGAGATTGTGATTAAGCCTTTGGCCGAAGTTTTTTAGGGATTCGTTTGGTTTCTGTCGAGTTTCGTTTAGAATTCTCGATAGTTCATCTAAAGATTGTGTTTGACTATATATACTGGTAAGTTCAACTTTAAGTTCTTCATAGGTGGTGATAGTTTTGTCTTGGATGCGTGTGAATGCATCTCCTGTGATTCTTTGTTTGATTAATCTATCAAAAAGCAATTTTTCTGGTTCTGAGAGATCAGCTAGTGTACTATCGGCTTTGTTTATAAATCGTATTAAATCTGTTCTTACGGTCGTTAGATTTTTCCCATCAAATTCAGGGACAGAACCTGCTATATATTGTTGTAGTTCGAGTCTGTTCATTATTGTAGTTTTGGTATTCAATTGGATTAAGTTAATTTGTTCTTCGTCGTCCCAATCTTCCGTGGTTGGTACAATATGTTCGATTTTTGGGGTTGTTGGTTGTTGAAGTGGTTTTTTACGATTTGATCGTAGAAAATGTCCGTGTAGATATTTTGGGGTTTTTTTGTTCATAAACTTAACTAATTGCAACAGGTGCGAATTCTACAGCGTCAATGTTTTATAAGATAGTAATGTTTTATAAGATGCAAGGTTTTTTCATGGGATTTGGTTTATGATTGAAAATGTTTGATTGAAATGTTTTACAAAAACGATTAAGATTTTAGATTAGCTATTAAATAGCTTTTGTTAGTAAGTAAGTTTTATTATTTGTGGTTATGATACTAGTAATTCTCCCTTTGGCTTAGGTATGTAAGGGAACGTTATACATTAATTCCCTGAACTTTCGTATCTTATAGTTTAATTATATTCTTACCCTTTTGGTTATTTCCTTTTGATAAAAAATTTTTAGAAAAACTTTTAAATTTTATATAAATTTTATTGGATCTTGTAGTGGTCAATATCAATTACAACTGAATTACTTATTAATTATAACTATATTGCAATTGGATTACTTATTACAATTCTCGATTATAATTCTTGTGATACAACTCTGATGATAAAACTCAACTCCGATACCAAACTGATGATACAAAACTGATTTTCTTATATCTAAATTTTGTCTTATATACTAAATTTTATGTTTTGTCTCTTTCTTTTTGATTAACCAATAGTGTTATAAAAATATTATTATCATCTATTGATGGTGTAAAATAATGAGTGTGTTACTCGTAAACACTAATGTTTGTTTACTTTTGTTTTAAGTTAAAATAAGGGTTTAAAAATGTGTGAAACAATTTAACATAAGGAGTTGTAAAAGTGTCAACTCGTTTGTTTATATCTTTTATTTTTAAAATGGGATTCTTAGTGTAAGTGTTTATTACTATGTTATAATAATTATAAAAGAATAAAAAATATCTGGTTAATTTTAAGAAACAAATTTAGAAATGTCAATGCATTTGTTTATGATATCGGTATGTAAAATATATTCTTGCATAATGTATGTTTTATTACTGTTTTATGATTACTATAAAAAGAATGAAATAAGGATTAAAACATGTCTGGTTAATTTTAAGGAATTGATTTAGAAATGTCAATGCATTTGTTTATGATATCGGTATGTAAAATATATTCTTGCTAATGTATGTTTTATTACTTTGTTATAATAACTATAAAATAATGATTAGAAATGTCTGGTTAATTTTAACAAATTTAAACAAAGATTTTCATTTGAGGAATGCCAATGCATTTGTTTATGATAAAATTTAGATATATTTTTGTGTTTATTACTATATTATGATATTAACGAGTATCATATAAAATTATTGAGGAAGGTGGCGATATGTTTATTAATATATTCTTTTTGCCAGATGTTTTGGTTTCTTTTGGAGAAACACAACATAACTTCCCTCTTTGATTAGAAAGATTTTAGGGTTTTTTAAGTAAATCTTAAAATCTTTCGTTATAAGTTTAGGTGTATATATAACATATAATGCTGTTTTGTGTAGTATCGTATCGAAACTTAATATGATGTCTGTCTGGTTATCTCCTTTTATTTGGGGTTGCATTGTGGTCATCTTGAGTTTTGTGGTCATCTTGATGATCTCATCTTAGCATTTTCCTTGTAACTTTGACTGCAGTTTATTGATCCTTGTGGGAGTCGGACATTAAGTTTTTATGTATATAAATGTATATACTACAGCAAGTTTTGTTTTGTACATATATGTATATAGGTTTCCTTCTTTTTAGTATTTTCTAATTTTATAATTGTTGAGTCTATTTTAACTGTTTTATAATATACATTTGTTTTCTTTTTGTTATTGTAATATTAAATTATTGTAACGAATATGAGCTTAATTTTAATTTAAAGTAAATTTTATTTTTCATTTTCTTAATATAATGTTTTGATTTTTTATTAGTGGTTAATTGTTAATTAGTTATCTTTTTTCTTCTAATGTTTTGTTATTAATGTTAATTTATCTTTTTAGAAGTAAAAAGTTTGAGGTATTGTCGTCTCTAAAAAAAATATTGCTTGAAGAGTTATTAGTTTTTTGGGATTACCGAAAAATTGTAGATTGAACTTGTTCTTTTCCAATGGTTATTTATTAGGTGTACTTGAAAAGGAAAAAGTTAATCGATTAGCGTTTGGATTTAAAAAAAAATAATTTTGGATTTTCCTAAACTACTGGTGAAGGATGTTTTATTTTTTTCCTTCTGTGTACTATTTCTTTTTTGTACTTTTTAAATTTTTTTTTTATTTATTTTATGCGTTTATTTTATTTTTTTTTTTTTTTTTTTTTTGCTTTTTAAATTTTTTTTTTTTTTATTTATTTTATGCGTTTATTTTATTTTTTTTTTTTTTTTTTTTGACACCTTCTAATTGTTGTTTACAAATTTTTTATTATGTGCATCTATATGAAAGTTTTTTTTTTTTTTTTTAATTGTGTTTGTTTATTTTTATTTTTTTTTATATTTTTTTTTTTTTTTGCATCTTTATGTCTTTTAAATTGTTGGTTATTAATGTTTTATTTAGTGCATCTTTATGATGTCTTTTCTATTTTATTTTTGGGTGTAATTGTTTTATTTATTTATTTAATAAGTCTATTGTTATGAACTTTGACGTGTCTGTTTTTTACTTTAATTGTTGTATTGGTTTCTGAATCAACACTTATAACTCTGTATGGGCCTAGCCATAGCGGATCTTGCTTCGTTTTTCGAGCTTCATTTCTTACCCATACTAGGTCGTCTGGTTGTATGTCAATTTTGTTAAGGTTTTTGTCGTATTGACGTTTGGTTATTTCTTTCTTTTTAATAAGGGTTTCTCTAGCTATCGCGTGGGCTATTCTTAGTTTTGTTTTAAGTTCATTGACGTAGTCGTCGTAATTATATGTTGGTTCTGGGTCTTTTTTAATTGCGCTTGGGATTAGTGCTGGTCGTCCGTAAATGAGTTCATGAGGAGTATAATTTGTCGAGCAGTGAGGGGTAGTGTTGTATACAAATATAGCATAGTGGCACATTTCGTCCCAATTGTTGTGGTCCATATTTGTGAAATTTCTTAAGTATTCTTTGAGAGTGTTATGAGATTTTTCTAATGCTCCATTTGTTTCAGGGTGGTATGCTGTCGTGGTGATATGTTTGAGTTGTAGAAGTTTGCATATTTCTTGAAATGTTTTACTCATGAAATTACTGCCTTGATCTGTAAGTATTTTTTCTGGAATACCGTATTTGGTTATGTAATGTTCGCATAGGGCTTTTGCGACTGTGACTGAGTTTTGATTTGGAATCGGGATTGCTCCTGAAAATTTTGAGAGGTCGTCTTGGAATGTTAGTAGGTAGTTATTAAATTTTTCTGTTGTGGGTAGTGGTCCTACTATGTCAAATGCGACTCTTTGAAAAGGGTGCTGTGAAGTAGTTGTGAGTTGCAATGGGGTTTTAGTTTTTTTGTGACTTTTATTCCTTTTGCATTGGGAACATTCTTTTATGTGTTTGTTTATGTCAAGTAACATTTTGGGCCAATAATATAACATTTTTATTCGTTTGTATGTACGCCATGTACCTGCGTGTCCACCTAACGGGAGATTATGATATTCATGTAGTATTAGTTTCTTTTTCTGTTGATCGAGAACTATTTGTATTTTGTGATTAGCTGTGTTTACTGTTTGGTCTTGAGTTGTAGTATTGTTTGTGTTTTGTGGCGTGTTTATGTGTGAGGTTGTGTTATTATTCGTGACACTTGTATTAAGTTGCTGAGTTTTACTTTGTGCGCGTGTGAGTGCTAGTACTTGATTGAATTTTATTCGACTGAGTGCGTCGGCATTTGTATTAGACTTTCCAGATTTGTGTATGATTTCGTAATTATATTCGGAAAGTTTAAGATTCCATTTGAGAATACGATTAGGGATTTTTGTTAGATTTCCTGTTAACGGTTTATGATCTGTGACTATTGTGAATTTTTTACCGTAGAGGTATGGTCTAAAATTGTTGACGGACCAGTAGATTGCTAACATTTCCTTTTCAATTGTAGAATAGTTTCTTTCTGATTTGCCTAGGGCTCTGCTAGCGTATGCTATTGGTAAGTCGTTTGTTGAGTACATCTGTGACAGTACTGCTCCTAGACTATAATCGCTTGCGTCTGTTGTTAATATAAATGGTCGTGACATGTCTGGATATTGGAGTAGTGGTGGGTTAATTAGTTTGTGTTTTATTGTTTTGAAAGCATTTTCACAATCTTCTAAAAATTTAAATGTGTTTCCTTTACGTGTTAGTTTTGTCAGTGGTTCTGCAATTTCTGAAAATTTTGGAATAAATCTACGATAGTAATTTGCTAATCCTAGAAATGATTGGATTTCTCTGACGTTCCTTGGTGTTGGGAAATCTTGAACTGCTTGAGTAGTGGTGGGATTTGGTTTTATACCGTCTGGAGAAATAAGATGTCCTAGAAAGGTTATTTGTTTTTGTAAAAATTGACATTTTGTGCATTGAAGTTTTAAATTATTTTTACGACAGATTTCAAAAACTTCTTGTAACTTTTGATTATGATCTCTTAAATTTTTTCCATATATGATGACATCGTCTAAATATATGAAACCTTTAAGACCTTGAAATCCACGAAGAATGTTGTTGATCATTCTTTGAAAAGTTGCTTGGGCGTTTTTTAATCCAAATGGCATTCTTTTGAATTCAAAATGTCCATAATCGGTACTGAAAGCAGTTTTGTGTGCGTCTTTGGGGTTCATTTCGATTTGGTGGTAACCGCTAGCCATATCTAAGGATGAAAAATATTGTGCGTGACCAAGTTGGTCTAGTATGTCGTTGATATTGGGTAGTGGGAATGAATCACCTATTGTTACTTCGTTTAGTTTCTTGAAGTCTACTACTACTCTCCATTTAGGTTTACCATCTTTGCCGGGTTTTTTAGGAACTGCTAGAAGTGGGCTGTTGAATGGGCTAATGCTGGGTTGGATTTTACCTTCTTTTAGCATTTCAGAGACTTGTTTATTTATTTCGTTTTTGTGTATTTGTGGTAGGCGGTATCTTTGTACGTGTACAGGTTTCGTGTCTGTAAATAAGTTTATGTTGTGCTGTACACCTTTGACGCTAGTAAGTTCTTCACCTTCTAAGTGGAAAATGTCTTGGTATTCTAAGCAAAGTGTCATAATAGCCATGTTTTCTTCTATGTTGTTAGTGTGATCAAGATTTTCGATTAATGTTTTTGTTACTAATTCTTTGTGATTTTGGTTAGTGAACGAAGGGTGTTCTTCTAATATATGATTAGAAATTAACTCCATTTCTGGTTGGATTTCGAGTATTTGTACATCGTATGGAAGTGTGTTAGCTATTAGTATTTTTGCTTTGTAATCAGTTGGATGAAGTAGCATTTGTGGGATGAATATTCCTGGGTATGGTTCGTATGCTTGACATATGCATGGTTGGTCTGTGGAAGTTGGTATTTCTAAGCAAGTTTCACTGCGGGCTGTTAGTGTATACTTGTACTGTGGGAAGTTTGAAAAGTTTATTAAGTTATCGTTTATTCTTAATTGATTGGTGCTATTAAGTATGTCGACCTTCAATTTATTGATAAATTCTTGGCCTAGAATTCCGTCTTCTGGGATGGGGAATTTATTTGATACGACTTGAAAATCGTGTTCAATAGTTAGATTGTCATTAAATTTTAATTTGAGGTTGGTTGAGCCTTTTGTCATGATTTGTTCCTGACTAATACCTGTTATTATGATTGTGTTAGAAGTATCTATGTCACTTTTGCTTGTGTGTTGTTCCTTAATTAAAGATATACCTGCTCCTGTATCAATAAGTAGGTTTGGCTTTGATAGTGGTGTGGTTGGGGATACAGTATTTCTGTTTAGTGTACATGTGGATATAATATTCAATAATTTGGGTTGCGATTTGGGTTCTGGGTATAGTAAATTTCTCATAGATTCACTGAAGTCTATTGGTTCGTGTTTTAATTTGTCTGTCTCTGCTTCTTCTGGAATAATTTGTAGAATTTGGTTTTTTGTAAAACTTGTTTGATTATTGTTGTTTGGGGGGTTAATATTGTTACCGTTCTTGATTTTTCGTTCTAGAGTTTGAAAGAAATCTACTTGACAAGGTAGTGTGTTGACTATAGTGTGTTTTGGTCTCAAGTGAAGTGATTTTTTGCAAAATGTATTATACTTAGTTTGTGGGAGTTCTTGTATTTGTGTCAGGCTAGTGACGTGCGTTGTTTGTGTCTTGCTGATGGCGTTTAGTGGTTGCGTCATGCTGGTGACGGCTTTTGTTTGAGCTATGCTGGTAGCGTTTTGTGTGTGTGTCATGCTGGTGACGTTTTTTGTTTGAGCCATGCTGGTGGCGTTTTGTGAGTGCGTCAGACTGGTGACGGCTTTTATTTGAGCTATACTGGTAGCGTTTTGTGAGTGCGTCAAACTGGTGACGGCTTTTGTTTGAGCTATACTGGTAGCGTTTTGTGAGTGTGTCATGCTGGTGACGTTTTTTGTTTGAGCCATGCTGGTGGCGTTTTGTGAGTGCGTCAGACTGGTGACGGCTTTTGTTTGAGCTATACTGGTAGCGTTTTGTGAGTGTGTCATGCTGGTGACGTTTTTTGTTTGATTATATGTAAGTATTTGTTTATTTTGCTTTGATTTGGTAACAACGGGAAAATTTTTAAGGTATATGCTTGGAATTATACCCGCTGGGAGAGAATGGTAATTTTGATAGATTTTTGATTGTCGTTTTGTTTTAATAAGCGGATCCAATTTCAGAGTCTCTCCTGTTACTGGTTGGATCCAGTGGAGTTTCCCTGTTGTGGCTCAGTTTCTTGGGTTTGTGGTCTAATAGTGTTAATTTTTAAGTTTTTCAGTGTTTCTTCTAATTCTGTGGAAGCTTGAGGTTGTAATCTTCCATCGCTTGGGTTGTATGATCTTGGTCGAAATTTGTTTCTACATTCTTCAAAAGTGTGATTACGAGTTGTTTTGCAGAATGAGCAATATTTAATGGGCCATTGTTGAGTTTGGTTTGGGTAACGTGGTTGTCTATAATTATTGAAGTTGGGGCCTTGCATTTGAGGTAAATATGGTTTGGATGAGTTGTTTTGATTTGATAATCCATTGTAATTGTTTTGGGTTGGTGGTTGGGGATTTGGGAGGAAATTCTGTTGTTCAACTTGTGAGAAAAATTGGTTTTTGTATCTATGATTTGCGTCTTTGAAAGTTGCGTTAGTTAAATATGGTTTGGTTGTGTTTTGTTGTCTACTTCTTTCTGAAGACAATCTAGTTCGACAAACGTCCCATGTGTGGTATGGTTTATTGCAGTAGTTGCAGATAGTGGGATGTTGGGTATGAAGATTTGGATATTTAGGGTGTGAATTCAAAATCGTCATTAATGTATTTTCGATTAATTCTGCTTCGTCTACGATTCCGTCTATTGTATTCGCTTTGCTTAGTGCTATTCTCTCTTTTAATATGCTATTTGTTAATCCTTTTTTGAACAAAAGAATTGCATTGTCTGTAATGTGTCTCTTGTAGGTGGCATCAATCTGATTGATTTCATATTTTTGTTTGTACCCGTTAATATATTCTGTGAGATTGTGATTAAGCCTTTGGCCGAAGTTTTTTAGGGATTCGTTTGGTTTCTGTCGAGTTTCGTTTAGAATTCTCGATAGTTCATCTAAAGATTGTGTTTGACTATATATACTGGTAAGTTCAACTTTAAGTTCTTCATAGGTGGTGATAGTTTTGTCTTGGATGCGTGTGAATGCATCTCCTGTGATTCTTTGTTTGATTAATCTATCAAAAAGCAATTTTTCTGGTTCTGAGAGATCAGCTAGTGTACTATCGGCTTTGTTTATAAATCGTATTAAATCTGTTCTTACGGTCGTTAGATTTTTCCCATCAAATTCAGGGACAGAACCTGCTATATATTGTTGTAGTTCGAGTCTGTTCATTATTGTAGTTTTGGTATTCAATTGGATTAAGTTAATTTGTTCTTCGTCGTCCCAATCTTCCGTGGTTGGTACAATATGTTCGATTTTTGGGGTTGTTGGTTGTTGAAGTGGTTTTTTACGATTTGATCGTAGAAAATGTCCGTGTAGATATTTTGGGGTTTTTTTGTTCATAAACTTAACTAATTGCAACAGGTGCGAATTCTACAGCGTCAATGTTTTATAAGATAGTAATGTTTTATAAGATGCAAGGTTTTTTCATGGGATTTGGTTTATGATTGAAAATGTTTGATTGAAATGTTTTACAAAAACGATTAAGATTTTAGATTAGCTATTAAATAGCTTTTGTTAGTAAGTAAGTTTTATTATTTGTGGTTATGATACTAGTAATTCTCCCTTTGGCTTAGGTATGTAAGGGAACGTTATACATTAATTCCCTGAACTTTCGTATCTTATAGTTTAATTATATTCTTACCCTTTTGGTTATTTCCTTTTGATAAAAAATTTTTAGAAAAACTTTTAAATTTTATATAAATTTTATTGGATCTTGTAGTGGTCAATATCAATTACAACTGAATTACTTATTAATTATAACTATATTGCAATTGGATTACTTATTACAATTCTCGATTATAATTCTTGTGATACAACTCTGATGATAAAACTCAACTCCGATACCAAACTGATGATACAAAACTGATTTTCTTATATCTAAATTTTGTCTTATATACTAAATTTTATGTTTTGTCTCTTTCTTTTTGATTAACCAATAGTGTTATAAAAATATTATTATCATCTATTGATGGTGTAAAATAATGAGTGTGTTACTCGTAAACACTAATGTTTGTTTACTTTTGTTTTAAGTTAAAATAAGGGTTTAAAAATGTGTGAAACAATTTAACATAAGGAGTTGTAAAAGTGTCAACTCGTTTGTTTATATCTTTTATTTTTAAAATGGGATTCTTAGTGTAAGTGTTTATTACTATGTTATAATAATTATAAAAGAATAAAAAATATCTGGTTAATTTTAAGAAACAAATTTAGAAATGTCAATGCATTTGTTTATGATATCGGTATGTAAAATATATTCTTGCATAATGTATGTTTTATTACTGTTTTATGATTACTATAAAAAGAATGAAATAAGGATTAAAACATGTCTGGTTAATTTTAAGGAATTGATTTAGAAATGTCAATGCATTTGTTTATGATATCGGTATGTAAAATATATTCTTGCATAATGTATGTTTTATTACTGTTTTATGATTACTATAAAAAGAATGAAATAAGGATTAAAACATGTCTGGTTAATTTTAAGGAATTGATTTAGAAATGTCAATGCATTTGTTTATGATATCGGTATGTAAAATATATTCTTGCTAATGTATGTTTTATTACTTTGTTATAATAACTATAAAATAATGATTAGAAATGTCTGGTTAATTTTAACAAATTTAAACAAAGATTTTCATTTGAGGAATGCCAATGCATTTGTTTATGATAAAATTTAGATATATTTTTGTGTTTATTACTATATTATGATATTAACGAGTATCATATAAAATTATTGAGGAAGGTGGCGATATGTTTATTAATATATTCTTTTTGCCAGATGTTTTGGTTTCTTTTGGAGAAACACAACAGTTGCTCTGGAACGCCACAAGCGTAAATCTGCGCACATTTAATTCACACTCCGTAAACTCACCTGTCCGCCTATCAGACTAAATAGTTTAGTCTTGGCACATATAAAGGGTCCGCCAAATAACTTTTTTTTTTTGAAAATGCTATAAAAAAAACTACTGAATATTTTCTCAAATTTCTTTTTTTATTTAAAAGTACAATCCTTCCGGTTAATAATGGAAAATAATTTCATTCAAATGGCTGCCTCGGCTGGCCATGCAGTAGCCTACACGATCGGTCCAATTTTTAAGCTCATTATCGATTGTGTGCAGCTGTATTTCACCAATGGCTTCACGAATATTGTCCTTTAAAGCGTCAATTGTCTCTGGCTTGTTGGCGTAACACTTATCTTTGAGGGCACCCCACAAATAATAGTTCAACGGTGTCAAGCTCTGCGACTGATAATGCGATCTTCAAAAACAGGGCGCAAAACATCGAGTGTAGCTCCAGCTGTGTGGCACGTAGCGCCATCCTGTTGAAACCAAATGTTGCCAATATCCTCCTTTTCAATTTTTGTGAACAAAAATTCGTTCAACATGGCCCGATAACGATCGCCATTGACTATAACGACCACTCCTTGCTCATTTTCGAAGAAAAATGGCCCAATTATGCCTCTGGACCAAAATCCGCACCAAAAAGTGACTCGTTTTGGGTGTACCGGTTTTTCAAGGTATGCGTGCGGGTTTTCCGTGCCCCAAATGCGACAATTTTGCTTGTTTACCCGCCAAGATCAAAATGAGCTTCATCCGAAAAGATGATTTTTTTTCGGATGAAGCTCATTAACATTACCATGATTTTCAAAGTAATGTCGCAATATTTACCAGCGTTGTTCAAGCGTATACACGACCATATTCGTTCAGCGGAAGGATAAAACTAATTATCTGTCAAATCAGACATGAGCTAAGTGTTACCATTCACGAAATAATCACGAGTTGAAAAAAAAACTTTAGATGGCGGACCCTTAGTATTCACTGCGTATATATACCATTTATTTTCTTACAGAACAAACAGTTCCAGCTAATATTATTCCCAATATGTGATACAGGTATCAAACGTATCAGATTTTCTTAATGACTGCACATTCTGTATATGTCGCGCTGCCTTATAAGTACTTAGGCAGGAATTAGATCTCAGATTCACAGTACCCACATTTATTTTTATGATCACCTTTATTGTAGAGATTTTACATGTAAAAAACATTTTTTACATTTTTAATGTAAATTATGTAAAAACCAGCGTAAATTACATAAAACATAAATTACTTGTGGAAACGAAGACAACAATCGCAGTGCCATCTATTTTAAAATGTCAAAATTTACCAACGTTCGCTTTGTTATTAATAAGATTATTAATTTAGTTATTAATTTAGATTAATGTATGTTTTGCAAAACCAGTTAGTTTCCAGGTCCACATTATTAGTTGGAACGCGATTTTTTTACCTTCACCCGAGCCAGTTAAGACGATTTTAAACGAAATAAACCTGTTAATAATTTTAATTTAAGTCAAAAATTATTATTACATTCAGTTTGTTGTCGAAAAAATTGTACACAGTTAATTATTTCCTTATCTGTAAAATAGAAAGAGTATTTTTTAATAGATAGTGCTTTAGTTACAATTAGATTTAATAAGAGATGGCGTAGTTTTTTATTACATAAAATCATATTTTACATTTTTTACATATAGAATGTAAAATAAAACCCTAAGTAAAAACACGTTTTTACATGTAAAAACTCGTGTACATTACATCGTGTAATTTACACGTCCAACGGTGCTTAATGTGCTATAAGAAATGTATTGAAAGTATAATAAAGTTGTTCAAGATTGTTGAGTTGATTTTTACTTTGTACAGCAACGTTTCAGAAGAAACAGTTCGCTGATATTATTTCCAACACGTGATACAGGTAAACGTATCAGATTTTCTTGGTATTTTAGCTGGAATTTGGTGATAGATTCACAGTATTCACATTTATTTTTATGATCACCTTTGTTGTAGTTTTAAAATATTTCAATAGATGTCAGATACTTTGGATTAAAATGTGAATTTATAGGTCCAATCACAATTTAGGCATCTAAGTAGTATGTAAATTGGTTACCAAGCGGTTTCCTTGTATAATAAATTGTATTTAAAGTTTAAGGAAATAATTATTCACAGTTCCTTTATTTTATACACTTTGTGGAGTCATTTGTGTTTTTTTATATATTTGCAATATAAAATACATATATGTGTCAAAGTCACTTGTCCGATGTATCACAAAAAAAAAACATTTTTTTCTATACTTAAATTAAAATCTAATCTAAATTAGAAAAATTAGTTTAAGGCCATATATATAGCAACAAATATAAAATTATATATTAGCTCAAGTCGGGGTTCGCATTTTAAATATAATTGTTTTGTTTACACATTTGCGGACTAATAATTTAATTTACGCATAATTACTAGATATGTACATACGAGTATGTCTATAAAATAAGCTCGATCGAACTGGACCTTTAAAGGGCTAAAAAACAAATTATATTTATTTATAAACAAATGAGGTTGTTTATTGTTGATCATTATATATCAAAATCACGTAGGCATAGGCAAAGTTGGATGAGCTGAGTAGTTATGGTAATAATAATATTCAAGGCTCGAGCATAATCAATAACATGTATATACGCAAATGTATAGACAAAAATAACTTCACATTATAAAAAAACGAACTGAATATATGATCGCCGACTACAGAGGTTCAGTGGGTGTAGTCGTTTTAATCTTCTAAGAAATTCGGATACCGAAGAAAAACGTAACGTGAATTTGTACTACACACGCATGCATAACAGTGAAAGTGGTTCTAAGCTCATGATGACCTAGTTTGATTTGCAATAAATAATTTAAATTGTATATGTTGATTGAATTCCACCCTTACACATTTATAAAACAAATTAATCATCGCCTTAAGATAAAAACCAGACACACTTGACTTGTACGACATGTACACACAATAAAATACACGTATGAGTGTGTGTGTGTACACTACATATGAATCTGTATGACAAGAAAACAAAAAGCGACTTCATCACTTGTCTGCGATTTTACGTCATTTTACATACTATACACGATTACAATGCAATTGTTGTTGTATTTATATCAACATTTTTATATATAATGTACATATAAAAAAATTGTACATACGTTTGAGGTTTGACCCTCAACGAAGAAAAAAAAATTAATTGTGACCTAATATTTTATTGGTGTATATGTATAAAAACGTCTGCTGGGTTTTTGAATATTATAATCGAATTACTAATTATTATGGAAGAGTATCGATATTGGTTGATTTTTATAGTCGAGAAACAAACCATATAATTTTGTTAGGCAAAACGATATCGAATAATAGCGACAATGACAAGGCTAACAGTAATTTGGATGATTGAACAAAAAAAAAGGTGAGATTAATCTATTAATAGTAAAATTTCCCAAAAACCAAATATACGTGTCATAAAATGAATGTTGAGAATTTGAAAATAGAAGTTTTATAAATTACATATATAGCCATGAAATTGATTAGCCTCCAAATGTCTAACAATTTTTGCATAATATAGGTACATATATTAGCTGTTAAATTATAACTCTATCGGTCATTTAATTGAAAGTTAGATTTACACGAGCACTAATCATATATAGCAAAATAGTGTTGTTTGAAAGGTAATGCTGGCGCATAGAACTTATTCATGGTTTTTACACTTGTCACGTTCATCTGAGTCACATTTATTTTTACAGAAACTACAAAAGCCACCATTTCAGATCGTCCGTCGTGTGTCGAAATAGTCGTAAGTCGAGAATTCTTTTTACAACTGATCAAATTTCATCTTTTTTTTAATAAAATTGTTGAAATCGTCGAATGGCTGAATCCAAAAATCTCGATCTCGTAGATTTACTATTTTTAAATCACATAGACCGCAGCGTCAGGTTTTTTTAGATACTGATTCCAAGAGTGAAAAGAAAGTGCGCGGTCGTAATGGGCGTTGTTTATATCCCAGAGGACCATAATTACCGCCTGTTGAAGACAAACGGCTGACAATCTACTGCATGAGGAAAGCATCAAGCTCTGTCATCGAATTTGATACTAACGTACATCACATAGTTTGGAGCAGCACTGGTACAAAAAAAGGGTTTTTTTTACCAGTGCTGAAACCTTTATAAGGTTTAATTCGAATCTGCAATGTCCTAAAATAGGGGGACCATTGAATCACCCAAAGACTAGGTACTCGTTTCTAGTCTACTGCATAATACTATTCACTCAGCCTGTAAGAACTGCCCTGTGAAACGAAGGAAGTCGATTGATAGGATTTTCTGGTGGAATAGGGCACTAAAGACACTTAGGAGAAAAATGAGACGACTTTTCAATAGGACCTAACGCACCGAAGGTTGGAGTCAATAAACGGCAGTCTTCATGAAATACAACCACGAACTAAGAGAATCTAAAAGAACTACATAGAAAAGTTTCTGTGAGATAATCGATGAACTCTATTGGCGGAGTAGTAGAGTAGAAATAGATTCTATCCATGTTCAAGTGCACGAAAATCACAGCTAGATTGGGGATGCATCGGTTACAATTAAGGTTGTGAAGGTTTCTAAACACTTCACGACGGTTTGTGAATGATTAATGATTATACTCGGCCCAGGTTTATTATAACCACCATATTCATTTAAAGAATTCGATTTAAAAATCTTGAAAGGAAAAGAAATCGAAATAAAAAATTGAACCGTCGTAAGTCGAGGACAGTTAGTAATTTAAAATGTATTAGATGAGAGTTTTACGTCCTTTGATAAACTCAATTTGGTTGAATTTATTAAAGCACTTGAGGCTCTTAAGTACCAAATTTGAGATTTAAAAAAGTTTATACTTGGCATGGGCTTATTCTCGTTAATCTGCCACCAGAGTCGATCATATATATGAGACTATAAAACACAGACATGTATCTGATCTTATGCTTAACTCGAAAAGTTGGTACACCTTTTCGAGCTAAACATAAGGTTAGATACATGCCTGTGTTCAATGTTATCATATATGTGATATTTATGCAGAAAGAGCTTAGATAATTATAATGGACTGGCGAGATAAGGTATCTCTCTTGTGTACATATATGTTATCAAATATGTAATTTCAACTCTGACAAGGTTCACTGTTTTCATATGTAATGATGATTCTATTCAGCTTAAGTTCCGTACAGCTATCAATCCAACTTGTGTTGATCGTATGTACTCCAGGCAGTACTGACCTTGATCGATTGAATTTACGAGGGCGGAGTGAGAGTCTAATAAAATTGCAACAGAGGGCCTTACAAACGCAAATCCCAGATGTCAACTGTCACTAGACCAAATGAACACCCCGATTCCCTTAGTCATGTCACTTATCACTTGTAGAGACAGACAAATATTGGTATTCTCTTAGTCGATTTGTTCGTCAATTATTAATTGAAGTGATAATCTTTTTATTCTAGTAGTCGTTTAAAAAATTTCTTGTCACTTAGAACGACATTTACAGGCGCGTGAAAATTTCAGTCGTCATATTCAGTTGAAATTATTAGTATTCCTTGATTAATTCAGCGATTGACGTTCGTTGCATCAGGTTACTTCAATCGACTAGCAGAATACAAATTTATAGATGAAGTGACACGACAACTGTCACGGCGAATTAAGTGATAAGACTAAGAGAATCGGGGTGTAAATTTTCAGACAGATCTGTCATTTAGTTCAGTTTTGACGGCCCATGAAAACAGATAATCCAATGTTTTTTGCAAACATCGATAAACGTGAATCTCATGTGTTAATTAAACATTTTTTTTGCATGGAAAAACCATTACACGAATAAAAACAAAGCTTGATAAATATTATAGCGCCTCTTCACCATCGATTAAAATGATTCACAAGTGGTTTACTGATTTTTCAGGAACGTTCAGGACGCCCAAATGAAGTCATCACGCCAAAAATGGTTGACATAATCTATGATACGGGATTGAAGAACCAGTGGTGCGCGAGATAGCTTAGATAGTAGACATTTCAGATGAACGTGTACCCAATAGATTTCACGAACATTTGAATATGAAAAAGATAACCTAGCGTTGACCAAAAACGCACACGTGTGACAACTTTTAAGGCAGGTTTGGCGATGGTCAAGCTAAATAAAAAGAAGTTTTTGCATCGTTTCATAAGTGTAGATGAAACATGGATCCATCATTATACACCGGAGACCAACGAACGTCTAAACAGTGGATTTCTAGATTCGAATCAACACCGAAGAAGCCTAAGGCGGTTTTATCGGCCAACAAGGATGCACATCGATTACTTTCAAAAGGGGAGAACATTCATCGATGAATATTACTGCAACTTATTGGACCAACAACGTATTGAAAGAAAAGCGACCGCATTTGGCGAAGAAAAATTTTTCTTCCATTAAGACAATGCATGGATGGATTTACACGTGAGTAGTTTTCTGGCAATGGCAACCTGGATACCTATGAAATGCGCTTTGAATTGCTTCTACATCCGCCATATTCTTCAAGAAATGGCTCGGCGAAAAGCAATTCGGCTCTAATAAGGAGATCATCGATGCAACAAACACCTATATAACGTGAAGGTTTGGAGAAAAAATGGAAATACTTTGGACTACGTTGAAAAATAAATAATTCCTTGTTTCATTTTTACCCGACTTCTCACTCCGGTCTCGTATATATAGTAAACATTTCTAACAAATTTTTTTGATTCGAAGTCTGGCCAAAAACAGAGTGCAGACCTTACTGCAATTTTACAAAACGATTTGCTCAATTTCATACAACCCTAGGAATCCATCAATTAATTGATCGACACCGTAGCACTGTAATGAAATCATTTGTCCCTATTGTGAATGTGGATTTGATCGACTTATATTTCAGTCGAATTGCTGAAAAATAAAACGAATATTTTTACAGATCCATCAGTTTTATATGGATTTTAATACGAGTTTGAAGAAAAATTTAAATGATGGTGATTGTTGACAAGGTCCAGGAGGGTGAAAATATATTGGGATTGGATAATTTGGAGGAATGTGGAAAAGTTATTAGTCGTCATCATATTCAAAATAATGAGATATAATCTGAGTCCGACCTCGTTCTGGCATCGGAATCGGGTTAAAGTGATAGTTAAACTGAACGTGGGCTCATTTGGAATTATAGGTGGGGGAGATCTTCGATACATACACAATCGATTCACAAATCTATGGGACAGCAGTGTGCTTTCATGAAGGACTCGTAGTCAGGCGAGGAGTCTAACGTGATCATGATGCCTCCATCACTGTAAGGCAGCCGTGGCCGCTCTTCTACTAATGATTGAAGCTTAAGTAATCGATTCAGTTTTTGTCCAAGAACGTTATTTGTTAAACTGGTTCTAGAACTGAGCACTCCCAACTAAGTTATATGTATTCTATACTACAAGTGTTTTCAATGTTTTTATGCTAACTGTATAACAGCAACATTGATGTAGTGGCTGCTAGCATTGAGTTTGATCGCTTAAATCTCTGCCTAATATTAGCTTAATTATCATATAAGTAACAACATAAATGGATGAGGTGAGTTACTCCTTTTATAACATGAAAAAGATAAAAAGTACTAGATATGACACTTGTTATATATTTTATTTACAACATAGTACTGAACTGAAAAGTGTTCGTTGGCCATTCCTTTTATAATCACTGTTAACCCATATAACTATCAAAATATTAGAAACAGGAAGGAATCAATCACTAACAAAAGCAAAATCACGTATATCAATACAGACTTTTGTGACTTGGTAGACAGATTATGCTGAGGCATTCAACGAAGATAGTGTTGGTGCTTGACTTCAAAGCGCAGCAGTCTGGGTTAAAGTCTCAGTCAACTTGGTGGTCAAAAGAACTTCAGAGTACCCGACAATTATGCAAAAAAAGGTTTTTGAAAGGGCTAGACGAACAAAGGTTGCCGAAGAGTGCTGAGAAATGTCAAAAAAACTGGAATGGCTAAAGAGCAAAATGGGTGGACAGCCACCCCAACCCAACCTAATTAGTAAAACTTAACGATTCGATTTTTGTAGTCGTAATTCAACCATGTTTTAACGATTCTGCAGTTAATATTTTGTGACTGAATCAAGGATATACCTTTAAGCATTTCTACATTGAAATATATTGCCGATTGAAGTTTCACTATTCGTTTAGATATTTTAGTGACCTACATACAGTTTAGGTTGGGTTATCTAGTAACTTTGATTATCCCCACTCAGACCAGTATCGGTCCATTGTGACATACCATATTATAATTGATCCCGCTTTTCTCATGATAAGATATAATTTCTCAACTATTGCGCTTAGGGATTGCAATATTACCGTATTTGTTCATTACCGGTATTACCGAGATCACAATTAAAAAAACCGGAATCACCGGTAATACCGGTAATAAAAAAAAATTACAAAACAAAAGTTTCAAAGGGAATAGTATTCTTAAACTTGTCCTACACTAAGAAAGAACTCACGAGAGCATAGGATATTTCAATTAACTATTACATTATTGTTATAACATTCACCATTCAGACTGTTTTAAAATAGTCATTTTATTAAAAACTTCTTCCATTATTTTCAAATATTTTTTAATAAATTGAGTTCATAAAATACAGGAAAGATAAAATATATATTTCATAATTTTTATTAATAATATAAATAAAAAAGTAATAAAATTAAATAACATTGCAACGAATTCATTGATTAAGAAATATAAATGAAGAAAAAACTAAAACAAATCTTGTCAGCAAAAATAAACTAAATTACTTTTTTTAACTCTTCGGTTTGGTTAAAATAAGATCATAGAAATAATAGTGCGTTGAGACTTTCATCATTTAAGTTTGATCTTATTTTTGTACAAAAAAGACCTGCAGCAGAGAATGCTCTTTCCGAGTCAACACTCGTCGGACGAATAGTCAATAAATGTTGATATATTTGTTCAAGATATTTTCCTCGTATTTTCTCATCAGCTAATAATTTAATTTCGCGCCTTATTATTTTTCCAATATTATTTGTAGCGTACTCTTTTTGTTTTGGTTCAGGATTTGGCTCCATTCTTTGTTTGATTAAACTATGTAATTTTTCTTTCATTGATAACGCAACTGAAATATCCGGTTCTTCTAAATCATCATCAGATGAGTTTGTTAGGTCGCAATTATCTTGAAGCACATTATTATCATTTGAATGATCATTGAACATTTTAAAGCGCTCTGCTAATTCAATTGTTAGTTTTATAATATTAGTTTTAGAAATTTGGTTGAAAATGTTATAGTTTTCTGTATCATTTTGAGAGATGTTGTTGTCCGAATTGTGAAGAAATTGTATCACGTCAGAGAATTTGGTTCTTCTTTCCTTGATTCTTTCAATTAATGCCTCTTTTAATTCAAAACTCAAAATATTATTTTGATTAGAAAGCTCGTCTAACATGAACTTGAGAGTCACATCAGCGGTCAAAAGATTAGCATTTTCACAACAGAGAGTTTCCACTGCCAATTTAACTGGCTGTAATAAACAAATAACATTTTTCAACAAATCTAATTCATTTGTAGTAAAGCTTAAATCAATTTTTAAATCAATTAAACTTTTCATAATGCAGTCTCTGACTTCATAAAACCGCTCCAACATGTCTAGAAGACTATTCCAACGCGTTTTTGTATCTATAATCAGTGATTTTTCTTTAAAAAACTGTTCTTTAACATGTTTTTGTAGCACAGCATCGTTTTTAGAAGCCGATTTTCGGAATAATTTTACAACTTTCCTGACTTTGAAAATAATGGAATGTACATCATTATTTGAATATTCCGGTTCTTGTTCTACCTCCTGATTGATTTCCAAAAACTCATGAGCATCGATTTCTAAATTTTCGTCAGATTCGTCATTACTTTCACCTTCTTCATAAAGGTTAACATCGTCTATAGGAAAATCATTTTCATCAACTTCACTTGTAAATTCATCCGAAAATTTGGTTTTTTTGTAAAGTATCTTGATTACAGCCAGTTGAATTCCATGAACTAAACATAATTGACTTATTATATTAGTAAAAGAAGCTAATTTCTTCATGACTGCTGCACCATCTGTTGTTCCAGCAACCAAGTCAGTATATGAAAGATTAAACTCGCTCAATTTTTGTTTAAGCTCTGAAAAGTATTTTTCTGCTGGCATACTTCCGTGGACTCTATGAAGACCTAAATTCCAAAACTGATTTTTTCCATGAAGATTTACATTAATGTATCTTCTATTGCGCACTGAGGTCCATTCATCTGTAGTAATACTAAATTTAGCTCCATGTTGTTTTAATGCTGCAATTTCTTGAATCATTTGACCTCAAATTTTACTTGCGTAGTCAATTACAATTTTTTTAATTGTATTAGGTGATTTCGGAATATTTGAATGGCCGGATGATTTTAGTAACTTTCTCAGATCATATGATGAACATATTTTAATATATGGTAAACCATCTTTTGCTACCAGTCTAGAAATTACTGCTGGGAGAGATTCGTCAATTTTTACTTTAAAATATGAAGTAATTTTAGGAGATGACGGAGTAGGAACCTCAAATTCTTTATTGGCTACATCAGCATCGCTTAGTTCGGAATCATCTATATTCCTTTTAAATAAATTGATGTTATGCATAGTTCGTAAGTGAGCATGCATCCCACTTGTACTACCCCCAGCTGCTTTAATTTTTTTTCCGCATTCTTTTATTTGACAAATTCCAAAACCAGCATCTCGTTTAAAGTATTGCCAAAGTTGGCCTTTGTTTTGTTTATTCATCCTTTTAAGAGGTTAGATTTTAATAAAATTCAAATTTGAGCTGAAGTAAGAATTGGTTATTTAGAATGTAATTTACCAAATAAAAAAATAATTGTTCTTCATACTTACACTAAACCAAATTTGTAAATAATTTGTTCAATTAATGATTAAATCCTACTTGAAAAGACGTCGTTTTTTTAAAACTCAATCAAATATATTAGCTATTAATGGCAAAAAAAAACCGTTAAAAAAAATAAATTACACGTAATGAAAATTCCACGAAAAGAAGTAATACTATTATTAACAGGCCTACCTTAATAAACCAAAATGAAATACACACACGCAGTTTAAAAAAATTATGTTATAATATTCTTACAATTAACAATTTTCATAAGTAATTATATTATGTGAAAATTAAAATAAAATAATTTTATAAGTTTATAATGCTTTGAATTAATTTGAAATAACTAATTTTCGAATCATTTTTCTTCAACTATTAGTTTAAATATGTACAAAACTGTATAAACTTATTATTTATTAACCATTTATTATTTATTATCATTAGGTGTAAAAATTAAGATATTAGTCTCAAATTCTTAAAAAACAATATTTAAAAAAAACGGTAATGACGAATCTATAACCGGTAAAACCGAACACAGTTTACCAACTAAAAACCGGTATTACCGGTAACGGTAATACCGGTATTGCAATCCCTATGCGCTACAACTGACACGTATGTGAAGTTAGTCCGAAAACCATCCCGAAACTTAAAAAAAATATATATGTGTCTTAGCTAAATAAAAAATATACTTCAGCACGAAAATTAACACAAAATAAACTAAAAATGCTATCTATCCCGAAATAATTATTTATTTTAAAAAAGTTTTTTATAGAATTTTTAGTCAAAATTATACCGTGATTAGAATTAAACCAAAGGTATAAAAAACTTAAGTGATCAAAACAAAATAAAATATATGAATAATATTATATCAAAGATATCACCGAATTAGTTGATATTTATAAAGACACGTCTAACATTATCCGAAACGACGTTACCATACCATCAGGATATGGATAATTTCTGAACGATTTTCCTTTTCGGTATTGAGTAAATTAAAATGGGTTCATACTTCCAGCTCTGTATTTCTGTTCACAGAGGTTGACAGAAATATTGGCTTATGCCAATTGTTTATTCAGACCATCAGTAAACATTATCGGAAATGCCATTACCATACGATGGGGGTATTAGATCATTTTTGAACGATTTTCCGTTTCGGGATTGAGTAAACAATTGGGTTCTGATTGGGTCTGAATACAACAAAGTTTATTAAGCCAAGACACATTTTGTTTTTTTAATTTTCGGGAAGGTTTTCGGGCTAACTTCACATACGTACAACTGACGACATTTAATAAAACTACTTCGTTCATAGTTCACTGGTACTAAAAATTTATTTAGTTTTTTTAAAATATTCAATTATTTATGGTAAAGCAGCGCCAAGTAAATATGTAGTTAAGTGGGTGCTAGACCTAACCGTAAAAGGAAACCAATAAATTCGTTTCCAGATAATATTGACATTTTTCCACCAATTTCATCACCTATAACGTTACCTTCATGTATAATTTTCGAACACGACATGTACATATGTTTATCGATTCGATGAGGTTTATAATTCTAATACTCATCGTATGACATTTTAGTTCGTTTTAATTTTTTTTAAACCGTATTTATTTATTTCATAATAATTATAATAATAAAAGTAGTACACATAGTGTAGTAGCTCGATAATGTAGGGCTTCCATCTTATAGTTTCACAAAAATTGTGTAACAAAAAAAAATAGGGAAACAAACGACTAGCACAAACAAAACATAAAACAAACGAACAGTAAAATAATGATTACGAATTTATTTATTCGTTTGTTTGGTTTTTGTATTTAGAATAGATTAAATGGAAAGTGGAAAATTATTACCATAAATGGAATATATACATTGTTTGAGTGAGGCTTATTGCATTAATATAAATCAATTTAATTTAATGAGCGAGTTATGCAACGATAATCCGAAAAGATACACGTTTTAACACCACTCCCACACTGTTATCATTAGTAATGAGAGATTATCATTAGTAATGCTAATGATACTTAAATTTCATTACTCCTTCAAACAGTCATATTCTGGATCTTAGGTTAGGTTAGGTTAGGTTGTTGTGGCTGCTATCGCATAGTTAGACCGGCGATCGGTCCGTTGTGATACCACTTTGTACGGCTATAGGTCCGCGCATTGCATAGCTCCATGTCAGCCTATAGTACTGACATGGAAGATGAGTCGGCCCATGAATTCTAAACACGACAGGGGATCCAGATATATGTCCATTTTTCACACCGATCGCACCGCCCAAACGATCGAAGGTGAAAAACCCTTTTGAATCTTGTCCCGAATCGTGATTCAAACCCGGTACCTCCCGCTCCAACTGCTGCAGCTTTAACCACTGCGCCACCTGGGCGGTATTCTGGATCTTTGTCTTACAACAATTCCGCATTCCATGGAAGCGCGTGTCGAGGCTATACTTGGAAATTCCGGCCACAAGCTGATAATCGTAAAAACATCTGTCGAAAAACCCATTGAATTTAAACAGCAGTCAAGGCGTCTATGGCATTTTAACGAGGAAGACACTGATGGGTTACCGTCATTTTTTCAACATTATCCATGGGAAAGGCATTTTTTTATAACAATCAAATAGCGAAACCGTTCTACATAGAATAAATAAATATATTCCATCATCCTTTACCAATCCCAACCCTATAGAATTTTAAATTTTTTTCAAAAGAAACCCTAATGGAGTTACGCCTCCGTCAATTCCATGTTGTGGTTCCAAAATTGGTCCTGTCAACATGTCGGAGGAAATTGTCGTTAGGAACCTGAAGGCAATGGACACAAATAAGGCCACCGAATCTGACGGAACTCCTGTTCGAATATTGAAGGAGTTTGCCACTGACTAGGCTCCAATATTAACTAAAAAATGTCTCCTTTTTTATAAGAAAGGTAAATACCTGAACGCCTGGAAGACTGCTATGGTGCAACTGGTCCTTAAACGTGGTTGTGATAAAACTACCGGCCAATAACAATTGTGTTAGCCGTGGCTAAAGTTTTTGAGAAATGCATTAACCAACAATTGGTAAATTATCTTGAGATTAATAAAATAATTTCAGATAAACAATATGGCTTCTGCGAAAGCCGCTCCACAACCGATCTCTTGACGTATGTTTCTCGCCGTTGAGCACCACGGAGAAGCCTTTTCAATCACTTTGAATATATTCAAGGCTTTTGACAAGGTTTGGCATGAGAATCTCATTTGTAAACTTGTGGCATACGGCTTGGATTCGATTACCATCAAGTGGATAAAAAGCTTTGTCAAAGACCGAAAGATCAGCGTTGAGCTAAACGGGAGATCATTAACGAAACACTCCCCAAATGCCGGAGTCCCTCAGGGATCAGTTTGGTCACCAACTTTGTTTTTGTTATACATTAATGAGTTGTTGGATAGCACTGTGAACCCTATCCACAGTTTCACTGATGATGCAACATTGCACTCTTCTATTTCATTCGAGGTCGAGCCTACTCCTTCAGAGTTAAACGGTAAATGGCTGGAAGTTGTCACTTTGCTTAGTTCCGATTTGAGTACAATATTTGAATGGGGAGTAAAAAACAGGTCAAATTTAACGAGGGAAAACACGTTCTCGCGTAAAAGAAGTCACAACGAATACCCTTTTGTGGTAAAAGGCTACGTTCTCGTGGGTTGTGACTCAATTCGTCTGCTTTGTGTTCAAATTAGCAACAATTTAAAATGGAATGAACTCATTATCGCATTGGCCAAATCAGCTTCACGTAAACTTGGGTTCCTCAATAGATGCAGATGGATTTTAGATCGCATCGGGTTCTCCAAATATATAAAACCTTTATTAGACCGTGTATATAATATTGCTGTGAGGTTTGGGGTGGAGCATATGGCATTGCTCTCCAGTTGCTGGATAAAGTTCAGCGGTGTGCCATAAAATAAAATACGAAACTCCAAACTTACGAGCCTACAGCAGAGATGTTGCAGAACTCTGCGTGTTCTATAGACTAATAAATGGTAAATGTTTCGCAGAATTAAAGGAGAAAATACCATCATTTGTTACGCCACGGGTAACACGAGGAAAGGTTAGTGCGCATAGGTTTACGGTGAATCTGCCGAACCCTCGAACTGAAGGTTCAAAGTGCGAATTCATATCGAACATCTAGAAAGTGGAATTTGTTATCCAGTTTTCAGTTTCTGTTGGAGTATAAAATGCCACCTTAACTTGAAGGATCGCGCGTTGGGTGCAGGAGCTCTGACAGTTATAACGAGCTAGGACAGTCTAAAAGTATGCCCTGCACCCAATTAAAGCTAAATTTAAAAAAAAAATATAAAGTGCGGTTAAACCAATTGCGTCTTGGTCTCGAAAAAAAGAGATCGTATATTTGGTTTTGGGACTCGTTGATTTTAAGACCAAGGCAGCTGAACGCTGTTCCAGTAAAACTGTTCAAGTATCTCTTTCACTATATGTTGCAATTTAATCTAATCACACAGATATCATCAGCATATGCAAAAGTTGATTGGATTGTTAGAATAGGATGTTGTCTTCATGTGACTCCGTTTCTTGTCGAACACCAGAAGTTCTCGATAGCCTGTTCTAAAGCATCGTCACTGCGTTACTGTCATTCTATAAAGATGTCTGACTGATTGGTAGTCACTAACAATTTCCTCCGCCAGAGGAATATAATTATTTCAAAGATAATGTACGGCAGTAACTTGTATGTTGTGCAAAGAGAGCTATACCGTGATAATTCTCGCATTTCAAGCGATAGCCCTTCTTGAATATTGGGCATAATGCGGTCACTTTCCATTTCATTTCACCAATCGAACAAGGTCGAAAAGACAGGCCAACAAAGTTAGCTCTCCAAATATCAAGAGCTTTGAATTAATGCAATCAACTCCAGATTTCTTTAAGCCCTGCATGGCCATGGTGAATTCCTCAAAGGATGGATCCTCAATGATCATCTCTGCGGTCTCTACTTGATGGTATTCAAATACAGCTTGTGATACATATGGAACATTAAGTATAGGATGGAAAAGGATCCATGTATCGAGTACCGCATCGATGTTATCACAGAGGTTTCCATCCTGATTTCGAATGTCAGTTGACCGAGATCTTAAGTTATGGTGCAAGCCGGTGATTCCTTTAATTGTGCCCATTGCTGAGTGGTAGTAAGTCGACACTCCTCATCAAACTTATCATTTTTGGGCCTAGTTTTCACTAAATTGAGCGTTTGCTGGGCGGCATCGATAACCGAGGCTTTCAATACTGCTCAGACACTATTCATTTCTTCAGACTGCGGTAATTAGATCGCAAAATGCGATTGCTAACAAGATCTTGATATTTTAGTTGCTTTTCTTCATTTATCAGACCATCACAGGTGAATCGCATTTTATATTCTTCTGTCCTCCCTGACTTGTACTAAAACTTCCATCGTAGCTTTAAAATGACGAGATATGAGCACTATTCAAATCGAGTATGCATATAAATAGACGGGTAAAAATACTACACTTCCAAAAAATAACACACAAAAAATAACGCTTGAGGAGAATGAACCCACCTGGTTCCTGGAAAACCTACCAACAAAATAACGAGTATAATCTTGATTTGAAACCAAAGCACCGATTTTGATTTGATTCTGTGTAAACTCAATGTGTATCTTCAACTCGGGTTTCCTGAGTGCTCATAGCACGTTGATTATATTTACCATAAAGGAGATCTTTCTTTATTTCGATTGCTTCGATTCTAAAAACTTCCTGAGATCCCGCAGAATGGTTCTAGTCAATTATATTGCTATGCCTCACAACAGGTCATTACTGACCTCATTTCATACAACTCCGCAGTATTTTCGGTACCCACATAAGAATTATTTTACTCATGGTTGCTAGTTACTGAGTGCTTTTAAAACTACCTGGCTTTCGTTAGTTCAAAGCCTTTGGATAGAGCTATATTCCATGCGTTTGGGTTTGAAATACGGTGGGGTTCATCCGTAGCGACTTGAATAACGTCCAAATCATTTCCAATGTATTCTTATGCTTATCATGCGTCTCCAATACGACAGTGCTCTTTGCCTGCACTCATCCTGATCAGAAATTATCACATTAAATGGCTTGTGGATGGTTTGAAATTAGGTAATGAAGTCAGGGCGGCATTGTTCTGCTTTCAGTATTGCCAACTTGATGAGTTGGCTTTACTTAGTCTTCTGGCCTCACGATCGAAATAAGGGCATCTTTATCCAGCCACTTTATAGGATTTGATGTATTAAAATCCGGGTAACACCGAAATGGCAACAGCCATTTTGGATTATGTTTATGTGCATAAAAATATATAGGAAAGCACAATTAGGTTTTGCGATTTCTAATGATGTTAGCAACTCAATCTTGTGATTCGATTACACCGATATGCTGCATCCTGCACATTTACCGATTTATTGTTATTTTTCAACGGTCACTATGGACTCCAGTTTATCTCTCGATCTAGATACTATTGTATAGAGTATGTCTGTCTCTGTCTTTGCAATCTGTTTAACGGCCCAACTCTTTCGCGGAGGGCGTACGGCTGTAGATCGGATTTACGTAGAACATTCTACACATTGCATAGCTCCATGCCAGGGTATAGTACTAATATGAAGGATGGGTTGGTCCATGAATACTGCACCCCAACAGGGAGTCAAAGATGTGTTCATTCACACCGCCGATCATAATCATATGGTGAACAATTTCTTTTGCAGCCTGCCTTTATCGCGAATCGAACCCGGTATCTCCCGTGTATAGGGTCTTCAAAGTATAGTACTCACAAAACTAACCACTACTCCAAATCGATATTGAAATTTGAGATTTCAAACCATCTTTTGGGCAATTATGACAAGAATTGATATAATAGTTTTGTTATCTTTGGATATATGCCAGCACCAAAATATGCGATACATGTTAGTAAATGTCATTGACATTATGTTGACGTTGTAAAACAAAAACAAATAACCGAAAAGGCAATTTAATCGATCACACTTAAATTACTATTATCTTGTACGTGAAGCTAATATAATTTGTCGTGAGCTTTTTGTGAACAACCTTAAAACTGTTCCCTTGATAATGGTTGTTGTAAAATGTTGATATTGACATTACTTTACAGAAGCGCAATCTCTTTTACATATATGCAGCCTATAAAAGTGTGAAATGTAGGGAAATGTCACATAATGCGTTAACCAATGAGAAAGTCATTGCATTGAAAATAATTTACTTTGCGATTGCTGTACAAAATGTAAAATAGTTGTTCAGGGTAATGTGATTACGCAATTACCAATCGCTATTATGGCTGACATGGACTTAACATATTTCCTCGATAAATATAATGAAACGACTCGAAGATTCGGCATGAAGAGTGCAGAATTCATTAAGAACCACTAGGAGATTCGTTCTAAGGCCAACACACTCCCATCTCTTTCGTACTTACTTTTTTAATACCCTCTACCTTAAGGCTAAAGCCAAATCGAGGATGTACGGCCTTAGGGTCGACTCGTGTAAAGCATCTGAACAGTACCTTGCTCCATGATAATACAATATGATTGAATCATGAGTTCTGCTCTATTAGAGAGATGTGAGCGCTCTTCTCCTTCTGATGCATAGATCAGGCGGCAGTAGTGTTGTATGCATAACATCCACAATCCCGAAACGATATGAAAGTGAGTATTTAAAAAGACACTGTCTTTGAGTGAATATGAACAAATCACTGTCTTCTGCTTTAACGGATTTCATCGCTCTATTGAGACGTTTTGTTGCTTCCTAGAGAGAGGATGCTTCTTGGGCTTATATCTGAGCTGTCCCAGTATGCATAATGCAACTTTGCATCGCATCCGGTAATGTTTTAAATATCATTACAATTTCAAAAGAAGGATGAAGCCTAAAATCATATTAAAAGTAGACAGAAGTTACAAGCACCCTACGTCTAATGTCAAATCACTTAACCTCAAATACGATTGCTGTAAGCTCTGCATATTTCATTCAGTAGTTTGTGATATGGGTCGCGAGCAGGTAACTCGCACCCGGACAGAGCCTGAAATCCCTTACACAGTTTCCCACTTTATTTCTTTTTTAAAAACGTCCTGTTTAGTCCTCGTTTAGAGTTGAATCCGGAATAAAAAACTTTACCCTAGGCCTAGATTAACAATGTAAAGAAGCAGGCAATTCTGGAGGGATTGTCGCTACTAGGCGTGGATTACCCTATAAGTGGGTTAATCAATTACATGATTAACTCAGAGCCTGGGGAATCCACCATCAGGAGACGGGCGACTAGGGAAACCCCGCTGAGAGGTGTCCTGTCTCCTCTCCTCTGGAACATAGCAATCAATGAGCTGCTATTAAAGCTGGAGAGAGAAGGGATCGGAGTGATTGCTTATGCAGATGATGTAGCGATGTCTCTTGGAAATGCATAAGCACGATGGCGGAGGTAATTCAAAATGCCCTCCTAATCATTACGAAGTGGGCCATCAGATGTGGACTGGCAATTAGCGCATCTAAAACTGAATTGGTACTATTTACTAGGAAATATAAAATCCCTGTAGTAGATCCACTTCTACTAAATGGCAACAGACTAGCTTTTACGGACAAGGCAAGATTTCTAGGCGTAATCTTGGACAGTAAGCTTAGCTGGAAGCCCAACATTCTGGAAAGAGTAAACAATGCCAATATAGCATTGTACTCGTGTAGGAACGTCATCGGAAAGAGATGGGGCCTGACGCCGGAGCTGGTACACTGGCTATTCACTTCCGTAGTAATACCTGTACTTATGTTTGGAGTGAGCGTGTGGTGGCCAGCTCTTGATAAAATAACATACAGGAAAAGGATTGAGAAGGTGCAAAGAACGGCCTGCATGCTTATAAGTGGGGCACTGAGGACAACACCTACAAGTGCCTTAGAGGTCTTGTTTCACCTTCTCCCCGTGGACATTTATGGTAAGCAGATGGCGGCGATTACGGCTACTCGACTATCAGCCATATCTCAGTGGAAATGTCTTCAGACAGGACACTCGACGATAGTCAGATCGCTGAGGAAAGAACTGGCGAATCTAGACTATGTTACACCGACACTTTGCTTCGAGAAAAGGTTCAGAACTACCTGCCCCTCAAGGGAATCTTGGGCGAGCGGGTTGGCAGCTGAAACGAAAGCATTGCAGTTCTTTACGGATGGCTCCAAGCTACACGGTAAAGTAGGAGCTGTAGTCTTCTGTGATAAATTAGAGGTAGATATAGCAGTTCGCCTCCCTGATCACTGCAGTGTGTACCAGGCAGAGGTGATAGCGATTGAGGTGGTTCTGAACTGGTTGAGACATAATGTGGTATCCTCGACTGGTATCGCAATTTATGTTCGACAGTCAGGCGGCAATCAAGTCACTGGTTTCTGTTTCTCTAACGTCTAGAGTGGCGTTGGGTTGCCGCTCGTCTCTAAATGAGATGAGTGAGCATTTCAACATCCAGGTAGTCTGGGTCCCTGGCCACTCAGACATCATGGGACCCTACAGGGCGGACGAACTAGCGAGGCACGGTACAACTCTCCAACTGCTACTGGAAAGGGCAAAGTTAGGAAGACCCATTAACGCACTCAAGACTGTGCTTAAAAAAGAGGTGGAAGCCTAAGCGAACAATAGGTGGACAAACACCCTCTCATGTAGAGTTGCAAGACAAATCTGGCCAAAGCTGAACTTGAAACGCTCAAAGGCACTTATCTCCCTGCGAAGACGTGAACTTAAAACGATCACAGGACACTGCCTTCTTGGAGAACATGCGAGAAAGCTGGGTCTGGAAGTAAATGACTTTTGCAGAAGCTGTAGGGGCGAGGAGGAGGAAGAGATGGTAGTCCACCTCCTATGCTTGTGCCCGGCTTTGGCACACAAAAGACATGAATATTTGGGTAAGTTTTTAATGGACTGCCTTTCCGATCTCGAAAACTATAATGTGCGAGACTTATTAAGCTACGTAAGCAGCACAAACTGGTTCTCATAGAGGTAAAAGGGGAGTAAAATCCTGTGGTATCACAACGGACCGTCGCTGGTCTAAGTGTGCTGTAGCAGCCACTCAACCTAACCTAACCTAACCTAGGCCTAGATTGAGCATTAAATGCGTTACATCAATACCAATTCCGTTCTCTCGCAAAGCAACCCGCAGTGTACAAATTACAACCCATTTGTACATCACATGTTGAATATACCATTATTCTCAGATCTTCAAAAGAGGGGTGAACGTTGTCTTTCACCCATTATTTTATGATTGTCTTATAAGCACAAAATTTTAAAGATTTCTAGCATCGTTAAAAGTCAGTTTGAGAGTCGCTCTTGATCCTGATTCGCTCTTTCTATTTGACCTTTCACTTCAAGTAAGGAACTTCTGTCTTTAAGTCTGGTTCTCTGGAGGGTCGTATATAACCTATTTATTCTTCTTGGATTTTTGCGATTTAAATCAACAATCTGACTCCATCGGTTTCGATCACGAGTCAGCTCTTCATATTGTTGCAAGCAACCAGAAGATGCCATATCGCCAGACAGCGACCTCTTCGCCTACCGAAAGGTGTCTCTCCCTTCAAAGATCGCTGTATCATTCGGTTGTTATAAATGTCAACGCCCTGTTACAATACCCTTTAAGCTCACTGCTTAAATTAGCAAAAAAAAGTTACCCAATGGTCACCCCGGAGAGATTACATAACTATATCTATGGGAGATGCAAGGTACGTAGCTTACAGCTAGCGTTAACTCAAATCAATGGCAAAATCATTGAATAAAACACAATCAGTGCTATCAATTTCGCATTTTGCTCCATATATATCACGCAAGAATTTTTCTGAGCAACAGAGGACATCGTCTCTTTATCGAACATCGGAATTAATTGCAAAACTTCTCGATTGCCTGTTATAAACTACAACGCAGGATTGTGACTGCGTTACGATATTATTTTACACAGATGTTCTTATTTGTTTCGTTATCCCAGATAATTAAGGTCACTATCCGTAAGAATGTCAATAAAAAGTTTCAGCTTATTACTTTTCAAGGTCAAGAAGCATTTATTTCAGATTCACATATAGAGTACCACGAAGTTCTTAATAGCTCTCTTAAAAATATTCGATGCCAAGGGAGGTGCTGATCAAATACTATCGAGCCTGATCAGATACAATCGCAGGCACCTGCTTTTGCCAATGGGTTGTGATAACATTTATTTCAAGCCCAAAACCGGTGATCTGTAAATAAAGATCAGGATGTTAGGGATCAATCCCAGGATTTCCCGAACGATCTTCTACATTGCCAAAAAATTGAACAGACTATTGGATTTCTTTCCAGGTGAACTAGTCAGAAAGTGTACACCATTATATTTGACCAGTTACACAACTGGTGATAGTCTACTTAACCTCAAGCTCTCTTCTGGTTAGTGATACCTGCTGGAGACCTAGAGCCTGTGTTATTGTTATTAATAACATGAATTACAGACTCCTAAATGAAATCTGTTGCAATGACTGTGCAGCATCGTTCTTGAAGTAAAGGAACGGGGTAATTGATGTGAGACTTACCATTTTGCATCCTTAAGTAAGAAGTCTCAGCCTGGATGATCTTATATGACGTTACTCTATCTGACCATCATTACATCTTCTTCTGTCTAACCATCGATAAATCTGAAATTAAAGATTTTTAGAACCCAAGAAACCCTGATTGGGAACTTTATAGACTCCATCTCAATTATACGCTTCTATCTTCAGTTATGAAAATCAGTGTGAAGGAATAGAAAGGACAGCTTACAAGCAAGTAAGTCTAAAATAACTGGAACACTATGGTGGACCAGGGACCTGGTCGGACTGAGGAAGCACACAAGTAAAATTCTAAACAACCCGGTAAAATGGAAGATTGGGACTTGTACCAAAGAGAGAACAAGAAATGTACCCGAATAGTAAATATCGAAATGGATATCTTTCTGTGAGGAAGTGGATAGTTCACGGCGAATACTAAACTCAAGAGAGTTCTCTGTTATAATATGAAGGTCACTATCGGAACTCTAGAGAAACCTGATCGAACTCATTCGAGTACAAATCAGGAAGAATAGTAGTTCTAATGACAACTCATTTTCCCGAAAGTAAGAATTCTAATATAGAAAATGGAAATCAACTGCCACACCAACTACCATGTTTCAGAGATTGCAACTTGGTGACAAAAAATGGAATTCGATGGAGCATCAATTATTTCTCAAAATTTAAAACACAAGGTGCAGATCGGTTATTACCGGATCTCCTACAGGAAGTACAGACAATTATCCTAAATCACCTTACACATATCTTTAGAGCCAGTTTGGCACTGGGATACATTCCAAGATCATAGAGAATCTGTACAAACAGCAATCCATGAAGTCGGTGAACGGATTGAAACATCGCTCGACAACAAGAAATTTTATTTGGAAGAGTTTCTAGACATAGAAGGTGCGTTTGACAACGCTTGGAGATATGGCATGGAGACCGCACTTGTTCGGTGGTTTAGTGCCAAGCTTAGATCAAGGAGAATTACTGCAGACTTAGGTAGTGATACGACACCGGTGACCGCCTGAAAGAGATATCCTCAGGGTGGAGTTCTATCTCTCGTCTTATGGTATCTTGGGGTCGGATTCTAGTGTCAGGGTTCTGTCGATCACATCGCAATAATAGTGGTTAGTAAATTTACGGATGTACTTTGTGATCTCATGTTAATAGCTCATTAACAAAGTTGTTACCGAGTGTAATGACCCGGGTCTATCAGTCAACCCTAGAAAAACTGAGATAGTTTTTTACACTAGACGCAGGACCTTGGAAAACTTAAGTCTCCCTAAAATTGGAACTTATACGATTCCGCTGTCTTCGGAAGTCAAGTATCTGAGGATTTGAAAGTCAGATGCGCGTACTGGTTATATACGTTTCGAATTTCGACTATACGTTTAGCCAAATATAGAGGGAGGTGGGCAGGCACATAACTCTCCCCATGTCCTCGGACACCATGGTGAGAAAGTACGCCTTCGAGAAATTATTTGGTGTAATTATACCGAAAAGCACATATGAGACTACAACAGCCTATCCTACCTCTCCGGTGATGTTACGAAGATCTTTACTGACGGCTCCGTATGCTGTAATCTAGCTGGTGCCGGGTTAAACATACAAAATAACGATGTCAAATTATATATCTCCCTTGAGTACTTCTTGTGCTCCTCTTCTCCATACTCTTTCCATAGTCTGTACTGGATCACAATTCCTATTTGAGAATCAACTGACGACCTTGAGGATAATAAATATCTTCGTTGCATTTAAAAAACAAATAGATTTCGGAACTGGAAGTGTACGTCTGAGAAGGGGAACCACAATAGGCCAATCACACCTGAGTGACGGAGGGAAACAACATGCAAACCCTCCTCAACTCGAAAGACCGATGACACTCTGCCGATGAACGATCAAACAGAATACTACACATATGTGATATCTTAACACATGATTTCAACATTAATGTAAAATACTTGAATCGATTTTTTTCGACAGGTGATAACGTTTCAAACTTTATCACAATGGTCGTATAGCAATTACAACAGACACATAATTACAAGCACTTGCGCTAAACAAACCTTATCACACATTCAAAAACGATATATTCAACACATAACCAATCGGGTGATAATTTATTGCTCAATGTTGCGATAATTCATCATATTTATGTCACCAACGATTAACGTAATCATTAAAATTCCATATCATCTTCCGCATAACGAACGCCAAGCTGTCGTCGTATTTCATCCTCGATTCGATGGAATTCTAATGTTTTTTCGTGCGACACTGTCTCACATTCGACGAGGCCGGCACGAATACATTTTTTAATTTCCGGCTGCTGGAATCGCAAACCACAACTATTTGGATAGATGAACTCGTATTTTGCTTTTGGGAAGGGCCATGCCTTTACTTTGCCATCGACATCGGTCATATGGGTTGGGGCCCAAATGGGCTGATGAATTTTTAGCTTGCCTTTCGTGCCGATCACAACACATTCGTTGACACCTTGTTCGTAGAAACTTGTTTCGATATGTGCTTTACGATTGCCGCTAAATATGAGATCGGCTTGAAATGCTGTATCGACACCATCTTCGTTCACGGTCCCGGTCGCTTTAATATCGACGGGGTATTCGCCAAAGGCTAGCAATGAGGCTTGAATTATATAGATTCCAAAATCTAAAACTGTTCCACCTCCAAGCTTGTTGACTCTAGAAATTTGTATATAAGTTAACAACACTGGTTCTGCCCAATATCAATATGTAGACGAAAAACTTACAGCAAACGGGTGTTCGTGAATAGTGGAATTTTCATTTGTGCATATACTTCTTTCACTTCACCCACGGCGCCGGATTCAATTTGTTTCTTAAAATATAAATAGGTCGGATTGAATCGTGACCACAATGCCTCCATTAGGAACAAATTTTTCGAGCGAGCAAATTCAATTAAATTTTTCGCTTGTCTCTCGTTCATGCACAACGGTTTTTCGCAAAGGACGTGTTTCCCGTGCTCGAGCATCAGTTTACTGACCTCATAGTGTTGTGGATTCAGTGCGGCAACGTACGCAATTTCTAAAATGGTTTCAAATTTATATCATATCGATCACCTCAACAAACGATTATATGTACGTACCAACATTTGGATCCTCGGCTAGTTTTTGATATCCCTCGTAGTAATTGGGAATATCGTGCAGATTGGCGAATTTCTTTGCACTTTCCAAATTGCGGGCAGCAACCGCAACCACAGTATGTTCACCATCGGGCCATGTAGTGAGCGCATTTACAAAATCGTGAGCGATATTTCCCGTCGACACAATACCCCAACGTAGCGCCATTATTATATAGCTGTTCGTATCGAATTCAATGAAACACTAATTCAAGACTAAACACCGAGCATTACACCTGTATACTTTTATCATAATTCTTATCGTACTCACATTTATTACAAACCTGATAAAAAACTGATAATGTCTGTGTGAAAATTTGTCAACAGGTCACAATAGTGTGTAGGTTTGTGTCCGGGATCTATAAAACGACTGCAAAGATAAGAGCACACACGAGTAATTGAATTAACGCTAATTGTGATGGCATTAGCGTAAGCAGTCGAAACCATATGCATAATTGCTTTGTCATACTTAGACCAACAACAACATTACGAGTATATTATGTGTAGCTATATATGTTGTCCCAAATGGAAGAATTACGTAAGACGATGTCTTTTGGAATGGGCAATGGAAAATTCTAGAATTATTGTTTCGATACTAAATACATTATAGGATTATTATCTAATTTATTGTCATCGTTTGCCCAAAGAGTCTAGTCAACTAATGGTATATACCGCATATAATGTACGATTATGTATGTACAACATATAATATACATAATTTTTGTGTCCTTCATACGTGTAATATGTATCATATTTTGTCTGAAATATAATACCTGTCGGTTGATTTAAAATGGTTTCAGAGGATTTAAGTTTTTTACCTTTGTCTTACGTAAAACGTCATATTATATCGTATTAACGCCCATTTGGAATTTTCAGTTCAATGATACATTGCCCATATAGGATAGCACATACTCATTCCACGCACCCATTACGTATACATTATACGTAAATTTTGATCTTGAAAATTACCTTGGTTAGGTTGGGTTTCGTTATTGAATTTTGAAGATTTACGATTTTGGGGTCATGCCTTGCTTTGGCTTAATTCAATAAATTAATATTTATGCAATAATTTAATAAATTAATATTTATGCGAATTCGTCGAGGAGTGGGTTGGTTATTTGCAAAATATGTACTCTCCATATGTTCGTCCATTTATGTCGGTTTATCCCATTTGTTTCCTATTCATCGTGTAATGCTATATCAATTCTGAATCGTGGTTTGTCTGAAAACTATATACATACTATTCCGATTCATAGAGGTCTCTGATGTCATCTGCAGTTATAATATTTTCTTAAGTTTTGTGATCCAGATTCTTTATACACCAATGATTTTCCTTTAAACTTTCTTTTATTTAAATATAAATCATATCGATTCCTTCCCGGGCCGGAGTTCCAGAGCCAAGAACCAATTTACTCCAGAAAACTATTTATGATGTTTATTGTATCTTTTAGGTGTGATTAACCGTCGTTTATTGGTACAAACAGAACTGCATTTCAAAGCAATCCAGTCTATCTATAGAATGGATAAAAAGGGAAGAAATATTTCGAAATTTGTAATTAGTATAGATATGGTCCAGATGAGTTAATATACAGATGAGATAAGGCTGTTCCATGTCCTTCTTTCCTGATGCGGACCGATAAAATGACTGTCGTTTTGTATCTTAAGTAATACACCCACCCGGACTAAATAATTGATCATCGCGTTTTCTGTGATAGCCTCCTGTCTGTGACTATATAGTTAAGTGTGAGATTATTTTAATCTCCTAGACTCAAGGAACCATTGCTTCCCAAATAGGTGTTGGGAAAACTGAGTAGAAGTTAATTCACTTTAAAGCGTTTGCTGGAACCAAGAAGGAGATACAATAATCTTTGCTTAATCTTTGCATCTCATAGAGGGCTAATCATAAAATTGTAGAAATTCCCGTCTGAAAGACAATAGTGTACCTACCAAGAGAAATAGATAATTTCAACACCAGCCAGATTCAATGTGGAATTTATTGGTATACTCAGATTTCTTAGCATGGCTGCAGCTTGCAATACCATAAGCGATAACTGTCTTGAAGAATATGACAAAAGTATTAATTTCGTTGGACACTGTTCAACTACAGTAGCATTCCTGCTCATCAACTATTCTCTCTGTTCTAATTGAAACTTCTCTAATTCGCGAAGGATGCAGAACGCATATGTAAATTAAAAAAGCACCAAAGCTTTTTCCTACTGGGTGTGGTCTTTGGGTTTTTGAGATCACTCATTTAACGCATCTATTTTTATCAGTTCCTCGTACTGTACTGCAATGTGGTAGTTTGTAAGATACTTTGATGTATTTCCCGTGATTTAAACCATTACTTTGGCTCTCAATCTTTTAATGCCTCTATTATAATTCTGCCATACGATCTTGTTTACCGAATACGTTTCAGCCTAAAAATGTAGAAAGAGTTCCTGTTGTTTCACATGGGTTTTGTCATTTATTCGATTTTACTGGGAATCGTTTTGTATTTTTCTCTGGTTCCCTGATATGTACGAACAGGTGATGCAACTAGCGTATTTAAACTCCCAGATTATCGGAGGGTCCCAACAGATTATCTGGGCTTATGATGGTTATCTCTATAGTCCAATTAAAAAGGGGGTAAATAGAATATGGCCTATAAAAGGTATTAAATTAGCGATTGGTGGGCAATTTAAATTAGAGGCTTGGTCTGGCTAGTTAAATACAAGATAAATAAGTAGAACTGTTCTAACAATCTGTGTACTTGGTTATCATGTCTAAAGTTTATAGCTTTACCAGTTTTTTCGAGATGCTGTTATAGTTGAGCAGTTATTTTCAGAGAATTTTCATTTTTATGTAAGAATGTTTTAAAATAATATTTGCAGCTTGATGGCATTTATCTTCACTATCACAAAGTTGTTTTTGAAGTTCTTAAAGAAGTTTGACTTCTATTATCATTTATTTAGTTGGTCCCTGATTTTATCTGTTTTTATCGTTATTGTTTCACAATCTGTTCGGTTTTTTTTTTTATCTCTACAATCTGTTTTGGGGCTCGAAGCACTTCCAACTCTTTCGCGGTTCGCTTATTTACGTCCTTACCTTACACGCCATTACAGCCAAATCGAGGCTATAACTCCAAACATGGAAAATGGGTTGGCCCATGAATTCTGCACTACAACAGGGAGTCATATATGTGTTCATTTACACCACCGATCGTAATCGTATGGAGAAAAATCCCTTTTGCATCCGGCCCCTATCGGGATTCGAACCCGGTACCTCCTGCTCTAACTGCCACAGCTTTAACCACTGCGCCACCAGGGCGATCTATACGGTTTTCACCTCTTAAATTGCAGTCCGACACTCGAGTGAAAACAATAAAGAATAATCTAGGGTCAAGATAGTCGTTCCACAAACTGGCGTCTTGGGGGCGATATTCTTTCTACTTTTGACTATTCCGAATTTTGCCTTATTAATGAACGATGTAACTATTCCACTTTGCACGAACAGAATAACTTGGAATTTAAAATAATTTTATAAAAATTTAGAAAATTTAGCTTCATGTAATAATAGAGTCAACCAAGAATAAAATTCAATCAAATATTACCTGGCTCAAATTCAACGAATCAATTATTAATCCGAAAATAAAAAATTGTTTACCGAAACGATACCACAAAAATCTACTTTTGGCTATATCGACGAAAACGAATTAGAACATAAGTATCAAGCCTAGCACAATTAGAGAAAGAAATGAAACGACACAATATCGAATTGTCTGCCTACAGTGAATTGAGAAATGAAAAACAACGGTGCAATAACCAGAAGTGAAGGAAATTACCGGGCACCTCTCTGAATGGACGAGGTGACACACATCAACATGCAGTGGGCATATTAATAACATCTAGGACAAATAAGGTTCTGATGGAATGGACAACAGTTAATAGTAAAATTATCGAAACGAGATCCCATTCAAAAATACGTTAGCAATTTCACACAGAATTGATATACAAAATACGAGGGCATTGCAACTCTAAAATTGGAATAGATAACATCGTTCCGTTTACCGTGCTGAGTAAACAAGCCTTAACACTCGATGTGCAATAGAATAGAAAAAGATTCGTAGACTTCTACATGGCAAACTATCGGAGCCCGTAAAATATGAGACGGTAGATGGGAGGTATTAGTTTTCTATACAAAATATTCACAATATACGTTGGTGTTATATCTGAACCTACTATTTTTGAACAAAAAATCAAATAGAATAAGTTTGATGAACAATAAATTCTTGACGTTAGATAATGAGAAAATTTAACACCGACAGATTAAAAGATGTGACATAAGAAATATAGTCTTTCAAAAACTCGTACCAACAAAGAAGTCTGTATCATATAGAAGTACATAGCCCTTACCGACAAGCTGCCAACACACTGAAGACTAAGAATACAGACGTAAACGCTGGAATGAAATTCAATACTGTTGTTTCAAGTCAATCGATTGAAACAACAGTACGAAGCTAATGCACGAGAAATAAAAAATAACGCAAGAAGTGATCATAGGCAATAAAAAACCTATTCTCAAGACGATGGAAGAAACTGCAGCAACCGGAAACATATGCGCATTACAATAATGCATACTGTTGAGGAACTGGACAATATTTTGAATATTACATCTTAAGTAATTCACCTGATCAAGTCTTAACTACAGAAACAAGGTCAAATTAAGAAACAAACAAGATGGTTTTAAACTTGAACTAAATTGCATTGATCTTCAATCAATTCAACGAAAGAAAGTTCACCACTACATCTACTCTTTGTGGACTTCAAACGGATTTTCAGTTTCGACACAATGTTGACACGGCAACATATAATATTGAATAAAACGATGTAACCCTCACAGACATCAGTGCGGATTAACAAAAAAAACTCATTGATCTGAACTACACAGATGATATATGTTTTGTTCACTGACAATATTCTTACCGACATACAACCACTAAGAAAACTACAAAGATGTCAAGAATTTGTACACCTTGGTTGTAATGGAATGATAGTGGGTATATGCTTTGAATATAGGAATAAACAAACCAACGAAGCTGGGACAACATTCATCGCGTTATCAAAAATGTCTGGATGATCATTCCACAACACTAATTTAAGAATGCTCAATTCTATGTAAAGAAACTTATGAATCTCTCCTTATTTAGAAATTCCCGTACATGCCATCAATCAGAAATGCGCCATCGGTTAAATATCTCCATGTCGTCTGACTGTTTAAAGTAAAAAGCAAGTACAAATGAAATTGAAAGATGTTTCACTAATGTGAAATATGGAGCTCAGAATATCTATCACGGCTACAAATGCGACCTAAATGTTTAAAAGAACAACTTAATATGAAGGAAGGAGAATTAGTTCTGATAAAAGATGAACTAATTGTTTCAACAAGGTTGCCGCTCACAAAAAATATTAAACTACATCGTGATTCAGATGATCTTGTAAGAGTTGTTACAGTAAAACAAAGTGATAAGCATTTGACAACGAACATCATCAAAATACGCAGACTACCAATATCTGGTGGTTCAGAGGATGCAGCGAACCAAAACAACTCGATTGCACTAGATAATCAATCCTGTACCAGAAACATCACAAAAAAAGTTAGACAGAAATACAACAACCAAACCAGTAAAAGCTAGCTTTACAACGAAAATAAACAAAGTTATGTGTTTTTTGGCAATGCTTATGGCTATTGGGCCATTTGATGTAAGGGCTACGGTTGACAACCAAGTATCATTACGGAATAATACACTGGGCATCTACTTTGAAGAAAAAGGTACTAGCATCATGAAAAAGTGTGAGACATAATGATCTTAATGGCTACTTTCAAGAAAATACTAACAGTATGGGCTATAATCATACACTTATTAAAACAAGCAACCATCTACGAAGAGCTTAGAAATATATTAGAACATATTCCTCCAGATAATCATTTTCCGAGAGGAAATAATCACAACAAACTGGCTGATATATATAGCATGAGGTTAAAATATACGATCACAAACAGTAGAATCGTATTTATCATTAAAGTACCGCTGGTGCATATAGAAAGCCTTCAACTTTTCAATCAACTAGCAGTTCCTGTTTTTCATGGAAACTCGTCACAATGGATCACTCCTTCTACGAGATATTTAGCAATAAACAAACAAAACGAACGATATACTCCATTTTCTCAACAAGAATTCGATGTATTTTCTTCAGTGAAAACCTCTCCTATACACAAATAAATAAAATCTAATCATCGATCAGTGCATGCGAACTTAACTTCCTCACAGCATAATACCAATATTCATCATCCTAGCTGCAAATTAGAAACGTCATAATATATTTACCTGCTTTTATTATATCGATTGTTGATGATGAATTTAATATTTTTAATAGATCTCCACAACACTGTAGCGTTGGGTTATTGAAAGACTTTGTGAATTGTTATTCGAAGATGTGCATGTTTTGCTGTTTTAATTCGCTAGGCCGGTTTCGATCTGAAAATGTAATCATTTTCTTTATATAAAAGTGCCACACATATTCTAATAAGGATAACCAACTCGTCGTATTTTGGTCCACCATAATAATTAAAAGACCTCACTCGAGGTAATCTTTTTAGGTTTTTAATTTATTATGACAATAATGCTTCCTCCTAATTCGTTTGAACTTTACCATTACCACATATATTTTTCCCTGATTTATAAAAAGGCAGTTTAGAACTGGTGTCGTACGTCTTTCCAAATCTTCTTCCATAAATCAGAATTTCACACTCAGAATTGAGCTGTTGTCAAATCAGCCCATAATAAATATTATTAATATTTATATTGAACTAATTGCTTGGTTACCAAATTCCGATGAAATCAACCATAGCTCAATTAACTGTTTTTAACTGGCTAGTCTTTAAAGATTTTATTTAAAAAAAAATCAATTATTATTCACTTATATTGTTAAATTTTGGTTAATTCAAAAGTAAAAATTTTTTAAATTACATATAAATAAACGACAGCAGCCATTTCTGTATTGATGTTGAATAGTTATAGTGTTTGGTGATACCGAATAAACGAGATCGGGTAAAAAAATTCTATCGCGGTGTAAATCGTAATAGAACTCCAGTTTTGCTTTATCGTTGTTAAAAGGGTTTGTGAGTAAATGTCTTAGAATAGAGAGATGGTCGCATACCCTGAGGTAGTTACCTATTTAGACTGATCAAATGGCACAGTGATTAAAGCTGAGCTATTTTGAAATTTTAACGGACTCGAAAAATTCGAAATCGTAAAATACGATCCCTGGCGGATATTCCTATTATGCAACTATATTTTTGATCGTGAAATTTAACATAATGAAGTTTGCAATTTTGTTTTTGTGTAAATAATAAAAAAATTTTATTTAAATTATAGTTTAATCAATTTTTATAAAATAATTAAAGAACTTATATTTTAAAATTATTAAATAATGTTTCAATGTTCACAAAAAAATTGTACGATATGCGTTTTGTATTTCATAAATACGATATTCGTATTTATGAAATACAATTTCATAAATACGAATCGAATTTTTATAATCCCCTGTACGATACAGGGGATTATAAAAATTCGATCTCGGATCCGAAAGCGGATTTTGATATTATGAAAATCTGATATACAGGGGATTATAAAAATTCGATCTCGGATCCGAAAGCGGATTTTGATATTATGAAAATCTGATATCGAAAAATTCGTTATTATCAAACTAAAAAGACAAAACGAAATCGGATTTTCCGATAATCGAATGTCAAAATCCGACTGCTAGTTAGTAGACGAATTTTATTTTGTGTTATCCAATTTGTATATTTTGAATTTACACCCCGATTCCCTTAGTCGTGTCACTTGTCACTTGTAGCGATAGACAAATATTGGTATTCCCTTAGTCGATTTGTTCGTCAATTATGAGTTGAAGCGACAAACTTTATATTCTAGTAGTCGTTTAAAAGATTTATTGTCACTTGTAGCGACATTTATAGGCGCGTGAAAATTTCAGTCGACATATTCAGTAGAAATTAATAGTATTCTCCGATTAATTGAGTGATTGACGTTCGTTGCATCAGGTCACTTCAATCGACTAGCAGAATACAAATTTATTGATGAAGTGACTCGACAACTGTCACGGCGAATGAGGGGACACGACTAAGGGAATCGGGGTGTTAATTAATAAATTTCATTTGACAAGTCAATCAAAATAAAATTTAGCAGGTTCAAGTGAATACATTATTGCTAACTTCATGCTTACATTTGACAAATTCGACCAAACAATTTCATAATAGGAAATTATTCGCGGCGGATCGTATTTTTCGATATCGGATTATTTCATAATAATGACATAAGGTTTTCGTAAAATACGATTTGGTTTTTTTTTTTTGGTTCATAATACGGCGAAATTTACGATATTCGTATTTTACGAACGAAACAAAAATTCATTATAAATATCCGCGGCGGATCGGAAAATACGAAATCGTAAAAATTGTATAATAGCCTTCCCGGGTTCGACAAGTGATATGAATGATCCTATGCCCCCTGTTGGAGTGCAGAATTCATGGGCCAACCCAACTTCGATGTCAGTATTGGCATGGCAGCTATGCAATGCGCAGATGGATAGTTCTACATAAATCGAATCCATAGCAAACGAGTTGGGTGGGAGCCTTGAACCCCAAAAACAAATTGCAACCATAGAAACAGACATAAAAGAAAGTCTTGGTTGGGAATGAAAACCACAAGGGAAAAGAAAAATCGAACACCTTGTAACGTATCAGAATGAAAACAACTCGAATAACCATCGACGCTCCCTGTACCTAACCCTAGGTCGGAGATAAATAAATAAACAAATAGTTAAAATAAAACCCCAAATCTTTACCACAAACTTTGTTTTTCTTATTTAATTTACTTTAATTATTTCATTTTACTTTTTTTTATTGTAATTTTAATTAGTTTTTTTTCTTTAAGTATATTTCAAATAAATATTATATTTTGTTTCTTTTTTCTTTTAAATTAAATTATTTATATTGCTTCGATTTGCTTAAAAATTGTTTGTGTCTTTATTTATAGCATCGACATAATTTATAACAATTTTTGTTTGGTTTTGTTTTATTGTTTGAGAAAATACAGATATATATTTAAAAAAAAAAATTTAAAAACAAATATATTTATTATGTAGTAAAAAATAAAACAAAAAGAAAAAGTGAAGTTATGAAATATCTATATATATTGTTAATTAATAATTATAACGATATACTGTACGTGATTTATTTATATTTAAATATATATATTTTTATTTATTTATTTTATTTTTTAAGGCAAACAAATTTAAATTATAAATATTACTTTTATTATTATTACACATTTGAATTCAGCACTTTTGGTTGATTTCCTATTTACTTTAATTTTTAAGTTTATGAAAGTAGACAAAAACAGGAAAAAATAGTTTTGATTAAAAAAATTATAATAATAATCGTAGTACAAAAAAAAACAAAAATGGCACTTAGTAATTTAATATAAAAATAATAAAAGTTTTTATGTCGGCCATGTTTCTGTTTTTTTTTATTTAAATTTATTTTATTACATATTTGTTTTAAGGCTCAAAAAATTAAAATACAAAAATTAAAATTTATTTTACATATAATTTAGAATTATTTCAATTATTTAATTAATGGATTTATGTTATTTGTAACATTTATTTGGCGAGGTGATGTTGGTCACAATATTTTTGAACGGATACAAATTGAAATAATTGTATATTATATGTATTTATATGATTAATATTTAATAATTATTATAATATTGTAAGTAGTAAAACTTGTAATTAAAAATAATCACAGCATTTATATAATTACTTTACTTTAATGTATTTTAGTTTTATTATTGTTATTTTTTTTAAGAAACAAAATAATTATTTTATTATTCTGAGTATCTCTATAGTACGTACAGGTAAAATTAATGATGAAGGAAAGAGACGCTTGCGCGTAGGTTGGGCGTGTGCAAATAGAGCACACAAATAAATCACAATCTGAACAAAATGGCGACAACCATATATTTTTACGTATATTATGTATATATTTTTTTAATTAGAAAACAAAATGAATTACGGATTTTTAATCAAGTTTTACCATTTTTTTAAAATAATTTTCGATTAGTATTAAATTAGTTTTCTTTATATTTATATACACAATTATATTTATTTATTTTTATAATGTTTAAAGCTTAAAAATAAACATAAATGTATATTTATTTTTTGTAATTTTAAAGCTCATTTTTAAATCAATTCATTCTAATATAAAATAATATATATTTATATAGGAAACATGTAAGGCTCCGAATGGGAAATTTGATAGGATTGCAGTTAAAAACGGCATTGAAATATGAAAGCGCCATGCGCCAATGAATTAAGGAGCCAGTATACATACTAAAAATATATACACAATTATTTAAATTAATATTATGAGCATGTGATTTTAGTAGTTGCCAAAACAAAAATTACTGGAAATTTAATATTATATAAATTTATCACAAAAAAAAAAGTTAATTAAACACATAATTAAATAACAATTACCCTGGGAACACGTATAAATTAATTATTCATTTTGGATACATAAATAAACAGTACTGTTGGTGGATTCTTTATCGAATTTTAAGTGAGCAATTTTATTTTATTTTTTAAATAATTAATTAACTTATTCTGAGCTAAAAACGAGTTAAATTTGTATTGTTAAGTAGATCAGTTCTATGATTATCTCTCAGAATCTTATTTGATTATCTCATTTTGTGGTTTTTTTTTAATTTTTTTTTATTTTGTTATTCTTTAAGCAAATACATATACATACATATTAATATATTATTATTTAATTTAATTTTACGATTTATTTTATAAAAATTTATTTTAGCTAATTTTTTGATTATTTTTTATAAACAATAACTAAAATATAATGAGAAAAAAATAAAACAAAAATTTTATTTTCAATTTTATTGTTTTTTGCCATTTTTTTGAGGGTTTTATTTTTTAATTTAGAAAAAATTAATAATTATCTATTTTTGTTTTTATCACAGAGAAAAAAATTATGTTTATTCATTCATTTTTTTTTAGTTAAAAATTAAAATTTCTGTTTTATTTTTTTGGCTTTGCTAAATTAATTAAAAATAATAAAATAAAAATTGGATTCGTTGATTTTGGTGTGTATAAGTTTAAGAACCGCCAAACTGATTATTTTGATTTTAATATATATTTCTAATCATAGCAAACTATATAAATAATAATAAACTATAAAACATCACCGGAAGACGTAAACAAAAAAAATTTAATAATTCGTATTTATAAATAATCTGGGTTAACAAAAATCAGCAAAAAATATTATTTTGTTACCATAGAAATATAACTCTACTCTATTTGTTTTATTTTTAATGTGCTTTTGTTTTGTTTATCCTAGAAACAAAAAATATCTAAATTATAAAATAACTAAGACGACTGCATTCTATAATTTTAATTAACGTATTAAAAATTTTCAATAAAAATTAAATTAAATAAACAAAACTATGATATGATATTTGTTTGTTATTTATTTTTTAAATATTATAATATATATCTATTTGTTTTTTTATATTATAAATATATATATATATAGTAAATAGCAGGAAGGATGTGTTGTGTATTTTTTTTTATATATTTATTTTTACTACAAATTCATGATATAATTTTTGTTTTATAGCAAATCTAAGGTTTATTTTTATGGATTATATATGTATTATTCATTAATTTTAATATACATTAATTAATTTTGTGATGGTGAAGTTGTTGTTGATGATAATATCGGTGGTGGTAATATTGGCGGCGAATCACTTTTTTCCGTTTCAAGGGATTTAGCAACACCAATGCTGTAAATAAAATTTTTGAAATTACTAAATTAATGTTAAATTGTTTTAAATGTTTATAATTTGCTCATATGAAAGCAATTTTCAAAAAATCATTACTTAAAAACCTCTTAGATTTCTTAATAAACGTATCAAACTCATTCAGAATGAGGAACATGAAGTAGTAAATATTTAAATAAATCGAATAATTAATTTTAACTAGCTAAATTATTTTGTGTAATAATTGTTACCGAGAATCACTAATGGGATATCTCCGTTGGTAGGTACTCTACTGTCTTTCAGGTGGAAATTGCTGTAATTTTGAAAGCAGCAATCTGTGAGATCGTTTTATCTGCATCCTATCTGACAGCCAGACTGCTCTAAAAGGCGATTATTTCCAATACTGCGTCATCGAAGCTTGTATTGGAGAGGATAATTGCCCCAAATCGACTAGGCAGTCTGAATGAAGTTAGAATTCACTGGATAACTAATCTCGTGGGTATCGAAAGAAATATAAACACTCATAAATTGACCGGTTCGGGTGCAGCTTCCACTTTTGTGGGACCGGATTCAGATTTAGGAGTGTCGTTATTATCACTTAACAGAGATATCGACTATCACTTTGGTGATCTGCACCTGAAGAGATGAGATAACCTCATCTCTTGTCGACTATCCAAAATCTTTTTTGGATCAATCAGCAAAGATACTTCTTGAATTATGATTGACGCGCTTTGAGGATATTGCTAGCATTCTCACGAGGCATTGCTCTCTAAATCATCATATGATCCGAATGCAAATTCGAAACATTGCAAACTGCGAACAGTGAGGGGAAGAGAAAACGAGATTATTGAGCACTTCTTGTGCTTCTGTTCTTCATGATACCAGATATCTGGAACATCATTAGAAGAACAAACAGATTTCGGGACTGTGAGTGTACGCCTGGAAAGCGATGTCACAATGGGCCAATCAAACTTGAGTTACTTGGAAAAAAAACCTTTATTGTCACTCAAGCACTTACTGATGTGGATCAATAAATTTTGATTTAAGCACTTACAAACCTGTTATGAATCTACCTTACGTGTAACCACGACGCGAGACAACGCCACTGAATTTAAAATTTTGGTATTTTTGGTCAATTTTGGCATTGCCACGGTGTCACGGTATTTTTTTTTTGTTATATTAAAGTAAAACAATATTTAAATGTCAAATATCTACAAGAAAAACAAAAGGATAGCTTCTACCAACTTTAAATTTCTAAAATATAGTAAAAACGTATAAAAGACAGCGAGATCATAATACCAAAATATCACTGGAGTGACACTGACAATACCCATCACGGTGACGAGCGAGTTACGGAAGTGAGCATTATAATACAGGATATTAATAAGAATATAAAACGAATCTCGTAGAAAGTAACTGTTGTCACGTAAAATAATTAATTGTATAATTTTTGTCTAACATGAAAATGAATGTATTGGATGATAGGGTATATAATAATAAAAACATTGAATCAAGAATTATTTATAAAACTGAGATGGGTTAATTTAAAACCATTACGCTTTATTACGCAAATTCAAAATATCATATTCAGATGTCTCTCAGTTTACTTAAAAGTATTGAATTGTAATAATACATGAAATTGAGTTATGTTGTAATGTTGTTCAATTCTTTATTGCCGTTTCCATAAAATTGCAACTCATAAATTGCAACATGTATTACAATTTTGATTCATTATATAATTTGAATAATTAATCATAATAATGATCATGAAATGGCTTTCGACTAAACGCGATTTCAAAAAAGGTAGCTGACATCTGGTAGACAAACTTGGCACTTCTTCAAAGTAGGATCCATAAATATCAAAAACACAAATCTTAAAGAAAAGTAACAAACCTCATGGTGGTAATAATAAATATTTAGAATAAGTGAAAGTGCTTAAAATTCGTTGATTAAAAATAACTGTGTTTGTATGACAAAGAACTTTTATTTTTGACTGCAAAGCGTTAGGTAAGAACGTAAATAAGCAAACCGCGAAAGAGTTGGGTGGTCGAGCCCCAAAACAGATTAGATAGAAATGAAGAAAAAAAAATTTTATTTAACAAAAATTTAATTTTATTTATAAAATCGTCGAAAACTCACCTTTTTTAATCGAGTGATAGAATTCGATTAAGTTCCAAAATATAATAATTTATTTAAGTGGCTTTTTAATTTTATAGCACCAATTAGAAAAACAGGGCCATACGAAGCCAACAGGCCATATGAATGGAAACAATCGACCACAAAAAACTCAGAAATAAACAAGAGGCCTTTTCTTTTATAATAAAATATTATTTGAAGCTTGACACGTTACAAAATTTGGGATAATATCTGTTTAGTTCAACAAACCCACGCACCTATGAGAGAACTTAATATTTAAAAAAACAAACTGTTTTTTAATGGACTGGAAATTGTTCATGTGACTAAGGGATCAAAAGTATAAACACCTTGCAGTTCTCCTCATATGTTCTAAAAGGTAATCTACTACTTATTTATATCACCTTTTATTAAACCGTTTCTTATAAAAAACCTTCAACAGTAATAGACAAAACAGCTCCAACAAGATAAATAGATGGGTTGCAAAACAAGTTTCTGTAGTTTACTTCACTTTAAAACCAGACGTGTTGTTAGCGTATGTGAAAATGCTAATTTAGTACAATTCAAAAATAAGTATATATAAATATTTTCAAGCGGAACAAAGAAAAACATAACTCTATACAACGTGAATAACCTTCTGAGCAAATTTACTTATAATAATATTTGAAAATTTTATTAGTTTGTGGTTGTAAATTAGAAAAGACTGGGAGCACATGCGATCAAAACAACTGCAGATGGAAATATGAATGTTTACTCAGAATGCCTTTACACGTACATTAAAAATCAAAATTGGAAGGCCATGGCTGAACAAACTTTCCATAAACATTTTAAAAACCACAATATGCGGCAATTCGATATTAAAACGAGTAGCAGTTAGGCTTAATAATTCACCCACGGTCATCGTGGTTAGGGTAAGTCTCGATGGCCATAAGTAAATGACCATAAATTAATAGAGGTGAAATGTGTAAAGTGTAGAATGGGCAGAAGCGCTAAAAGCAGTAACATGTATATCTTCTTACTGATCAATATTTATTTAAGCCCATTCCCATTTTGTCCAAATACAAATTGGAATGGCTGCAATGAGAATTGGAATTGTTGATTCCAAAAAATCAAAGTATTAACTATCTTAATGAAATGTTTTCACTTTTAAATAGTATTTATTTGGAATTTATGTTATCTTTTAATTTATGATTTTCTTTTTAGTCTATTAACTTGTTATAATATAACAAATTGAAATAAATAATATGCAACTAATTTTTTATTTTAGTAATTAGAGAATTGTTTAAATATAACATTCAAATTTTGTTCCCCAAAAATTGATGAGATTCAAATACATTATAGATTGGTTTTATAAACAATAATATTTGCTCTCTCAGACCTATACTATTTTGGTAATTATGACTATATATTATTGCAACACAATCCTCAATATCGTCTAAAAGATCAAACGTTTTTATAAAGTTTAAAAATTAAGTAATAAGCCCGTGTCCATCCGAAAGTGATTTAATATTGTGGTAAAGCATTTAGCTCATAGATTAAGCAATGATGGCGAAGATCAGGTTTTACATACATTTGACGCATTATTTGGCAATATAAGTCCAATAAGTTTTCTAAGAATAATGAATAGCTATTGACAAAAATAATCCTACTTCTTTTATTTGCAGAAATCTGCAGCTGAGGCACATCGATTGTAAAGGCATGTGCTGCTTGTAAAAGCATGTGCTGAGTCTGCTTTAAGTGCGAGAAGTTGTCGAAAATGATTTCAAAAGTTTGAGAATTGGATGTCGAAATAACATAGCGGGAGACCGAAAGTGTACAAATCGCGGACTTAAAAGTATTATTGGATGAACATTCGTGCCAAACGCAAGAAGGACTTACGTTAGGAGTAACTCAACAAATAATTTAACGTCGTTTAAACTTATTTGGAACGGTTCAATATCAAAGGAATTAAGCTCCAGATGTACTGAAGCCGAGAGCCGATTTTTTTTCATGTGAATTGTTGCTTGCGGCTCATAAACGAAACGGTTTGACATCGTATAGTCATTGATGATGAATAGGGGATCCACTACAATAATCCAAAGATAAAAAGAAATCGTGTCATGCTTCAACATCGACAACTAATATTCATGAGAAAAAATCATGTCATATATTTGGTGAAATCGGTGATATTGGTGTCATGTATTATGACTTGCTCAGTCCGAATGATAACATTACTGGGATTCTCTACCGAATAAAATTGAACAAATTAGTTACCCAGAAAATGAATACTTCGAAATTGGTAAAGGTCACGTGTGGGATTTTATGCTAGGAATAAAATATAAACATCTCTTTCTGCCTTTATAACTATTGTAGTGTTTTTCAGGTTGAATTGATAAAAATAAAGGAAATTATCGTTTGCACGAAGTATCATGTAAAATTTGTGACGGAAATTGGTATATTTACAGATGATCAGCGTGCAATTAATTTTTTTACAATTAGGTTTACACCCGTATTCTGTGATACCTATCACATGACGCGATAATCGTTTTTCGGTTTTCTCATTGTCGACTTAAGCGACGTTCATCGCTTGTTACGATAACTATCGGTTGTCTCCATATTCTCATGATCGTAAAGAAAAGTTACGGGTCACTTGAAAAAATATTTTCTTAGCATCAAATTAGTAAGTGACATCAACGAAAATGGATGTAATCAAAACGTAAGTATTGAAAATATTTCAAAAAATTTATTATTTTAATTATAATAAGTGTTTATTAATAATAATTTATTAAACAGACTAAAATCCGTAAAAATCAAAGTGCAATAAAATAGTCAAAACTATAAGGGTTCTCGCCCTAACCGCTTAATTAATTTTGAATAGTAAATTATGGCTTACGGTTAAAAAATTTAAGTCTCGTTTAGACTTTAAGCTAAAGAGTTGTTTACATCAGCAACTCATTTTTTTTCGGCAGGCACTTTAATTATCTTATGAAATAATCGGTTACAATTGTGTATTATAACATTAGCCGTGTTTCTTGACGCACAGTGATCCGGATCAGATCACATTTTCCATGCAAACCAAAGACACATTTTGATTCAAATTTCATTTTGGATCAAAATGTGTCTTTGGTTTGCATGGAAAACATGATCTGATCCGGATCACTGTGCGTCAAGAAACACGGCTATTGTCACAACGCAGATTGATAAAAAAAAGCGAGGGTAAAAAAATAAGATAATAGCTGTATTTCATGACACAAGTGATCCAAATAAGATAATTTTTAGCATGCAGACACATATAGAAAAAATATATTTGATTTGCATGGATTGTAATCTGACCACGTGATGTTAATCCACTATAATTATATATTAACTTACCTTGCGCTTTCAGTGAGTGTAGTAGTATTTGGTCCATTTAAAATAACCTCTCCATTGGCAGTTTCTGCATCCTGATAAGCATCCTCTACCGGCAATACATTTTTGAGTTCTATCGTTTCATTAGGATTTCTATAATTAAATAACGATATAATGACGTATATATTTTATTTTGCAATCTGCCATCCCTACCTATGATTATCTGATTCAGTCTCAGAAATAACATTAAGATTTGGTTCGTTAATAATTGTATGATTATCATCAGACATTGGTTCAGTCTCCTGTTTTGTTAATGTTGTTGCTGCTATTGCCGCCGCTGCTGTAGTTGCAGCTGTAACGGTGGCAGCTGCAGCAATATATTTTGAATGAACATTATCATTATTGTTGTACGGTATAAAGGTTGTGGCAAGAACTAGACGTCCATCAGCACCGGGTACTAAATTTTTTATTGTTTGCATTTTTAAATTTTTATCATCACAATTTTTCTCGCTATTTAATTTAGTTTGACTAATAATATTATCACCAACAATTATTGACGATAGTTTACTATCATTATCAATATTGTTATTATTATTATTTATATTTATATTACTAGGATTATTATTATTACTACTTGATGGTAGTATTATATTCGATGTTTGGATAGGATCAAAATCGGTAAAATGTGTATCAAAATCAGCAAAATTATTTGCATCAAAATTGGCCCAATTATCATCATTGAACGTTTGTGTATTTGTACCATTACTTGAATCAATATCATTGGTCCACGTATTCCATGGATCATCACCACCAAGCGATATACCAATTTGATCGTAATCATCATTCCATACATTACCGCTTAAGTTACCCTTTAAATTATTTGCCAACATTTTTAAATTTGCATTTTCACTTTCATCGTCATCCCAGACATCACGACTTATTGTAAACGAGCTTAAAGTTTTTTTACATGTTTGTTCAAATAATTCTTGTTGCTGTTCCAAATCTTGTAGTGATAAATTTGCTAGTCTGACAGTATCACTAAAAATATAGCAACAATATTAGATTCAAATAAATAATTAAAAAAAAAAAAAATAAAAAATATATTTTATGTGCAGTGCCGAAAAAATTAACAAATCTTGTATATAATTTTGTTTGTGCTCATTTCTTATTTATACATACTCCAATAATACATACTGCAGATTTGGGTCGAGATCATTGAAATCAGCCACTGGAAATGCATCGCTTAAGTAATCCTTTGAAGGTGATGCATCAAATGTTGAATCATGTTTATTTGGATTGCAATTTGCCTATAAATCAAATCATTTGCATTGTATTGAATATGTTACGATGCTGTCTTAACTTTGAATACTTACTAAATATCTGTTTTGTACTTCTAATGATTTAACTAAATCACCGTTTTCGGAATCAGTTAACTTTTTCCACAATTCAAGTTCTTCTTCATTTAAACTTAATTCAACTAAGGCACGAAGTTCTTCCGATATTAATATATTTGTTACCAAGTGATCAAGTATCTCAATTAAATGGCCCATATATCCTAGTCTACGTCCTCGCTCTTGTGATCTATAAATATTCAAAATTTATTTTATCACTATCACAATAAAAAAAAAATATTTTGTAAAATTTATAAAAATGTATTTCTATATGAATCCATGGAAGCAAGAGTTAAAAGACGGAATACCATAAAATCCTTTTAGATGAATAACTTATCAAATCTGGCTGCAAGACTCTCGGTTAAAGTGCATATTGTGGGCAACCCAACATACTTGCTCTATATCACAACAAAATCATTACTTGGTATCTTACGTGTCATTTTCACTTTTGGGAATGCACTATTACCCATTGTTCGAAATACAAAATATTTGCACGACTTATTGCACGCTGATCTTTAATAGCGTACTGAAAAAATTGTAAGCCCACCAAGGAAAATAAATAGTAGTTATTTATAACTAATCTGTTCTGCAGCTGTCTCTTGCACAAGAAATAGGATTATCATGACCAGTACATTGTAACAAAAATTAGTCCCTTTTAAACTATTTCTCAACCATTTTCCACTTATTTATATAAAAGTTACATACACAATTTATCCGACACATTTTATTTATCGAATATGGTTAAACAGACATTTTCCACATGACTATTGTATTATTGCTTATTGTGTTGTTCTTTTAAAACGTCACGTATTTAATAATTAGTAATATTCTTCGTAAAATAGATAAAGATAAACTTAAGAATTATCCTAGGTAAACATCAAAAGGTCTCTCTTACGGTAAGCATAAATCATACACATCTAAAGATGCAGTGTTACTAGGGTCATAAACATCTTTTGTACAATGATTAAACTATGTATTAAAAATATCTTCCATTTCATAAACTAAATTTACAATAAAATACTGTAAAACCAGGTATACGTCAGTCGATATAAAAATTGTGATATCTATTAAGCTGTCCTTTCCCATCTCGCATGAAAAATTGAATAGTAGTTGGTAACCGTATGGCTCTGCGAACTCGATAAATAGCTGATAATTTCGATTTAAATTTTAGATCATCGGCTAGGTTTGTGTCTTTAATTCAGATAGATCGAGTTAGATGTACCATAGCTAATCAAGACTCAAAACTATCACCATTCAACGGTATTAAACCTGTACGGAGGTGAAATTTTGACTTTCATACTGGAATCTCGAAGATGAGGGAGTATGTTAATACAAAAAACTGCTCATCATCAATACAAAGCAATGCACTGTCTTAAGAAAGAATTTCTTTTATATCAGGAAATTATAAAACCAGTTCGGACCTAAAGTATCCAGCGACTCCACTTCGTTTAATCATTTAATCCATTTAATCACACAGAAGATCATCTGCATCATCTGCATATACAAGAAGTTGATAGGATTGTCGGAATAAGATATTATTTTGAAGTGTTACACTTTTACGGAGGATGTATTCCAACATGAGATTAAAAAGATTCGGAGACAACGCATCTCCTTGTCGAACACCAGAAGTAATTGCAAAAGTTATCGATAGCCTGTTCTTAACTTTGATACTCAACATTGTGACTGCGTTACTGTCATTTTACAGAGATGTACGTATTTGTTTGCTATTCCTAAATATTCAAGCGCTTGCCATAGTCTCTCGTTTGTCGAGTCATAGGCTTGCTTGAAATCTAGGAATGCATACCTGGTGTACATCGCAAGATGTTTCGTAGTACTTGGAAGCGAAAAAACTTGATCAGTGACTGGCTGATTTGGTCAAAATCCTGCTTGGTAGTCACCGATAATTTCCTCCGCCAGAGGAGTAATTATTCCCAAGATGATGTATGATAGTAACTCTTATGCTGTGCAAAGAAGAGCTATACCGCGATAATTCCCGTACTTCAAGCGATCACCTTTCTATTTTAATATTGGGCATAACGCGGCTACTTTCCATTCTTCAGGCATAACTTCATTTCGCCATATTAGTCGAACAAGGTCGAAAAGACAGTTCCACAAAGTTAGCCCTCCGAATATAAAAGCTTTGAATTAATGCAATCAACTCCTGGTGAACAGTTTTTCTTTAGTCTCTGCATGGCCATTGTGAATTTCTCATAGGATGGATCCTCAATGAACATCTCTTCGGTCTGTATTTGAGGGTGTTCAAATACAGCTTGTGGTACATGTGGAACATTAAGTAGGACCGAAAAATGTTCACGCCATGTATCGAGTACCGCATCAACGTTGACACAGAGGTTTCCATCCTGGTCCTGAATGGCGGTTTACCGAGATTTTAAAGTATGGTGCAATTCGGTGATTCCTTTTAAGAAACAACGCGAATTGTGCTCATTGTTGAGTTGTTGTACTCTTAAGACCTTAGCCTTCCACCATTCGCGTTTCTTCTGTCTACAAATGCGTTTAACTACCCTCCTAGCAAGAACTAATAGCCACTCAATTTGGCTTCGGGATGTTTTACGTCGATGTGTCCATGTTTCTAAGTGGATGTTTTTATGAGGAAAGAATGTACTTACCACTTTGAGATCACGAGCGATCGCAAAGCACATTCTTTCCCCATTTTCGTGTCGTGTCGGAAGTACGGACCTATATTATTGCACAAGTCTGTCTGATTTCTGCCAGCTCTAGTATTAAAGTCACCAATCACCAATCTGACATCGTGCTCAGGTACAGAGCCCATCAGATTATCCAAATTATTATAAAATGGGTCTTTATATTGGGGTTGGCTTACATCAGTGGGCGCATGCACTCAAACAATTGATAGGTTGGCTAATCTCATGTGCTAGCGAAGCTTATACATTTGATGTTTCTTGGAGCGTTACGAGTCCCAGCCGATACTCTTTCATATATGATAAGGCCATCAAACGCGCCAGGTTTTCGAAGTGAATGCACGTTCCACGTGCCGATCATCATTCTCGTTTCCGGGTACTTAAGCGGAGGGCTTTATTTTTTTGGCGGTATTTGATTTTTTTGGGTTGTTGACATTTTTAACAATTTTGATATTTTACGGATGCGGGTCGTCAGCCCAGCGATCCAACTAGATTTTGCTCGCCTCCTACGACAAGCTCGCGATACTGTGGTGGTATTCTATGGGTCTCATGTTTCGTTTGTAAAATTTATGAAACATGAATGCCCCTCACCCACAGGGCGAAACATCAGCGGGCGCATATACACAGACAATTGACAGGTTGGCTAATCTCATGTACAAGCGAAGCTTACAAATTCGATTATTTACTTCTTGGAAGTCCAATACAACAGTTTTTATCTCTTGTCCAATGAGGAATCCAACTTCAAGATTTCCGACGTCATCTCCACTGTGTAGCAATTTATAGCCTTGTCTCCACTTTAAAGCCATCGAGTTTCAGCCTATACTCTTTATAACATGTGATAGCCCGCTAAACGCGCAAAGTTTTTTAAGTGACTGCAGTTCCACGTCCCGAACATCAATCTCGTGTTCGGCTACTTAAGCAGGAGGTCATTGTTTTTTGGAGGTATTCGAATTTATTTGTTTGTTGACATTTTTAACATTTGTTTTTTATGGATGCCGGTCGTCAGTCCAGCAATCTAACCAGATTTAGTCGCCTCCTACGACAAGCTCTGGATACTGTGGTGGTGTTTTATGAGTCTTATGTTTCGTGCGAAATATTTACGATACAAGGATGCGCTCACCCACAGGGCCCAATGATATACCATTAAATTATGATATATGTTGAATGTTATTCAATGTTATTCAATGGACTAAATAATGAAACCGATGTTTACTTATGACACTTAAATTACTAGATGATTTGGAAATATCAGTTGAAATGTACATATACTTACTGCATCTGTTCATTATGAGTCCAACAGTCCAATAATTTTGACACTATTTTACATTTTTCTATTATCTAAAATGTATACGAATAAATAGAAAAACAAAGAAAAAATGATGAGCAATAATTCTTAAAATATAACCGATAAATATAACTTACATGTTTTTGTAAGGCAGATGGTGTCAAGAAGGTTTCAGTTGGTAATTGATCGAATGCTTGAAACGCGTACACAAGACATTTTTTAACTTGATTATGTAAAAAATTGTTCCAACAATATTCTTTAAATAATTTGAGCAATGTATTAAAAAAATCTACTTCACATATAACATTTAATACATCTAAATTTTCGGTTTCTATTAATACTGTAAATAAACAACATACTTGTAATCGTGTGTTACCAAATGGAGGTGTAATCCATGTTATATTATCGGATTTATTTGATTTCTGTAAAAAAAACAAAACGTAAATTAATCATTATGGGTTACCCAAACACATTCATAAAAAAGTAACAAACCTCTGGAGGGTTTAGCAATATTTCATGAAAATTTTTTATTGTTGGTATAATACAATTAATTAAATTGGTAACCACAATTTTATGATGTTGTTTCTCTGTATCGATTAAATATTTTAGGGCAGCATCCGATACAGGCTCATTTATAATTGGATTCTCAAATAGCGATAAAATTATTTTAATGCCAGCTGTAATACTACTTTCCGATTGATTATCATTCAATATTGTTTCTAATATTAATTTTGTTGTATTTTCACATTCTAATGTTTCTAATATGGGATAAGTTGCCTCTGTTGCCGTTTCCTGACTCTCATCTTGTCGTATTGTACGTCCAGTCTTTATGATTTCACTTAAAAATTGTGCAATGTTATTGTGTTTCTCGATTTCTTGCGGTAGAGATAAAATTTTGATAAGATTTTCAATTAAATGTTTCTCATTTATGTATTCGAGAAAATTTTTTTTCATATCCAATTCATCGATTTGTGTCATTATATGATATAACAGATCCATTATAACCGGCATACATATATGTTTTAATAACATGTCGAAAAAATCATCCCGTGCTTTTATAAATTCTAAAACTTGATGGCATACTGATTTGTAGCTGAATAGATTTTGTGATGATTTACGTGATAGTAGAGTACTAAAGGTTTTGCTAAAAAATGCTGTTAACAATGGATTCAATGGTGGATCATGTTTTATAAATTCATATAATTTCATTAGGGTTTTTTCATCTGATACTAGGCTGTCGTACAAGGACGGAATATCACTGAAAATAAATATTAGAAATTAGACAATATATACGTAAAATATGAGAACACTTTAGTTGAAATAATAGTTCAAAAATAAACATTTACAATTTAATAAAACACCCGAGATACTAGAATCTATTCATTACTTCCAACGTCTAGTTACCACTTTTAAAATAGTCATTACACCAGAGGGGCCATCCAAGGATCTAATTCTGGTGACTGGATATTAACGATAGTTCGCAATAATAATTGTTTACAACCTAGACGACGTAATAAGAATAACTACTGCCTAGCTAAGTGATCATGGTTCGAAAGAATTTCTGCCTACAAGACGACATATGTTTCAGATACAGTCCTTATTGGCAATTAAATATCTTAACCATGCAAAATATATTATTCGCCATAGAATATGCATTTGTTAGGCATTCCGATAAATTCAAGTGTCGACTTGTCTGAAATCTATGAATACATGGTGTACATTACGAGACCTCTTGTAGTAGATGAGAGAAATCATAGATAGCAAATCAACTTGAGCAGTGAGATGGAAGCCACCAATCGCAAACGGGGTTTACTTCATTAGACTTATCAAAGTTCTTTACATCGGACGAAAACTGAAATTGCATTTCATTACTTATCAAACCTTCACAGAATGGTTCTGTATATTCCATATTGAGTCGAGAACCTATACAATCTTATTTCTAGATCATCTCAGTCCCACCCTTTGAAAGTTAAGCAATGGTTTTTGAGACTTTTAAAGGGCAAGTATTTACTTGCTATTTTGAAATCAAGAGTCTCATTCATAATGAATCACCTAAGCTCTTTGCCCACATTACTTTGCCAGTAGATACTCTATTAGTATGAAGTATAATGTCATATCCGCTTAGAAAGAACTTGGAAATATAGAATATAACATCTGTATCAAATGAAGTGTTCTTGTTTGTATTTAGATTATAACTGTGGTGACCAAAAAATATTAAAGAATAAAATGAACGAAGGTGATTGAAACTTATACTAAGAAGTATATTAAAAATAAGCTCACAAGAATAAAACAATAAACTCAACAACAAAATAAAATAAAAATGAGGTGTGGCCACAACACGACTTTCATTTAAACGGCCTTTCGAAATTATCTTTAAATATGAATTGGTCACATTATTTTCTGTACATAAAAGAATGAATTAAGAAAATACTCCTATTTTGAAAATTTAATTTAGAACTTTTATCTATCAATAAGTTTTCGCATGAATGATACACACACATGATACATGTATTGTCAAACAGGTGCGTATTATAAAACGAATGTAACAGGTACATATTCACAAAAATGAAAAACCATATTATAATTAGGCTAAGGGATTTTTACCATCTGATTTCGATCGCTGGTGTAAATGAATACGTCTATGAACCTCTGTTGAAGTTCAAAATTCATGGGCCAACCAGTCTGTCATGCCAGCACTATAGCCTGCAATGTGCAGATGGTTCAACGGAAATCGGACCTATAGCCGTACGTCCTCGATTTGGCTATATAATGGCGTAAATTAGGACGTAAATAAGGGAACCGCGAAAGAGTTGGGAGAGCCAAAATACATTGCAATGATAGTAACAGACAGATTAGGCTAAAGAAAATTCTGTTCAAGATGACAGAACAGCACACTCATCAAAGAACTTCGAGAAAACACAATACCCTATTCTAGCGATAAATGGTTGTTATTTTAAGTTATATGAGCGAACCTTTGAAAATATTTAAATAGTTGTTTGGTTTTCACACCCAACTATGTCACAGTTCCCTTTTAAAGTACTATTGTATACCAAAGACTAATCTATCAAATAGACTATTGTGTAGACAATCTGCATATTCCATAGCTTTATGGTAGCCTATAGTACTGTCTGGATCCATCAGTCATGGACTCTACTCTCTAAAACAAAAAATGGATTGTAAGAAAATAATGCAAAAGGCGACCTTATTAAGATTCGAAAGGTTTGGAACTATCTCAAATAAATCTGTTATTTCTATTTGAAGAACCAGAGCAAATAGAATCACATTAAATACATTAGAAACACCCTTGATATTTTTCATATCATATACACCCATTTTTTTCTGACAATTCCGACTTATGATGAAAACGTCGAATATGAACAAAAGTTCAATTAGATCACTAAGTACGGATGTCATGTTAGTCGAATAATTTACACCCTATTTATGTAATATAGTTAACCGGACATACCTCGTAAGAATTTCACATGCAATATTAGCATATTTAAAGCGTAGTGCCTCCGGTGTATCATCTGTTGGTTCCGTTGTTATTAAATCAACAAGTTCATCTATTACATTTGGCCGAGTTATGCTGCAAAATATACAACAATTTTATTTCCCCAAATTACATAACCTTAAAACGATTTTCAATGGCAACTTACTATAGTACAAGTTTTTTATTTTGTGATTTACATTCCTGTAATATATCTTCATCGTCCAGCAGTTCCTTTAAATTGATTTCCTATAAATAAATAGTATTCGTGTACAATTAATTAAAGATAGATATTAGATAAGTTTTTAATCACAAACAAACACACTAACCTCACTGCTAAGCAACTCTTCTATTTTTGGTGAATTTGTGTAAATCGATTCGCCCCAAATCATTTTCTTTACAATATTCTCCTCTATTTATTTCGTTTTTGTTTTGATTTGATAATAATTTATTCGGTTTAAAACTGTTTTATTTAATTTTAATTAACACAGCACTATAGTAAAAAGTAGAAAAATAGTTTTATTAAAATTTTATATAAAAAAAAAATTATTTCATGTCTGTCGTCTTCTGTGTGAAATGATGATGATGATGATAATTTGTGTAATGACAAAAAATACCGACACGACGATCTCTTTTACGCACACACGAAATCGTCGTGGTTTGTCTTTATTTAAATGACGTCACAAATCCTCATGTCATTTTAAAATGTATAGTTTATACAAATTTACACTATTAAACATTATGCCATTTATTTATAACAGTAGTTAATACAAATTAATTACCTTTAAAGAATCACAGACACATCAGCAAAATTAATATAATTAAACAAAATTTTAAATACGATTTTATTCAACAAGACAGGGAAAAAAATAAAACTGTCACTTCAACCAAAAAAAAAAAACAAAAAACAAAAAAAAATTCTTTTGTTGTACTTGCAAGTTTTTTTTTTATCAAATCTTTCTCACGAAAACCAAACTCATAATGTCTTAACAATATTAATTTAAACAATACACTCGCACTGAACAACCAACAGACAGACAGATAGGTATAACAAAATTTAATTTTTATTAATTTTATAATATAAACAGCGCAACAATAACTTTAATTAATAATTTTTTTTTTGAAAAAAATTCTTGTTCGCATAATGGCGTTATACTTGTAAAAAACACATCTACACATATATAAAATGTTGACATACAACGAAACGAGAACGAGAGGCAAATTCACAATTTTATAAATTTAATTTTGCTCAATTTGTGTAGAGACATCTTGATTTGGGTATTATAACGTAGATAGAATGTGATTATAAAACACGTGTAGTTATTTTTTATACTCGTTTTTTTTAATAAATTAAAAAAGTATACTTAAATAAATTTTATTTTAATTCGTTGGTATGTATTTTTTTCCTTTCTTTTGTTTTTTGTTTAATTTTAATTTTAGTAATAATAATAATTTGAAATAATCAATAAATACAAGAATAAATTAAATTTAAAAAACGAAACCGTAAATTATTGTTGTTTTGGATGTGGCACTGGCGCTGGTTGATGTGTCTTAAAACATTGTAGTAAAAATGCTGTATAAATAACAAATGCGATTGAAACAGCTAATAATCCGTACATAAATAGATTAAGTTCGGGTTGGCGGAAACGATTTTTTCGTAGCCATTCCAATACCTCGGTTTCCGATAGTATATCACCCCGATAAATGCTAGGGAAACGTTTTTTGAAATAGACTAGGGCTGGCAATTTTGTTACACCCCATTTGCGGGCATAACGTGGATCAGCCATTTTAACAAATGTTATATCTAAATTGTCGGTCTCACCGTCAATATTTTCTAGAGTTTCTAATGCGATTTTACTTTCGAGAATATTTGTTTCGTCTGAAATAAAACACAATCGATTATAAATATATCGTTTGTAAAACGATTTAACATATTTAGGCAACTTACAGAAGATCACGGCAAGAAATTCATTTTCGTCTAAGAGTTTGTCTAACATTTTCTTATTGACCTCTTCAATTTCGTTTTTAATTTCAAATACATCCTGTGATGTGAGCCATGCCAATATTTTATCGTGCTGATGTAAATCGCCATCATAAAACATTGGAACTTGTTTTCTAAAGTATACCAACGAGGGAATATTAATTACATGATATTTTTGAGCTGCTTCTGATCCCGTAATTTTAACAAAATCAATTCCAAACAAATCAGCTTCGCCATCAATTTTTTCTAGCTCTTCGAGAATTTCATCACACTCGAGACAATCGTCGTCATAAAAGAAAACGACTAGTAGCGGCGATTCTTCCATTAAACGTTCTAACATTCGTAAATTAACTTCTTCAATTTCGTCAGCTAATTCACGATTGTCATCATCGATCAACCATTCGAGTACAGATTGTTCGTTTTGTAGATCGCCTTCGAAAAGGAGTGGATTTCCATTTCTAAAGTACACCATCGCCGGGAAAGTTTTAATCGAGTATCGTTTAGCCAATTGCGGATCTTGTATTTTAACCATATGTATGCCGAACACATCACATTCGTCATCAATTGTTTCCAAACCCTCGAGAATTTGATCACAAATATTACAATTGATTTTATCTATAAAAATCAATAAAATACATATTTATTATTGTTATTTACATGTAGGCATATAAAATAAATTAAAATTATATTATTAATTATGTTATAACAAAACAAATCATCAAACAAAAACCATTATATACCAATTCAATAAAACAAAACCGTTAAAATACGCAACAGAGCATAGTTCCATGGAATTAATTAGAAGCAAAAATACGGCAAACAAATTATATTTAGAAGCCAAACAACCAACAACAACGTATCATAAAAACGTACGTCTCATATGTCTTCCAGATTTCACTCAGCCTCATATGAGCATATGTTTTATAGTCACCTAACTACAAAAACTACTGTTAATAAAAGTAAGTGTATGTATATATAGTGTTTACATTAGAGGATGTTTAATTTAATATGATTACACATTTTAGGATGTGGTTACTAAAAAATACTACTAATTGATAGAGGAAGAATGTGTATAGTTCGAAAAAAAAAATTATAAAAAATTTCTAACATGTTTTTGAAAAATAGTAAATAAATCCAAAAAAGCTAAAAAAAATTGTGATTTTAATTTAAATTAATTTTTATAATTGTATTTGTTTATTTCTTTATTTTCTTTTTTTTTTGTCAAATTAAAAGCAATACCTTGAACCCTTGAATGTTTTTGTTCCAGGTACTCCTCACTCTCGGAACGAGGTGGTCGGAAACGTGAACATAATTTCCGACAGTATGCTGGTGATTTTTTGTAGCTATCGGGCACTAAATTAAGGAACTATTCTGTATCGCGTTTGTATATTTCTGTTTTATTAGTAATTTATTTAATGTTTAATTATTTTGTGTACAATGGTGGTGTATACGGATTAACTACGTTTTGTAATAAAAAAAATTATAATATAATGGCGGGATTTATCAACGATATACATTGTTATACAAATGTTTGGTTTATATGCATTTATGTAAATGGGATTGTATATGATTGATTTATGATGGATTCATAAAAATATATCTATAATAATAATAACAAAATTTTTTTTTATATAATTAAGCAACAATAAGCCAATTTTCCATATACAAATTAAAATTAACCGAAAACAGTTCAATCACTCAGTTTTTGCTCAATATTTTTATGGCAATGAAATGATATGAATGAACTATAAAATATCGTATATATTTTTGCTCTTCTAACGGACAGTATAATTAAGATGACGATGAAATTAAAAATATTTTTTAATAAACGAGTGTATTTAACTAAAGCACATATAATAAGCGGTTGAGACTTACAAAAATAGACAGCTAAATATTGAGTTTCTTCGACCATTGATTCCAACATTGCACGCGTGATCGATTCAATACGATCCTCTGTCCTTTGTGTAATCAACCATTGCAGCACTTCTTCTTCTTCTTCAAGGCGGCCTAGAATATATACATTTATGTATATATAAAATAAGTTCATATTTTTAAATATTATTTCCCACCTTCAAACACGTTCGGTACACCCTTCTCATAATAAACCAATGCTGGATAATCAGTGACGCCATATTGTTCAGCAATACTAAAATCTTGCGTTTTAACAAATGTTATGCCATGACGATCACAATCATCGTCAATATTTTCGAGTTCTTCTAAAATAGCCGAACATTGTTCACATTCATCCACATTTGCGGTATCTGCCAATCGAAAAATTATACATAAAATGGTATTTTTTTTCTTAACTGCCATATAGGCCGCATTTCATGACTCCAACTAATCTGGATCAGATCACATTTTCCATGCAAACCTAAGACACATTTTGCTCAAAATTTCAGTTTGTCTCAAAATGTGTCTTTGGTTTGTATATGGAAAATGAGATTTGATCCGGACCAGTTAGTGGCATGAAATTCGCCTGTTACTATAAGTTTATTCTAATCTCTATGTGTTTACAGAAAACCATATTAAAAACGTGGATAGTACAAACTTAAAAAAAAATCATCATAATACAAGATACCGGATATAGAAGGAGTTAGTAATTTTTGCAAAACTACTTTGAATTTGGTAAGTATATAAAATGGCATTGTAAGTGTATATGTGTGTGTATAAAATTGTTTATGTGGTGGTTGAGCTAGGTCAGGCGATATGTATATGTACAGGGAAACTAAGCTTTATTAAGAAATGAATATGTGTACAATCAACACCATATATATAGATCCAAAACTTGTGAAACGAGCAGGGTTGGTTTCTTTTTTAAATGAGGACAAAAAGGAACATTTCATTTCAATCTCAAGTCATATAATTTTAAAATGATTGTTTTTAAATTTTATTTGTACCCTCTTCATGATGATCGTCTGAATGTGTTGTATTTATAGATTGCTCTCGTTCCTTTTTATGGCGTAATTTTCGCATTGCTTTCGAGTTGCAATAGTCGCATAACGTTTTATTCCCTATTTCAATGCACATTGATAGTGCAGATATTTATAACACAAATATATCAAATAATAACGAATTAATTATAAACATTTAAATAATAAGTTAAATTTTGATCTCGATATATAAATATTAGTCACAATATATTAACGAAACTATTTATAGATATAAAATTGTCTTACAGAAGTATACAGCTAACGATGTCGAGTCCTCAATCAGATCGATTAGTTTCTGTCCTTCGAGATCTTCGATGACATCACCGCCTGGATCTTTTTGTGTCAATAGCCAATTCAAAATTTGTTGCTCATCGAATAAGTCACCTGTAATACAAAAAACAATTGAGCAACAACCAAATTTAATTAGATTTAGAATAAATCAATCAAAATATTGTATAAATATATATGAACCAGCATAAATGACGGGCTCTTTGGACGACATTTTGAAAAACAAAATGGCCGGCAACGCAAATACACCATAATCTTTGGACATTTGTCTATCATCAATTTTGACAAAATCTATCCCCGAATTTTCACACTCATCATCAATGTGTTCAATTTCGGCCAACACTTTTGGACACTGTTTACAGTCATCACTATCTGTGAAAAAGAATTATAAATTATCTTCGCTCCACATGTACACGTTACGATAGTGTTATTACAAAAGAATACGGCTAAATAGTCCGACGATTGTCGTATTTTGTGAAACATTTTACGATTCACTTTTTCAATCGAATCGGTCATTTCCATATTATCCGGATTTGTTAGCCAATCCAATAATTCCTCCTCGTCATCAATATCGCCATCATATTTGATTGCTTTACCCTTACGGAAGTACGTTATGCCGGGTGGATTACGATATCCATATTTTTTCGCCATCAAACGATCGCTACACTTTACAATCTTAATACCATATTCAACGGCTTCATCATCGATTAATTCCATGTGACGTAATATTCTTGGTGATTCAGGATCATCTTTCACATCTATGTACAATATACAATTTATAATTAAATACGAAAATTGTTTGATGAAACTTATACTTACAAAATATAACCGCTAAAAATTCTTTTGTTTCAATATAATTGAAGAGCAGGTCACGATCAATTTCTTCAATTGTTTCATCATTCTTTTGGTCGAGTATCCAGTCGAGAACTTCGGTCTCATCCATCAAACTACCTTTTAGTTTCGAAATATAAAATTGTATTTATCATAATTAAATTTTAAGTGGGCAAAAATTGTATTTGACAAAAGTGTTGTTTTGTTTACCAAACGATATTCTGCAGTGGCCATTTTCTCGTTATTTATAATACGCAATTTAAATCTATAAATTATGGAATGAAGGTAATGCGGATTACACATAAAAAAATACTGTTTAGTTTATAATATTTATACTCTGGATTAGTTGTGGGTAAGAACACTCAGTGATGATGATTGTCAAACGTCAATAGTTCGTGTAATATTACACCAGATATGCTTGGCTTACCGGTTGGCAAGTGGATGATGATATTATATAAGCATAATATAAAGATGCAATGATCAAACGGAAATCAATGTCAACAGGAAATAGTGGGGCAACTACTTAAACCAGATCAGAGAATGCGGCACACAACAACAAATAGCAAGCATCCCAAATATTTGATGGTCACTACTCGATTCTGTTTACATAATTGTCATAGAAATATTTCAAAAGCACTTGACAAGGTATATGGTTGAACTAATGAATAAAATATATAGCTTCAAACACCAAATTAAATCGGATATCTCTTAAGTTATTGAACTTCTTAAAACTTACAATTTGTATGATCTGAAAAATATATATCTGGAAGAGATGTAAGTCGTCATCTTTGCACCACTTCTAGTGCATTTTATACCTAATTATAATGAGTATAATGAGTATTCGGCGTACGTTGACTTGACATTAATTCGGAACACAATCCTGATAAGATATTGAAATTCCAGTATGAGCAAAGAGTCTACAAATCGAAGAGAGTACAACTTTCACTCTCCAAAACTGAAATCAAATATAATAAGCTAATAGTCAAATATGTCATTGTTTGGCATTGGCAATTTCGAAAGACCTAAAGTATACATATTTACGAAACTATAGTTTGATTGGTGATCGCTTGTTGGAAGCTGATGACACTCGAGTCACGCTTGAGTCATCTGATTTTGTCATGAGTCTCTCGATTTGCCAGTTCATCACGTTTCTTCTCTTGTTTAAAAATCATAATGCTAAGTGTATAGTAACAAGGGCACAACAGGTATTATCAAGTTAGGTGATATTATCAAGATCCACAACAGACTAAAACATATAACATAATCACCATAAAATATCCTTAAAGTCATGTAATCTCTATAAATACAATCCTTTAAATGTGCTTTGTACGATAAGCTTTATTGCACTGATTTATGTGTATGATGAGTCAGCAAAATGATTAAATATTCATTTTTTCTAACCATGTGTTGGTTATTTGGTCCCTTAAGGGACAAAATAACCAATAGATGCAGAACTTCTTGGATGATTGGGCCAGAAGCTATAAAAATGACTAACGCTCTCCCATCGCATTTAAAGAACGTAATAAACGTTGATATGACATAATGAACGACTTCGAACTACCAGAGCAAACGGAGAATGACTCAATCACTAAGATACAGTTTAGATTAAAGGCAGTTAACGATATATTATTAATCACAGTCTCAAAACGACACCAGGGTGGTCATTTTGCGGTGCTACAAACACAACCCTGTGCAATAAATTGAAAAGGGGAAATAATGAATTTTAATTAGAAATGTATATTTTAGAGTGATAAATTGACGTTATAACCCAGAAATTAATTATATCATTTTTTATATGAAGTGGTTGAATAGGTAGTGAGAAATTTATTTTAATAGGATAAGTAATAGGTTAAATATATTTAATAGGTTTTTTTTAATAGGAATTTACCTTTATTAATGATATTGGAAACCATATTAACATGACATATGACTAACAGTATAAAATGTAAAAGCGAGATGGAATATATTGCCGTCTTTTTTACTCGTTTCAATATATGACTTGAAGTTGTTCATTCATAATTAACCTGCAGTAAGCTACGACAATTTCATTATATCATAGTTTTTATCACGAAATGTGATAAAGCGCCACAAAATGACCACCCTTGGTTATGATATTATGAATGGAAAAATTGTTCATAGAGTTACCAGACAAATGTATATAGTATCAGCAAAGAGAATAAATATAAAGAGGAATATCTTATATGAACCGAGATTGCATATACACTAAAATTTTTAAAATATTTCTGAGTTATTTGGTGATGGCAAATGAAATAGGATAAACATATATATTTTATTTCGTTTTTACTTTCGAATGACAACAAAACAATATTTGACTATTTCAAAACTTCGCTTACTATTTTATATTATAATTCGATTGTAAAATGGAATAGATTATTATATGAAAATATATCTATTCCATTTATATGAAATAAAGCCTTATTCCATGAGAAAAATTGACTGTCAATAAATATTAAAATGGGACAATAATATAGATTTTATAGTAGTGTAAGTGAAACAGAAAGCTATCTTAGTCAAACTTGACTGGAAGTATATTTGTGTTTGTGGTAGTGTGACTGTATAGTTATTCCCTTTTTAAGTTACTAAGTAAGCGTAGTAACTTGAAAAGCAGCTGATGTTTTAAATGCTCGTCAAATTTATGCTTTTCGTATAAGCGGCATTTATTTTGTCATTGATGGGTTGTCATTTCATTATTTTATGAAATAGTTAGGCGAACACGACGTTGCTCATCTAAAACACGAAAAAATCTGGTTCTCTACTATCCATCACATAATCATTTGCCAATATTCTGGTGAGAAATGGCTATTTGGTACAATCTTGTTCATGGCTTGAAGTTTACGACAGCTCACATAATTGAAACCTAGTTTTCACATCGAATCTCGAAGCTGAAAAATTTGTGGTCTAAGCAAACTCAATTTTGCAGAGTTATCGAACTACTTCTTATCAAGACGAGTGTGGCCTAGTGAAATTATGATTTTAAAGAGAAATGTCAAATCTAACTGATATTGTACAAGTACAGATAAAAGAAACCATTTCGAATAGAGCATTTAGTCTAGAGCAGTTTAGTCTAAAAAAAGCCTTAATGGATGCAATTGAAAACATATTAAAAAATTAATAGAGAGTGTATATAAGACGCCTAGCAACTGAAGGAAAACATATAGTGCGATATATCTGTTTTGGTTAAGGGAATATTGAAACAATTCAGACAGATGAAATGACTTTGTAATTGTACTAGTATTTTGTTCTCCGAAGCAGCGCAAGGATTAATATATAGCATGTTTATCCTATACCGATTATTCTGATCTAACATTAATTACTTACTAATGGTTTTAATGGTGAGCACTGCTCCAAAACACTGATGATAAAACACTTACACGATGTTCCACAAAAGAAAAATCAACTTTCTCATAATATCAGTGAACTAATTATAGAAAACTGGAAACATCGATAAGATAACTTAGATAACATCAGGATTGTTAATTGTAAATAAGCAATACGAAATTTGAAGAGGCCGCAGTGAGTTCCAATCTACCTATATTAGATTGTCAGATGAAAATTGGAAGAGAAGCGATGACAAAAGGGCAATTCATTCACTGCTCACCTAAAGAATGAGTATTCACTATATTTTACTACCGATAAATTATTAACTGCCATTTAAAACACAATTACGCAAGTCGCACACCTCAATTCAATTAAGTCATCATATAAATAGAACACATGTCTCATGATATCACCCAGCAAGTATTCAACCTACGATTTCGAAGCGAGTTGAAAAGATGTTAGTCACGAAACTGATACCAGTATTAGTAGGCACTACAAAAGATATATAAGCCAGAGAAGTATGTCCACGAGGGACCAATAAACAAAATTAAACCGTTTTCGTCCCAAAATTTCTATTCAATTTTTGAAAATTATCTTATAGAAATATGCAGAAATCAGAATTCAATACTTGGATCAGTGTTACATGTAAACATATTCATGACCAAATCATTGATCATTATGAATCCTTATCTTAGTATCTTCTGTCATAGTTTAGTACCACCCCGAAAGAACTGCAAAACTATTTACACAAAATTGAGGATTGTTGTTTTAGGTTAAAATAATAAAGTTAGGAATTCGTTGGTTTATTTAGTGATTTAACGGGCAATCAATTAATTCTAGTAGAAATTTCGAAATATGTTACGTTGCTCTTTTTTTTGATTATATGGAGATTGCTTAAGGAACAGATCCAATTAATCCAATTAAGAAAAAGTATTTTAAGAAATAAAGTTCGGTTAGCATACAAACAGATGTTTTTATTCGATATGTGATCATGAAGGGTAATAACATGTTTTTGGATGGCCAAGACTCTTCGCGTTAAGTGATCTATTAGCTTAATACATTGCCAAAGAGAATAAATATAAAGAGGCACATCTTATATGAACCGCGGTTGCATATAAACACAAAAATTTAAAATATTTCTGAGTTATTTAGTGATGGCAAACGAAATAGGATAAACATATATTTTTGATTTCGGTTTCTATTTCGAACGACAGCAAAAAAAAATATTTGACTATTTCAAAACTTCGCTTACTATTTCATATTATAATTCAATTGTAAAATGGAATAGATTATTATATGAAAATATATCTATTCCATTTTGCAATCGAATTATAATATGAAATAGTAAGCGAAGTTTTGAAATAGACAAATATTTTTTTTCCTGTCGTTCGAAAGAGAAAACGAAATAAAAAAATATGTTTATCCTATTTTTTTTGCCATCACCAAATAACTCAGAACTATTTTTAGTTTATAAGCAACCGTGGTTCATATAAGATATGCCTCTTTATATTTACTCTCTCTGACATTGGTTTAACCTAGAGGCTTTATACTCTATTGGTCTAGCCTGATGATAAGACGTATTATGAGAATGAGTATTTATGTAATGACGGCACTATTAAAACATACGAGTGCTATTGTTCTTTATGGAGTTAAAGAAGTTTTGAGCAAAACTATTCGAGCGTTTCCTTAGTACTCTATGCTAAACACCAGACGCTCCCTAGTAGTCTATTTTTAACACCAATTTTATATAAGATAAATATCTAGATCAGTTAGAAATAGAATAAAGTGATTATTTAAATAGAGTAAAGTGAGAAAGTTTGATGGAAAATTTACTTATTAATTTTACTTTTAATTGTGCTTCGGTTAGTGCTTGAATAGTTCTTGAATCCTGGATGTACAATGAAACAGAATATCTTTTTTATTAATCAAAAAAATATAAATTATGTTTCTACCATATTACGATATAGGCAAAAAAAGCAAGGTGATTGGGACGGGATTAAAACCAAAAAAATGAAGAATTGTGATTAAACTTACAAACTTATAAGCCACAAAAATCAAAATAGTAATGGTAATGATAAAATGGTAGAATGCCTATCTGAACAATAGTACAGATCGCTCAAATAGTTTTGCTATTATTACAACCTTTACCTATTCGGTGACCGAATCATGTTTCGGGTTGGTACCTATATAATGTGCTGGCATTGTCACAGTACGGGATGAAATGCGTCAAACTCCTGCAGATAATTTAGGTAAACGATGAAGTTATATACCGAATGGGGACTGCCAAACTGTTTGAAATATCAATTTCGAGAGTTTAGTGTCACCCAGCGATTTATATTTCTCACTCTTTAAAAATTATCAAGCTTAAATTTTAGTAGAATATTAATAAACAAATAAAGTATGATTATAAGGATTAAGGGGATGTACTTGTAAAATGAATATTTAAACTGACAACTGAACTTATTTGGGTTTTTTTAATTTTTTTGTATGTTTTTATTTTATTTATATATTATATTGTTATGCAATCACATAAACTGATTTAATTTAATTTTATGAAATCTTTTATTGGTTTCATTCAAAGTTGTTTTATTCAATTATGGTTTATACAATTTTATTTGTTTGTCGCCAAAATGACGTCTCAGTTAAATCTATTTTTATTTTAATGTACAGTGATAACGTTAATTATAATTAAATATATATTAATTATATATATATATATATATATATATATATATATATATATATATATATATATATATATATATATATATATATATATATATATATATATATATATATATATATATATATATATATATATATATATATATATATATATATATATATATATATATATATATATATATATATATATATATATATATATATATAATCATAATTTATTTTAGTTCATTAAACCTTAGAGAACATACATCGTCAACGTCACATATATAAAATACGTCATCATTGTACAGAATTTAATTTAGAATTTATTTTATAATATTTATTTCATTTTTTTATTATAATTAATAATTTATAGTATACAACAAAGTTTATTATTTTTTTTATCATTTTTAGTCTTTTTTAATTATTTTAAATTATAACAAACTATAATTAGTTAACAAAATAAAAAGTTTCTAAATTAACAATAAATAAATAAAATTAAATATATAATTATATTATATGATTTATTATTTTTTTTGTGTTTTTTTTTTCAAATAATTTATTGTATGAAATGAAATTAATTTTAATTATTTAATAATATTGTGTATATGTATGTATATGTAGTGGGTGTGTATGAGGAAATGAGTGTTAATAAAACTTATAAGAGATATAAAATATTATATTAGTGAATATTATTTTCTCCAAAACAAAAGTAAAAAAAACAAATTTAATTTTTAACATTTTTTTTAATTAATTATGTATTTGTTTTTGTTTTTCAAATTTAAATGTTACATTTTTTTGGCGCCCAACATGGGGCGATTAAATAAACTGTAAGAAAATGCATTTTATTTTGTTTGTTGGTACTTTGTTTTTTGCCTATAGGTTGTAATTTATTATAATAGAAAACAAAACTCAAATAAAAACAAATGGTGCGTATGTATTGATAGTTTTTTTGTTGTTTCGGATGTTATTTGTGCAAAAATATAAAAGTGTGCAAATCAATGGTTGGCATAAATTAGAAACTATTTGGGGTGTATTTGAATGGTTGAGGGTTACGTTTTGCAAAATTATTTCAAGATGGCCGCATTACATTATTGTTTTGCAATTCATTTTTTTTGGAATTGGATTGTATAGGCGTGATGATATAAATAAAATTTGGTATATAATTAGTGTTTAATGATTGAAATTTTTTATGTGAATATTAAACTGAATTTATCTAGTCTACCATCAGTCTTTAAAAGTAAGTGTAAAAATATTAACATTTTTAAGTTTTTTTTTAATATAAAATAATTTAATTTTTCGACTCCCCTCAGAATTTATGTTTTTTTATTTGACTAGGAAATTATTATTACGCTGGACCAAGCAATCATCAAACACGCTTTTCTTCAATACATTGTTATTATTATGAAAATTCCACATGTATGGTTCTCACCACCATATGTACTGCCCAATTCCAAATATACCTTTTTGCCCTTTAAGATCTTTCGAATTTTTATTTTTACTCAACGCTTTTTTACCATTGCCGTTGTTGCTATCAACATTTTTTTTGTTATTTCTATTATCATTACTAAATTCTAATTTGGAGTTTTTTTTTGTCGCTTGGGTTAATTTATTATTATTTGGCGGTTGTTGCTGTTGTTGATCCTGTTTTTTAGGAGGAGCAGAATTAGAATTGGGTGCAAATTTAAAATTTCCATTATTTGAATTGGCTGTTGAATGACCTATTTTTTGTGCTGTCATTTTTGGTACCTTGGTTGATTTTTCCAATTTGGTTGGACAACATTGGAATGGCTTGTATTCGGGCACAAAATTTTGTCCTTTGCGTGACGCCTGACCTTGATGTCCCAATCCAACGTAGAAACATTCATCATCTATACATATGCGGTGTTCAATTATGATAGTATTGTTGAACGAGTTGTAATTTTTTACAAAAAACAAAAAATATAGAAAAAAAACAAATTTTTGTTTTAATAAAACATTTTGTCAGTTTTATAAATATATAATAATGATAAATATAGAATAAATATTAAACAAAATAACAAAGCAAAAATAAATAAAACAGCAAAAAAATAAGAAACAACAAGTAAAAAAATTGCAAAAGCATTTCTTTCTCATTTGAAATCATACATAACTTTTTTGAGGTTAGTAAATCAATAAATAGATTTATTAATAGAAAAAAATATATATATATTTAATATCAGTTAATTTTTAAATGTTTTATACAATAAACAATAAATAACAAAATTATATATATTAACTGACAAAATGTTTTTTTATTATACTTTTTTTACTATACATTATTCGAACATAATGACGAGATGCTCCAACAGATTTTTAGGGTTTCAAATAATAACTAAAGCTTATTTACTATATAAATAAATAAATTAATCAATATAAAATGCTTTCGTGATGAAAAACGAACAAATTGATTATAAAATAATGGAATAAACCCCGTAATATTTTTAATTTAATCAAAATTCAAAATGGCGGAACGTTCTTAACGTTTTTTTCCTCATCACTTATAGCGGAAGATTTTTCAATTGATTTTTTTATTTAATTTTATTTATACAATTAAAATACTAATGTGTTTTTATATATGTATACTTGAGAATGTGTATGAGTATGTATTTATGTGTGTATGTATGTGTGTGTAATTAAAATAAATGATTATAATAATTAAAGAAAATTTAAATGTGATTGCATAATAATATAAACATTTTTCTTTTTTTAATATTAAAACATTGTGTCAGCTAGAATATATAATGGAATATTATTAATTATTAAATTTATTATAGTTTTGTTTAATTTAATAAAAAAAATATTAATTATATATATATATAAATTTTCATCGATTCCACGCATGCAACGTGAATAGAACAGGGGTGCATACAGGAACGTGTTGTGGTGTCATTCAAATTTGGTTTTGCTCAATATTTTCCTTTGTAACACGAAACATGCTATATGTAAAATATTCGCAGTGTTCAGTTTATGTTCAATAGATGGTGTAGTAGTGTAACATAAGACAATATATTTAAATTTGAACATTTGAGTTTGAAATATTACTTTAATGGTTATTTTCGAAGTCAGATAAGCATGCTTCGTTATTTCTGTTATAGTTTTATATTTTTAATTGTTTTAATATTTTGTAACGAAATGTCATACAATTTTGTTCTTGATTAAGAAATAGATACAACTAACCGATTGTTGATATCAGTAGATAAAGAAGAGGTTACCACATTTATGGTTTATGAAAAGAGATAGATTATCAACATACGGAATGCACATGAATTTTAGTTTTTTTCTACTGAGCAACTGTAACCATAATATTTGTATCTAAAATTGATGATAGCGACAAATTGTAACTAGCTTAACTTTTTTTTTTTATTTTTTACCTCTCCCTCTCTAATGAATACTATTTATTTTGCATGGCTTTCTTCGACATGTACCACGAATAGACAAACGTGTAAAGTAGTTTTATATAAACAACTAAAGTATTGCATGCAAGAAATGTTTTAGGTGCAGATGTCTGACATTCTTTAAATTTTACAAGTCCGATGCATTTTGAATAACACACTCAACCAGAAAATTGAACTATTGGGATATTAATTAATTGGACAATCAGAAATTTAATAGTTTTTAGGGATGGAATTGTCATTATTGGTTGTACTTTATACTGTTTTTGTGAAAGTTGAAAATCAAATCTACTGTGTGTTTTGATAAGACATATCACATTACAATTAACATACGCATTTTAATTAATTGTGGGAATAACAATTGTTATATATAGGTAGAATTGATTGAAGATTACCTCCAATATGAACATCTTCGAAAAACATCTTGTAACTTTTTGGATGAAACCTTTCGAGAGTATCGTCGTCGTCATTTTCATCATCTTCGTCGTCATCGTCATAGTCATCATCGTCGTCATCGTCGTCGTCATCGTCATCATCGCCGTCATCATCTTCCTCGTCATTATCGTCCTCGTCATCATCGTCGTCGTCATCGTTGTCGTCATCGTCGTCGTCATTATCATCATCATCACTATCATATTTCTGACTTTTCAATCTGCTTTCCCTTACTGGTTTTAGTTTATGTTTACTAGAAAGTAACATTTCTTCTTCGTCATCGTCGTCATCATCACTGTTTTTCCGTGGTTTATTCTTACTATTTGTCAGTCTTTTTGATTTATTGTCTACCTTACTTTTAGTCTTTTTAGAGTTCAGTCTTTTAGAGTCAACATCCTCATCATCGTCATCATTATCGTCGTCACCTTCATCATCGTCATCGTCATCATTATCGTCATCGTCTTCTTCACTGTCATCGTCGTTTTTCCGTTTTAATTTACCTGACAGTTTACTAAGTCTCACTTTTCTGTCATCGTCATCATTTTCTTCACTATCGTCACTGTCGTCAGTTGGTCGGTTTCTAGTATTTTTACCTTTAGTGGATGTTTTATGATGATCACTTTTATTTTTATCATCATTATTATCACCATTATCATCATCATCATCATTATCCTCTAAAAAATTATGTCGAACATACATATATAAAAAAATATTTTAAAACTTGTTAATTATATGCGGAATAAAACTTAAATATTTATAAACGATTTATCTTAAAATTTATCCACGAACAACATCCATGCAAAACATAATAATTATTTATATAGAAAATACATATTTTAAAAAGATTTATGTAACTCAGTTCTTTGCTATATTTAAAGCAATTAATGCTAATATTCTTTTTTATTAAGTCTTTTGTTTTAGAATTAATTATATCAAAAATTTGTAAAAAAAAGAGAATTTAAAAAAAAATATTTAATTATAAATTAGAATAGGATTAGTGAAATAAATAAGAACATGATAAGTGAAATGGAAAATTCTTACTCTTTTGATTGATAAGCCACTGCAGAACACGTTTTTCATTTTTGAGATTACCTGCCAAATACAAGATAAAGTTATAAATTTACGTGGGTTAAATTGATGCACAACAAGGGTCTCTTACCGTCATACATAATTGGAACACCGGTTTCATAGTATACCAAGGCTGGGAACGAGAAAATACCGATTTCATGTGCCAATTTAACATCGTTTGATTTTACAAATTGAATTCCTTGCTCGTCTGTTTCATCATCGATTGTTTCCAATTCTTCTAAGATCTCATGGCACGATTCACATTTATCGTTATCTAAAATATTTTAAAAGTTATGTATTAGTATGTGTATGTATAACACCGAATATTTATAATTACAAAAGAACACAGCTAAATGATCAACATCATTTATTAAAACTTGAAGTGTTTTACGATCAACTGATTCGATCACATCCGGTTGTGATTCGTGAAGTTCAAGAACCCATTCCAAAATTTCTTCTTCTTTCATGAGATCGCCATCGTAAATTGTACGAAATTTGTGACGATAAAATGCCAGTGCTGGTAGCTCAGCCAAATCATACTCCTTGTCAATACCCGAATCAGATGTTTTAACAAAATCAATATCCTTCTCTTCACATTCATCGTCAATATTTTCTAATTCGCCGATTATTTTCTGTGATTTTTTGTCACCCTCGCGATAGAAGAACACAACAACATGATCGTTTTCGGCCAAAATTTTATCCAACATTTTTATATTAACCTCTTCGATTTTGCCAGGTATTTCTAGTGTATTTTCATCGGTTAGCCATGCAAGTACTTCGTCTTCATCGTCTAAATCGCCTTTGTATAAGAGAGGTTCACGATTGCGGAAGAATACCAATTGGGGTAGATTTTTAAATTGATATTTTTTGGCAAGCAATAAATCTTCAGTTGTTACAAAGATAATACCAGCCTCGTCTAATTCATCATCAATGTTTTCAAGATCGTCCAAAATTTTGTCACATTTTTCACCCTCTTCGCATTTACCCGAAAAGTATACAGCAACATATTCGTGTTCTTCGATGAGTCCGGTTAAAATTTCGTCAGTAACTTCTTCAATTGTGGCAGTATTCTTTTGTAAAATCAACCATTCGAGTACTTCCTCTTCGTTCAAAAGATCACCCTCGTAGATTGCTGGGATTTTATTCTCGAAATAGACCAAAGCTGGTAAATGACCTAGACCGTATTCTTTAGCTTCAGCCGCATTGTCAATTCGAGCGATAACAATTCCTTCCTTCTCCAATTCATCATCAATATTTTCCAATTCATTTAATACACGAATGTCTTGTTTATCTTCTTTGTCGTAGAAAATAATAGCCAAATGTTCAGTCGATTCAACTAGTTTATCCTTCATCTCGTCGGTAATTTCAGGAATTTCAGAATGACGTTTTTGATGAATCAACCATCCAAGTAATTCATCCTCCTTCATTAAATCACCTTCGTAAACATGTGGTATGCCACGTTCAAAGAATACAATTGTTGGTAATTCATCGATACCCCATTCCTTGGCTTCGTTGTCATCATCGATTTTAACGAAAGCAATATCATTTTGGTCACATTCATCGTCAATGTTCTCTAATTCATGTAAAATCTTTTGTGATTTTTTTTGGTCCTTATCGTCTGATCAATAAAGAAAATTATTAAGATATTATATTTTGAAATAAAAATAGATCATAATTACAAAATAGAACAGCAACATGTGGCATTTTTTCAACAATTAAATCGAGCATTTCATCGGTAATATCTTCGATTTCATCTGTATTTGTTTGATGTTCCAACCATTTGAGCAACACATCTTCATTCTCCAAATTTCCCTCGTACACCGTTGGAATACCCTTTTCGAAGTAAAGCAATTTGGGCATCTTTTCAATACCATACTCGCGAGCTTCTTCAGCATTGTCAATTTTAACGAACGCAATACCAAGTGCATCGCATTCATCATCGATATTTTCTAATTCGGCAAGAATTTTTTGAGTTTTTTTGTCGTTGTTGTCATCTGTAACAAAAATAATTTATATGGTAAATAAGTAAAAGCATATAAGATGATGTTTGTAATTGAAAACATACAGAATAGGACAGCAATTGTACGCCCGTCTTTGATCAGTTTATCTAACATTTCATCAGTGACGTCTTCAATTTCATCTTTTTCCAATTGTCCTAAAAGCCAGTGTAAAATTTCTTCTTCATCTTCTAGATTACCATCGTATAGATTAGGAATTTGTCTTTCAAAGTAGATAATTGCTGGAATCTGAAAAATTAAATAAAGAAATAGGTTTTAATAAGGTTTTTCAATTCCAGATGGCGCAGCGACGTAAGGTACCGGGTTCGAATCTCGATAGGGGCCGGTTGCAAAAGGTATTTTTCACCCTCTGATAAAGATCGGTGGTGTAAATGAACATATCTTTAACCCCCTGTTGGAGTACATAATTCATGGGCCAACCCATCTTCTATGTCAGTACTATAGGCTGGCATGGAGCTATGCAAGGTTAGATGGTTCTACGCAAATCGGACTTATAGCTTAATTTGGTTATGTAATGGCATAAAATAGGATGTAACTAACTGAACCACGAAACAGTTGGGAAAGTCGTCTTGAGCCTCAAAAAACATTGAAAACGACAGTCAGAAAGTTTATCAAATATCGAATTTTATTGAAGATGACAATCTTAAGTGTGATCTGTGTCACAGGATGTTCCAAATGGATCCCCGAATTTTTCTGTTACGCTAACTCAAGACCACTAGATCAGATACAATAAATAAAGAGCAATAACAACACAGGTCACTATGGGCATTCTTGCGTAACAACAGCAACATTAACTAGAGCAAGAGTTAGGTGGGGTTTGGAAGACATTTAAGTGTTGAAATGTAAGTACACAATTTGGAAAAGCTTAAGGTATACAAATATTAACAATATTCGATGTAATTGGAAGTTCGAAATTGCAATGGTATATAGGAGTCAATGAATCACAATTACGAACGGTTGCTATCATATTAACAATTGTAGCGCAAGTTATGGTGATAATCACCTGTCAAACCTGAGGAATCAACATTCTTTAAGTTTGGATTACTTGCATCACTGTTCAAGAGATGAACCAGCGGCTCCATTCAAATAAGGAAGTAAATTTATCTTAGTGTGATAAGTGCTTGGCCAGGATTAGGGACGAAATTCTAGGTACGAGTCTCTAGGAAAATAGAATATCGAGGTTTCTCAAGTGTTGGCTCAAATGTAGTAATCTGAATTTTTTCCAATAAAACTGTAAATCATTCTAAGTTGTCAATCGGTACAAGCGAGTCTAGATTAATGACGACAAATGGTAAATATTGCAGGGTTAATGAAACAGTAGCAGTTAAATTGAATTGAAGTTTCTAACGAATTTGGTCATGCTACAGTTAAGATCGAGAAGCTAGTGTTTTCCCATTTATAACAAAATATGTAACTTAGTTACAGAAATAGGAACGGTGCAAAATCGAGAGAGATGTAGTAAGAAAGTATCTTATCAAGAAGCAGAGTTACTTAAGATCTGGAGATAACTCTATCAAAAATCAAGATCTCACTTTTGAAACGAGCAAGCAGCACATGGTGACAATGAACTCACTAAATGGCTAGAAGTCTACACTTAACAAAAACAACAAGCAGTCAGAATAGCAATTGCTTAATTGAATGAACGAGCTACGAATCAGAAGTATAATTATGCCGGGTTGTGCAGGACACTCGACAGTAGGAAACGACTTGTGAAAAAAATTACCTAGCAGTGGTATAAGATCGATTATCATTTCTAATGTACGACAACACGCACGCAGTATGTAATCTGAGGTCAAGTTTTTTCGCATCCAATCCAAATATGCGATGCGTATTGAAGAGGTGATGGAGATCAGGGTTACGATGCATATATATCTTGTAAACAACATTATTATATACATTTGTAACACCGCGATAAAGTGTCAAATAAAATGATGATCGCAAACATACCGATTTATCAAAATAAAATGATATTTAGATAAGAATATAAATATTTAAGACAAAAACGTTTAATATATCTACTCTCACCAATTAAGGAATGCAATCCGGTATACGATTCACCTGGTAACCGATTTACCATCTAATTTACAGCCAAATTTAAAACGTAACCCATACATGCATATATAGAGTTAAAACGCGTACTCACATACATATAAGTGATACATATCGATTCGGTCTCATTAGTTTCGTGCTCATATGTGAGTTGTAAACTATATATACGAAATATTTATACAAAATGATTGTGGTGTACAGTTTCTTAAATATTGACGATTTAAAATTTCATTTTGGTCTCCGAAGGTACGTGTATATAAGTTTTCTAAAAATAAACATTACGAGTAGAAGAAAAGTTTATTGCTAGTGATGAACAACAATGCGAGTCGACAGTTTGGTTTTCGTTGTATATTGTTGCGGCTGTTCGTATATGTATTGTAGAAATTTTATTAAATATTATAAACTATTTAACTATTTGAAAACATACAAAACTTTATTGTTTTTCTAATATTAATATGTAAAAAGAATGTCGAAGATCGAAGGTAAACTTTTACGAGTATACGTTTTAATTTCAAAATACAGCGAATTCGTCACGATCGTTTAATGTGTTACCAGCATAGCAGGTTAAAATTAAAGTCACACTTGTCATCTTATCCCTGCAAGTACCATTCAATGAGTCAAGCCTTCAGCTTAAGAGAAGTGTATTTGAAGACAACCTTGCCATATTCAAGTTAAATAGCTCCAAAACGAAATCGTACTTCTTCTAATACTGCTTCGTGTATGGTTCACGCCCGTCCAAAGACCAAGCACAGGGTGAAGATTATGTTTAAATACATTCGGCTAATTACCTACAATGTACATCAAAATTCAATGGTTGGAACTGTCCTTTAATGAACAAGGATTTCCAACGCAACTATGACCTATTTTGTCGTACTGCACTTTTTCGCTTGCTAGTTTTATAAATCAATGATTTACGTTTGCAATGTTGCCATTACAACAATGCTATGCATTTGCATTGATGCCAGTAAAGTATTAATTGATAAGCTTAGTTTGCAACAATTGAATGCTATGTTTTCATTGTAATAAATACGAAACTGGCCGGGAACGATTAAATTAATTTACAGAGTTAAATTAACGATTAAATTAATTTGTCTGATAATTTTATAGGAACTGTTCTTTATATTTGTATTCAATTTGTACTGAGCTAAGCACAATAGCTTCGTTTTATATATGAATATGAATAGGAATATGAATGAAAATGATGCTCAATAAAACGACACGGAATAGTTTATATGATTTATGTAACAGTTGTCATGGAAACAACAACGAACTGCCAAAACTTACTTTGTAATTGCCAAAAATGACATTTATCGCTAAGAAATTTTCATAAGGGCGACAACACATAGAAAAAACACTCTGGTGTTGAACATAAAAACTAAAAGTTGAATAGAATTAAGCCAAAACCAACAAAAGGTTGGAATGAAACTATTCCGGAATGAATAAAATATATGGGATTGTTGTTGTAATAATACCAATAAAATACACCTATTGTTACGAAAAATGTATTTCAAATTACCTAAACTGAGCTCAATCCCAAAATTATGCATTGAATCTGCTTTGTGTCAAGATTGATGCAGTATTCGGCACATGGTGTGATTTTTTTTTGTATTCCACGTGTGCCTAACACTGTCAATGGATAAACTTATCTCAAAAGAAATACTACATAGATGTTATTGGATTGATTACGGTGATTAACTGGAATATTATCCATCTTTCGTTGGGCTTTAGTGATAACCACCCATTTGATGGATTAATGAGATTCTAGGATCTCTACTCATGATAATAGTGTGGAAGAGAGAATATAAAGATTCACCTTTAGACAGAGAATATAAATATCTTGCAATTTGCAGTTGCAGAAATTTTACAAGTATCAGACTTGTTGTCATGTATTGAAGTGAATATTGGAACTTGACGATTGAAGCGAAGATGCCACTGTTGAAGACAAGGGTTCTATGCCTCTAGCTGATATTATCAAAGGGATTCTTTGGATATGTAATATATAAAACCAATAGTATAAATGTGAAGATAGAACCAAGTACGCAACAAAACTGTAAAGGATTTTGCCCTAAGCAAATTTGTTGATAAGTTATTCTAAATTAAGCTCCGATCTTTTATGAATCGGATCGTTTTCCAGAATTCTTAAACGGAAACACAAATCGAAATCAATTTTAAGAATTTGAAAAGTACAGTCATCATTATTTTCATTTCTACCAGTGAATTATATCATTTTCAAGTAAATATTAAATAGTAAAACTTTAAAAGTAACTCATGCGAACAACTGTAAGGTATATACGCTCAATTAAATTCTTCTCACACTTTGTTGACGAACGACACAATGAGATCATATTACCTTAAAAATACACACACAACTGACTTTTATATAATGTATTACAGAAATAGAAAATAGTTTTGCATACTAGTAATAAAATTTGATTACCAAATCATATCGTCGACTGCGTCTACCCAGAGCTAAATTAGCTAAATTTGTTAATTGTGGTAAGCAATACTTTAGCTGTGGATTAAACGCAGATATTGTTGACTAGAAGACAGTGTAGACACAAAGTTGTTGCCAATTAACGATTTCTATTTTGTGAAAACTGGTAGATTTCATAATTTACTAACTATAACAACCAAGAGAATACGCAGTACTGTAATATACAAAAATGATTCGAAAAGAAACATATATAACCCTTTTTGATTAGACCTTATGCACATCTGATTGCTCCATGCCAGCTATATAATATACTGATTAGGAAGTTTGGCCAGAACATAGCTTGTCCACTTAAACATGTATATTTATCTATATATCACCGATCGTAACCAGATGATTTTAAATCCTTTTTACATCTTATTTTCCCCTTTTCAAGTTCAACACTTTTAAACATTACGCCATTCCGTTCGATAGTATGAGTTGATGGAATGAAATATAGTTACTGTTGGAATGAAAATTTGTGACAGCTAATCTTTGAATCGAACCCATGTTAACGGAAAGCTTTGTTGTGGAATAACTGTGTACTCCATTTCATGATTCCAACAGAAATATCACTTTCGATAATTGTTTTACTATCAAAAAAATTTTAACACACTGTAAATGTAAACTGACAAAAGCATCCGTCCCTTTTTCCAATGTAAAAAGTGACGGTTTTTTTTAAAAATTGGTTGCTAAACTCCCAAAATTATTTTTTTCATAAGTCACTATTGTTTCTTATGTTAACTCTACTTGTTGTCTGCTGTTAAACTTGACAGTTTATAACTTATTTCTTGCAGAACTATCACTGGATCTATGCGCTCCACATCACTACTTGCCATATGGAATCAATTTTGTGTAATGGTGATCGATTTTAGTGTAATGGAGAATGGAATGAATTTGAACAAGTCTTTTATAACTTTTAGGATTCTTCATACTTCAAAAGATTTATGGTTGTCCGGGGTTGTTGAGAAATAACTAACCAATTCGATTGTTTTCTTTTGCGATGTTTCTCTCGAACTAAATTTAGTGTGAGGTTTGGGAATTTACTGTACGACAAATGGGTTTAAATACTCTGGTGGCCTGAGAAATCTATGCACTGTATTTCAGGCAGAAATTATTGCTCTGACCAAACAGTTCAGGGCCGAAACAATTTCGAACTCTTTCTCAGTTCACTTTTGAATGGTCTATCTGACACCGCAGCCAACATCGGTCCGATTTACGTCTCTACATATTACATTGCTCCACACCAGCCTATAGTACTGACTTGAAAGATATGAATCGGCCAATGAAGTCTGCATCGAAAAAAGCATTTATAAAATAAACCAAAATTCAGAAAAAATGGTTACATTTTCGCAGGATTGTGATAAAATTTGATGCTTACACAAAATCAGCATCATGCAAATGGTTGGCTGGTTTCCACTTTCGGAATTTCAATGTGAAAAACGTGTCGTCCTATGGCCAACCAATCGTTGAGGAAGTCGATGAAAAATAGGATAAAATTGCTACTTTAGTCAAACTCTTTTAGTACAAATTCCTCCAAATCGAAATACTTCATTACAATAGGATCATTTTTGTTCGCCTGCGATGTAAAATAAGAAAATACAAATTCACATTCTTAGTCACATTCTTAGTATATGGTGACATAGATGTATATAGGTATGACTAAACAATGTTGAAGGTTATATTACGATATGGGTGTTGAAAACTATATTTATATTACGCAAATCAATTTAATTATACATTTGAAATGATTATTTTACGTCAATCTCTAGGAAAAACATAATAATTATGTTACGGTTAATCACACATAAAAATTTATAACAAAAGGCTGATATAAATATGGATGTTTGGTAAATCTCATCAATTACCTACAACTTTATGGTTCCGTTATTTATATAATAATATAGTCTTTGTGCGAGAGAAAATTTAATGTAATAAAATAAATTTTTTGTTTACCTCTTCAATGCCAAATTCTTGCGCAGCATCGGCATCATCAATTTTAACAAATTGGATACCATGCCTGTCACAATCATCATCAATTTTTTCTAATTCTTGTAAAACAGTCATAGACTCTTCTTCGCCATGATCGTCTGCAAATAGAAAAAAAAATATTTTTAAAATAAGCAATTTGGAATTGTTATACATAAATAAGTACAAAAATTATGTATAAGGTTGTTGGTGGTACGTACAGAATAAAACAACTAAATTATCAATATTGCCAATAAGTGTGTTTAATGTTTTCGCTGAAACATCTTCAATAACATCTTCTTCATCGCCAGTAGATTTATTTGCGATTAACCATTCCAAGACATCTTCTTCCTTTGATAATTCACCTATAAATATATTATGTAAGTAACGTAAACAATAACAGATCGAATTACTCCAGTTTGTTATTTTTGTATCGTATACATACCCTCATAAATTATTGGAATTTGATGTCTATAATATACAAGTGCTGGAAGACTGCCAAGATTATATTCTTCGGCAAGTGCTTCTTCATGAATTTTTACAAAACCAATTCCCAATTGATCCGCTTCATCATCTATATTTTCCAATTCTTGGAGTGCTTTGGCGCATTTCTTACATTCGGGTTTATCTATAGCGGCAAAATAAAGTATAAAATAGTATTACATTCGATCGACTATGTATTGCTCATTGGGTTCCCACATATATGTGACCAAAATAGAAGAAGTACTAATTAAGGATTGGATTGGGTATCCATATCGCAATCTAGATTAAAAAACAGTTACTAAAATAGGATTTCAGAAATTAATACATGTGTTTTGCCAATTGGTTTGGTAAGTTACTCTATATATATATACAAACTTAGTGGCAGGCCTAATCCGCGTATTATATAATAAATAAAGTGTTTACGCAAATACATGCATATATATGTATGTATATATATGTATGTATGTTTATATAAATATTTGCTTAGAGCTAAATTATGAATTATCAAATTAAAATTTATTTTTATATTTCATAATATCACTTATAATAACTTTTTTTTATCCAATGCCAGATTGAACCTCGTATAACGTTTTGTGAAAACAAAACAAAAATTCTCATATTCCACCTACAAATTGAGCTTAAAATAGATTTTAAATACGTTTGTTGTAAAAGATATACAGTGAATAAATTTTATTTTATATTCTTAAGCAGTGTATATTATAATATACTCCCAGCTTTATAATGTACAAGAATTAAGATTTTATTTTAGTTTTTATTCATCTTGTTTGCTTAAACAATCTATTATATATATGTATGAGTAAAACGAACGCGTTTATTAATTTAATATGTTTTTCTTACTTAAAGGAAAATATCATTTTCAAATGTTTTTCTTATTCTTGTTTAATAAACGATTACATTTTATTTTGTAAACAAAAACATAATGTATAACATACGTTGTCGCCATTTTAAATATTATTTAAACGCTTGCTAAATAAACCAATAAAAAAAGTGCTGAATTTTGCTTAAAATAAATGAAACAAACAAGGTAGGAAGCCATTTTATATTTATATGACACGATAATATTGCAGTGATGGTAAACCAATAAAATTTATGGAAAACATCTAGAAATTTTTAAAGTTATCATTGCCAGCTTTTTGGAAAAGGTGAGGATGAATTTAGGAAATGCATTTCCAGATAGCTACACCATTTAAATTGTTTATGAATCAGGGGTCACCAGTTTTATCTCACGATATACAATTTATATATCAAAATCAATAAGAAATAGTAAGATTATCTATAAACTTACTATAATGACATTTCATGGCCTAATTATTGACATCACACAGTTATATGATTGAAGAAATATTGTACTAATTTAAGAATAATGCAGTACAGTCAATATTGCATCCATCATTTTACTGACGTCAGTGAATACAATTTTGATTAACTGAAAAATTACCAATTGACATCTTAAATAAGTAAGAAAAACCATTTCATTTTGATTACATTTACTTATTTTGACTAAATTTTTACTATACATATATGAAACTTTTTTAAATAATTACCCTGGTGAGGTTATTTGTTTGCTATCTCTTTCTTGCAAAAAATCTAAAATATTTTTTGATCTAGTAGTCTTTGGCTTTTTTCAAAAAAACAAGCGACGATTTATATTTGGATTTAACTATTCTTTGTTTTAATATATAACAAAGTATGTAAAATTAAAATTTGTCGCCTACTAGACTTGCTAAAACTTGGTTGATTCATGTTTATTGGGTTTTGTAATTTATAAAATACAATTGTTGGTGTAAATCAGAAATTATCTTCAAAGGGAACAAAATAAAATGTATTAACACTCGTGTCAATCTCGGTTTTCTACGAGACCTTGACACATCGAGCCTAAAAGGTTAATCATCACTACCATATTGTGTTAAACAAATATAAAGAGGTTAAGTTAAAACAAAACACTACAGCAAACGGTAAAACTTCAAAACTTACTGTTACTTAAAATTCCAGGTGGACATTTGTCATGATCTGGACCTGATGTTTTATTTTTTGTTCAATTTATATATTTTTGTTTTACAAATATATTTAATATTCGTTTTGCAAAATAAAGCAATTATTATAATAATTAGAAAAAACAAACAATTATTATACAATAATACACATACAGGTGAAACTATTGTATAAGATAAACATTTCTATACGATGACTAAATAAGTATGTAATTTATATACGTGTATGAGTTTAGCCAAAATTAATTTCATTAATTAATAAATCATCACATAAAAACAATAGACATATGTATATGTATTTCGTATATAGTAAATAAAAGCTAATAAATTGCGCTAATGCCAATTTTAATTTATATATATGATTCGCTTAAAATATATAAACTTTCTCTGTATAATAATTTTCTTTAAAATAAATATTATATTGAACGTAACAAATTCTATCTTTATACATTATACGATATACTTACAAAAAAGTACTGCAACATAATCAGTTTCTTCGACAATTTTGGCTAAGATTTTTGAATTAACCTCTTCGATACGATCGGGCAAATCCATTGCCTCCAGCGATGTCAAGAAATCGAGAACGCCTTCTTCATCCATAAGATCACCCTCATATATAATTGGTTCTTTATCTCTGTAAAAGATTAACATATGATTAATAATTTTGTCTAGACAATATGATTAAATATATATACCTGAAATATGTAAGTGCTGGGAATGTTTTGATGCCATATTGTTTAGCTAATCGTTTATCGTTTATTTTGACAAAATCTACACCAAACGAATCAGTATCATCGTCAATTTTCTCGAGTTCAGCTAAAACTTTATCACATGTCACACAGCTTCGAGCATCTATATGTATATGTATTATAAAAGAAAAATATCATAAAAAAATATGCTTAAATTAACTAATTAGTTCAAGGTCATTTAAAATAAGAAGAAAATTTTATAAATAAATATTCTAAATTTGGATTTTCTCGTTACTATATAGTAAGCGTACAATCGTACGACACAAAAAACCTTGGCCTCTGATATTTTTATACAGTATAACGGAATTTTATTTTTTTATCCTGAATTGAACCTATCTATATACAATTGCATTTGTATGCGTGCATAAACACGTTACTTTGTATGCGAATAGTACATGCATATATATTTAAATCCAGGGTGACGGTTTTTTTATAGTTGTATTTCTTGGCACAAAACTATTATGTATACTCGTATAGGTGTATATAGTTGTATATCCACAGGAGTTTAAATATGTGTAAACATATGTTAATAAAATCATTAATTTGATGAAGTAAAAATTTTTCACTGTCTGTCAGTAAATCAAGCAGTAAATTTATCGAATGAACAGTGAAACTTTCCATATAATTGATGTCGGTATCTAAACGCAATCAATTTATCAAATTTTTGTTATTTTTGTCGATTAGACTAGAATTGGGTTAGAGGCGATAGTTTGAGCCCGAGTTGCTTAAAGAACATACAAGCGGATATAAAATTACATATGGACTGGTATAGGCTAAAATATGACACCATCACAAACGGAGGTGTGCTATAAGAAAACAACGAAATTTTCTATCTATTTGATAGCAATTAAGTTTTTCCTGAATCTTCCAAAGTTTAAGTTTACAAATTATATTCTGTTTAAATTAATTTGTATCCAACATAGTTTTAGAGAAATTATGAAAGAAAAGTTAATCATTCCATCGATTCCGATGACAGAGGGCACTATCTATACTATCGCTAGTAACTTATCTATTACTTGAAGTTGGCTTTGCTGAAAATCAAACTGTATAGTTTGAACTCTGATTTTAGTGTTTTTTGAGTTTTTATCCTCAATAAATAACGAAGCTCATTTTATTTCAATAAATTTGAGCTGATGCGACTTAGAAATTAATTTTGGTTTTGATATCAATCGAATGTTAGTTTATGTTTTCGTAAAATACTAACTGTTATTTAAACTCTGTAATTTCAAAAATTGCTAACAGCGCTGAATAACGTTTGAAGATGGTTATAGTTAGTTCAAAATTAAATTATAATTATCAGTAGCGTACCAAGTTATCACACGTATAACTAGTTTTGTGCCATTAAATCACTTATTTCGACCTTATGTGTTAATAATCTGGTTAATTTAATCAAAAAATCCGAACGCATAGGACAATTTGAAGATTTAATAATTCTAGAATGTGGTCAGTCCTGTAAAGATATTGCTGCTGATGAATAAAATAAATTGGGTAAATTAATTTAAATTTACAGTTAAATGTTGTAGTACAGACCCAAATGATTTGTTACGCTCCACTTTTTTTTATAAGTTAGAAAGGTTGGCTTTTTATTGGATACATTTGATAGTTGCATGTTAGTTTAATAATTATAAAATTATATACTCGATAATTGAAGCAAACTTGATGGTAAAATTGTAATCGTAAATGAAACTAACTCTCAGATGATTTCTCTAAAGGTGTTCGAAGTTACTTTACGAAAGAATAAGTGTTGTAATCTTAGTAGTATATACCTTAAAATTCCCATAAAAAATGTGGAACAAAATCAGATGAAGTAAACGATGCCAATGTTACAGTGAATGTTGATCGATATCTAAACATGCTGGAACAATTTTTATCCTAGAATGACAAATACTATTCCGAATTGTGAAACCATTCAATAAAATGACACCAGTTCCCCAAAACAAAACAAATTTGGACAAAAACAATTTTATAAAACACCAAACATCTTTGGCCTCCAAAGTTACCTTACCTAATTGTTACAGTTTTTTTATGGGGATATTGTAACCCTGAGTGCACAAAACTAAGTCATATAATAAAAATAGAATTAATTAAATATACCTCGGAGAAATATATACCACGGTTTTGGTCAGATGCATTAACAGATGTAGAAAAAAGTTTAATAAAATATTCAAATTTGTTTTTGCAGCAATATTCGTGCCCACGTTGTAAACGAATAGAAGTACTTTGTATTGTAAATGGTTTTCGTCTGTATCTATTTTGACTTCTGAACTACTTCTATATAAATCGGCCATCATTCATACTTTATATTCGTCATATTATAAATTCAATGAAAGCCATGTAATGGTTTTGCCTAAATCTCACAGATTGAATGATTGTATGACCAACAGGAGGCTTTACAATTCTATCACCAGATGCGTTCTTCTGACAAGAATTATTATCCAGACACTGGTTATATATATATATATATATATATATATATATATATATATATATATATATATATATATATATATATATATATATATATATATAACTGGTTCGTAAGGTCTCAGTTGAGACCTGGTAAGGGCCGTTTACGGCCTCTAAGCCATAGATTATTTATATATATATATATATATATATATATATATATATATATATATATATATATATATATATATATATATATATGTGTTATATATAACACATAATATCATTATAGAAATAGTATTGAATTGAACTTAGTAATAAAAGTCTGATGACCTAGTTAGTCAAACATTTCGGTTTAGTATTTCACGAACATTTAATTATATAAAAAAAATCATACATTAAAAACTTTGCTGAAAAGTTATTTATATTTTGTATGTTTCAAGAAATACTACATAATAGATACAAAAGAACAGCAAGAGCATATACAATTCTGTATTCTGTGTTAATTTTTTTTTTAAATAAACATACTTCAATTTATTATCGAGATGGTCGGAAAATTAAGAAAATTTAATTAATTAAATTATATTTCTGTCTGTATATTCTATTCTTTTTTACTGACCCTGATATTAATGGTAATTAAATAATAAAAAGTATATGTCTCAAATAATAAATTACCTTAAAGTACCAGCTGTTTAGTCGTTATACAGAAAAATGTTAAATTTAATTAATATTTTCTACATGGTATACATTATAGTTTACAAGCGAATAATTCAACTCGACTTGTAATTTACAATTATAATTATTTCAATTTAAATAATAACACTTAAATGGTCTATATATGAAATATAATATATATATATATATATATATATATATATATATATATATATATATATATATATATATACATATATATATATATATATATATATATATATATATATATATATATATATATATATATATATATATATATAATATATATATATATATATATATATATATATATATATATATATATATATATATATCGGTTTGGCATCATGTGCACATTCGGACGCCATTTTCTCGTTTATTTTGGAGGGAAATTTTGTACTTTACAAAAATGTGTCTGAACAAGATGGCCGACCCAATATAAAATCACGTTTAATTTGCCCTGTCTCATAATAATTAAAATTTACGCACAACAAATGCAAATAGACCGAAAAACAATTTCAATCTCGTATAATAATTTGCTAAAATTAAAAATGGTTTGATCATATAATATTGTATGTACTAATACAATCGTAACTGCAAAATGATAAAAGATGGGTTTTTCTTAAGTATTTTATTTTTTTTTGTGGGTGCTCTATTTCTACACATCTCTTGTACAATTAATTATTTTTAAAATTGTTTTCTTAAATTCGAGAACAACGAAAATTTTGAAATTCTTCATCTTCATACGTCCGCGTATTATAAATCTATGCGACAGTATAAATTCGAAATTGTATAAGTTTAAAATTAAATGAACTCTTGTTTATAAGGAAAACTGTAACAACTGACCATCTCATTATAAATATATTTTTTTTGTTCCTCATTTTCTATTTTGTGAGATTTGATAATTGAACTTACTAAAATACAATTTTCACTTTTAATATGTATGTATATATATATATATATATATATATATATATATATATATATATATATATATATATATATATATATATATATATATATTTATATATATATATATATATATATATATATATATATATATATATATATATATATATATATATATATATATATATATATATATATATATATATATATATATATATATATATATATATATATATATATATATATATTATTTATATACATATTAGTCTTCACATATCAAAATCTATTTTCAGACGAACAGTAATTTTATGAAATTTTGAAATTCTTCTCAAATTAACACTTTTCATTTTATTTTTTTTAATTTTCCTTCACAAAACTTTAAAAAAATATCACAAAGTTATAAAGCTTTTATATATTTGTACATGTATTATTAGAATAATTTATATCCAAGATTATTAATTTATTTTTTATTTTTTATCTTGGAGGATGAATCAAATTTTTATTTAAAAATAAGTAGAAGTATTTTACGTAACTCCTTTCGTATATATGATTTTATTTTTTTATCTTAAGTCCACACATTTTTTCAAAATTTTCACAATTTTTAACTCTATATATTGCACTTACACCAATAAACAGCAACAAAATCTTTTTCCTGTAATATCCTTTCCAATTGTTTTGCTGTAACTTCTTCAATAATAGGATCAATTTCTGGTTGTATGGGGACAGCTGGTTGTGGTGCTGTTAATGGTTTTTTAGCACATTCAATAAAATTTGGTACACTTAAAAAAACCGTTAATATGCACAAAAGTGCAAATTTATATTTAAATCGCGAATAAATCATTTTCGTACAGTTTACCGCGGACTTTATTTCAAGTTCCGCTCTTTTCAGAGGTCCGCTCGTAACTAATCGATATAGTCATTTTCTATTAAAAAAATTTCATGAAATAAAAAAATTATTTAAAATTCTATTTATATATTTTTCACAATTTTTCTTTCATTTTTCGTTTAATCGAATGAAAAATTTTACTTTTCGTTCCGAACACTCAACAAAACTATATATTTTATTTATACGTAAAAATGTATAGAAAAATAATAATGTGTATTGTGTTTCCCGCGTTATTACAGCAATATAAATAAAATCGATTAAAAACGTGCTCACTTAAATTCATTCAATAACTAAAAATAACGTATTTTAACACGTGCTTATGAAATTCGTTTGTTTTTATTTTGTTAATCCCCAAACTAAACCAAATACATAGCGTTGAGGTTCGAAACATAGATGTCGTTCTAAATATTTTAGCCTTAAATTGGATATTTATATGGTGGGTATTTATAAATATACAAAACCCGACTGTCATGTTTTATTTACATAAAGCCGCTGTTTGTCAGAAATTATTGTTTTCGTTTCAATTTTCTTAAATATTTAAATACAAAATGCAAAATCCAATTATGAAAGAAATATTCTCAAATTTTCGCGATTATATAAATACGGAACAAGAATTGCGCGAGGTAATTATATATTATAAGTTTATTAAATCAATTGCAATTTTTTCGTTGTACACAGGAAATTCGTCAACTCACTAGAATGATTGACCAGTCAGCTAAAGATGCTACAATAGCACTTCAGGTTATACATTCCAGCATTGTTGATGGTAATGTATAAATGTTTAAATGATTTGCGATAGTTATTAAATACCGAATTTATTTTTTAGTTCCAAATGCTTGTCTCGAGGCACGCACTAAATTCGCCGAATGTCGTGCTGGTTTCGAGAAATTAAGCGAAATAATCCCCAAAGGACAATACTATCGTTATTGTGACCATTGGCATTATTTAATACAACGTATTGTATTTTTAATTGCGCTGACAATATATTTAGAAAAAGGATTTCTCGTGTCACGCGAAACTGTTGCCGAAGTTTTAGGTATAAGTCCCACGCAAAACAACGATTTTCATTTGGATGTCGAAGACTATTTGATGGGTGTGCTTCAGCTTGCCTCAGAATTATCACGTTTCGCAACAAATTCCGTCACGCTCGGTGATTATGATCGGCCATTGATGATATCGAAATTTGTGGCTGAATTAAATGCCGGCTTTCGATTGCTTAATCTGAAAAACGATGGTTTGAGAAAGCGATATGATGCGTTAAAATATGACGTTAAGAAGATAGAAGAAATTGTTTATGACATTAGCATAAGAGGATTGAAATCAAATGACAATGTTCCTGCTCCTAATTGAGATTTAGTTTCAATGTACATATATTTTTTCGACTCTTTGTATGTTTTAATGTATTGATTATACAGTTTTTAAGCGAAATAAACTATTGCTGAACACGAAATTATATTTTTAAACCTAACCAAGCGTCCATGTTACAACTAATGTCACTATGGTAGCCACAATCTTAAACACAACTTAGTTACTAAAATAAATCAACCTTAATGAGGGACAGATTCGGTTATTGAATGAGAAACCCCCAACAATCTATGATGTTTCAACCATCCTATCTAACCAATCAAAAATCTCATTCCAAGAATAAAGCAGGATTGCATAAAATCATTAATACGAGTAGCTACAAAATATTAAAGTAATCCCTCTAAAAGAAAGAACGATTATGTTTTACTTGCTCCAACCAATTTAAAAACACGTCCAAATGTGAACGGCTTAGGTGGATAGCCAGATGTGGTTATATTATATAGGTTCTAACTATCTACAGGTAATAATAATGAAAAAAAAAATCCAGACTGTGACACGAAATAAAAGATATTTATCGTAAAATAGGAGAAGATTAACACAAAATACATTCTGACAATCAATCGATTTCTTTAATTACCAATCGAGCCTTAGAGAAAATATCTACATAAATTGGTGGAAACAAGTCTAAATCTTTTTACTATACGCTACTACGTATATACTCCGAGACCTACGTGATTTAATCTCTATCAGACGTGGTACATCAAAATACATAAAAGAAAATAAATTTTGTTTCAAACGCATGTGTATCCTTGATTTCTGATTTGGCATTATTCTTTCCAAAACAGTACACCAGAAAGTGATTATTTTCAACTTATTCACCGTGAAAATGCCAAGTAGTTCCCTAAGTCTTATAGTTTCTTGATCAACTTAATCGTGATATTGTGCCAATAATAAGTTCTATATCAATAGCCCTTATAGATGTAACTTTAATACAAAAACATGCTTTTCCAAAGCACAGTCTTCGCAATGGTTTACAGCTCTGTCAGAAGGAGATACAATGTACTTCCACAATTTGATAAAAGAAATCATGGATAATATCCCTAAGTACTCCCATATAATACTCCTCTAGCTCACTAAAGTATTTGCATATGCCAACAAGAATCATTGTTATTTGGGATAACCTGCGTTCATCTTTTTACGTTCGATAGAGAAACATTGCTGTAGTTTTAACAGAAATCATATTAAAACGTCTAACAATATATTTTCAAACTCAACCAAATAAAACCAGAGATAGTACACAAGGCAAATGCCGAGCTATAAAAAACCACGTGATGGACACACTTATATCACAATGTAAAGACATTGGTTATCTCGTAAAAACTATCGCCACTTTTCTTTTAAATGTCTCGAGGAAGTACAAAACTGTCGTAAAACATTTAATGTTAAATCGCACCGATCTCATTTTTACTTACTCACCCGACCTGTTCAATATTCATTTCAATGCCCATCTATTGTAACATTTTATCAGTTATTTTTTATATACTATTATCCCTGCTACTAAGTCGAGAATACGTGTCTGATGTCCGCAGAAATTAAATAGGGGTTTACGATTTCGGTGTACCAATTGCCACTGGCCTATCATTCTTGAAAGGAAATAACTCAACCAGCTAATCTTGAAGAACATCGTGCGAAACTTGAGCGCTGCATTCTTCCTATAGATCAGCTTAATGAAGAAAATTGACCCTTGAATACGAAATAGGTTTACTTACTACGTTGAGCAAATCGGAAAGGTTGATTTACTCATTCCATGATGTATTAAAATCATTAACGGAAACTTTAATGCAGTTTTTTAAAAAAGTTTTTTAAAAATCAGGATAAAGACGGATAATCATCTGGACAAATACCTTTAGAATCTTTTATTGCCTGAGAATACAATATCTTACTGAATACTAACAATTGTACACTTAATACTAAATGACTTCTACGTTCATGATTTGTTGACTGGGGCTGGTACTACCAACGAATCTATAAAGCAAATTGAGATGAATAATTTACCAATCATTGTAATCCAGAGTTGATTGGCAATGAAACCTTTATTAGACCGTGTATAGAATATTGCTGTCAGGTTTGGGGTGGAGCATATGGCACTGCTCTCCAGTTGCTGGATAGAGTTCAGCGGCGTGCCATCCGAATAATACGAAACCCCAGACTCACGAAAGATCTAGACAGCCTACAACACCGCAGAGATGTTGCAGAACTCTGCGTGTTCTATAGATTAATAAATGGTTAATGTTCTGCAGAGTTAAAGTATAAAATACCACCATTTGTTACGCCAGGACGGGTAACACGAGGAACGGTTAATAGGTTTACGGTAAAGCTGCCGAAACCTCGAACTGAAGACGCAAAGCGCGATAAATAAATATTTATCGAACATCTAAGAAGTGGAATTCGTTGGCTGGTTTTCAGTTTCCGTTGAAGTATAAAATGCACAAGTTCAAGGCAGCTATCAACCTTTACTTGAAGGATCGCGCGTTGGGTGCAGGAGAAAAAAAAACGAATGATTTGCCAATATAGCCGATATTTATCGCACGGCTCAAACTGTTTGACGCATTACTACTCTCTAATTTAATTTTTAGTAAATTCGTCAATTCGAAAATCATGCTTTATTGTCTTCCTCACACCCGCGACGTTGGAAAAATATTTATTTCGAACAGAACATTGGAAATTATAGAAGAATTACCTTGCAATTATTGGAGATATGACCGCCCAGGTTGCGCAATGGTTAAAAAGCTGTTGCTTGGAGCGGAATTTACCGAGTTCGAATTCCGATAAGGACAGGATGCGAATCGATCGTTTGAACTCATCTGAGACCATGTTGAGTTTAGAATCGTGTGCCATCCCATCTTCCAAGTCAGTACTATAGGCTGGCATAGAGCTATGCAATGTGCAGATGGTTTCTGCGTCAAGAAGAAGTGGGATGTCACAGTGGGCCAATTGAGCCTGAATGACGGATAACACAAAAAAATGGAGATATGTTTGTTCTATTGATAATCTTGCAAATTCTGCCTCTCGCGGTCAGTTTAAGAAAGTTTCATCTTTGGTGGAAAAGGCCTAACTGGTTGAATTTGGGTAACCACCTAATAGCCATAGGAAAATCATTCTGAAAAAGAAATTTCTGGAAAGATCTCATCTGGTCAAGCCGGCCAGACTAATTAGCAATACATTTACTAAAGAACTCATCAAAGCAAAACATACAATTATAAGGGCTAAAAAGGAAAAAAATATTTTAATGTGGGTGTTAAACATCCAAAAAGACCAACTAATTCTAGGAAACTTGAATGTTTAAACGCGGGAGGTCGACTATTAAAGTTTTAACGTTTCTAATGCTAATAAACATCCTGTTATTACGCCTTATGAATATCCATACTATCTACATGAATCGTTTAACAAACATGGAGGGATTTCATTAATGCTAGTAAATTTGAATCAAAACTAATGGTTACTGGTCAGAAAAATCCGCAAAATTAGAAGAGAAAGCAAATAAACACACATTTATATCGCTCGCGACATATGGCCGTTAATATTCAGTTAGTAGTTGATATAAGCAGCGAATAATTTCTAGTTGCATTATGGCATTTTACTCCTTTAAGCGCTCCTAGTTTTCACTGAATTGGGGACAATATACTCACCATTTAAGAATTATAAACCTTGATAGTGAATATTGAAGCCATATTAAACATAAGATTCATTATATCAGCTGATGATTTGGATTTTTTAACAAATAACCGCATTTTTTGATCGGACATTCAAGATTTGCCTTTGGCGTTGCTGCTGACACTGTATTGAGGCCACTACATCAAAGGAGTTCTACTTTCTGTTCTGAAGAGACTACCATATTTTTTTTACAATCGAGAACTTCTGATCTTATACTCTTCCATTAAGAAAGCTCGAAGTTTTTTGGAAGATATCATATCATTACTGAATTCAAAGCTGATTATAAATAGATAGTGAAGAACATATCTTCTAAATTTGTGACCTTTGAGGACCCTGTATGGACATAATTCTTATGACACAATGTCCCATGTTTTCAGTATAACGATTCCGGGCACATCTCTCCTCCAACGGAAAACTCAAACGCGAATAACCTCTGTCAATGGTATTTGACAGACTATATAACCGTGAAACGTTTACAACTTATTGTTCGGGAATCTCCTCTCATTATGCAACAAGGCTAATCGCTAAGTGGGTGAAGCCAGGTACTGAAACATCCACAGCATGCATCGACATTCATAAATGGAGGGAATATTCAGTTTCAACCCAAACTACGAATTCTTCATAGTTCAAGGCGAGTTATATTATTCTTCAGGAGAACGAAAAGAAAACTAATTAATTAAGATTTTATTAAAAAACACGAAATTGTTGTCTTGTGCCACTTAAGATGGTTGTACCGAACATTATTAAATAAAAAATAATCTATGGCTTAGTTAGAGGCCGTAAACGGCCCTTACCGCGTCTGAACTGAGACCTTATGAACCATTTTAACGATTGGTGCACATTGTAGGTGGTCAAGCCCAACGAATGATTTTACACACAAACGCGTTTTATTATGTCATCCGGTTGCATGTTAATTTTTGGTCAACGACGGGAATCGAACTCAAGACCGCGGCGTGATGAGAAACTCTCTATTAAGCTTATTATTAAAACATTTTATAAACATTATCTATCCTTAAGATGTTTGAAGAATGTGTTTATTAATTAAGAAAATCGACAAAATTAATTTCAGTTAAAATGAAATATAAAAACGTCTTCCAAGGAAAAGTCTATACCATATGTTCTTAACAATAATTTTCATCCTCAGATTCTTGGGGTGTCCTAAATTAAGTAAACATAGTGGATCATTTTTTGGCACAGATAATACCGTGCTTCTTAATACATATAAATTTGAACGGTTCCAATGGATCAAGAACTGTTTTGTACTCAATTATTGATGATGCCATAGAATAGATGCCTTCACTGTACAAGAACTTATTTTAAGTTTATCTGTTTTCATTCTAATATAGTTTTCTTAAATTGTAATCATAGCAAAGTTGAGGTTTTGGCTTCTGGCAACATAAGACCTTCTCTGATATTTTGATTACTTTACAAACAGTATTGCTGTTTACTTGAAGATTTTTCGGAGTTAGACATTTAGCAAAACTTGTGAGGATGACATCCTTAAAGAATGTTTAACCAATTCAAGACATATCTGCAAGGCTATTTAAAATGAACTAATTGATATTGAAGCTTAAACTAGAGATTCATTCAAAAATATTGCGTTTTTTTAATGAAACCATTGACATAACTATGGTTCGCGAGTACACAATCAACAGCGATTCGATGATTATCAATCGTACACTATTTGCTTTTTCGATTTTTTGTTTTCTTGCTTACATTTAAAATATGGCGCCTCTAACAGAAAATGCTGGTTCCGCGCTTTGATTTTACATGTCGTAAAATTCAAAAACGAGCTTGATGTTTAGTGTAAAATTCTTTATGAAATTAAGTTCAAATTTGGCTTTTCATGGCATCCAAATAAGTATTTGTCGTTTTCATTATTTGGGGTGTTTAAAAGTATGGGTGTTTCATATTTCATAAATGAACATCATAGCTTTTCTGAGAAGATTGGTATATTGTTGAGGTTTTGGTTGAATTGATTTAATAATTTGATTTCCGTTGACAGTATTACATTTAATGCACGGGGTCCATTAAATATAAGTGCAGTGATTTAAATCTGTTTATTGTTGAGATAATTCGAAATTATATTTGCTATTATCATAATTTCAGCAAATCTAAAGCTTCATATTTCTGAATACCAAACACATTCATCTATGTTAAATCACAAGCAGTCATAATACTGTGTCAAAGTTGAGACCAGACTATCGAGAACTGTACAGTGTTGATCAAACTCGTGGTTATATAAGCTTGTGAGAAGAAGTACGAGCGATGGCTTCTAACATTCGAGAGAAGAACCATGCGTGCGTTATATGGCTCAAATCGCGACGTTGTTAGCAAATACCGAGTTCTTTCATTTCAATAAGCATCCTCCGGTATAATGGTTTTACAGTATGCATCATCAAAAAGATCCTGGCTTCGGATTGGTCTTTTAGTAACCGTTTTTATAATCGTGCTAATAATATACTTTTACATACAAGAAGAAATTATATAATGATTTCTTTCAGAAGTGTTGCCATTTTTGTCGCCGGATGTAGCTTAATGGTTAAGAGAGTTTCTCATCACGACGCGGTCTCGAGTTCGATTCCCGCTGTTGACCAAAAATTAACACGCAACCGGATGACATAAAACGCGATTGTGTGTAAAAACATTCGTTGGGCTGACCACCTACAATGTGCACCAATCGTTAAAATTGGTTCGTAATGTCTCAGTTGAGACGCGGTAAGGGTCGTTTACGGCCTCTAAGCCATAGATTATTTATGTTGCCACTTTGAGATCACGAGAGATCACAAAGTGTATTATTCTTTTCCCACTTTTGGTCGCAGTTTTGTGTCGGGAGTCCTGGCCTATGTTATTACATAAGTCGGTGAGATTTCTGCCAGGTCTAGCATTAAAGTCACCAATCACCAATCTAACATCGTGCTCAAGTATAGAGCCCATCAGATAATCCAAATTATTGTTAAATGAGTCTTTAACTTGGGGTTGAACCTTATTTACCTGTTGCCCCAATGAGAAATCCAAGATTTTCGAGGTCATCTGCACTGCGCATAACAATGTATAGCCTTCGAACACATGATCTCCTCTTTTAGATCATTTTCTTGGAGCGCTACGAGTTCCAGTCGAGACTCTTTCATGCTTGTGATAAGGCCGTCAAACGCGCCAGGTTTTCTTAGTGACTGCACGTTCCACTCATGTCCAGGTACTTATGCTGGGGGTCATTGTTGTTTTGGCGGTATCCGATTTTGTTTTGTTTGTTGACAGTTTTAAAAGTCGCCTCCTACGACAAGCTCTGGATACTGTGGTGGTGTTTTATGGGTTTTATGTTTCGTTGGAAATATTGACGAAACATGAATGCCGCCACCCACAACACTAATGGGGCATACAAATCACAAAGCAAATATAGCGTGTCTGGTTACTACTTACGTAGAACATTGCAAGTCTTTCCCTCGCTTATATAAAATTTCAAGTATAAATTATCTTATGCCAATTGAGATAGGATATCAAAGTGGTGTTGCTGAGTATATGGGAGTAGATAGAACTACCGCTTGTAAGACCGTTTCTTATGTCACCGAGAAGATAATTAAAAAATCCCACAAAAGGATAAAATTTTCTGGAACACAAGGAGTGTTACCAGAAGCTGTGGTAAAATGACATACGCGTTTCAAAATGTCGACAGTTATCAGGGCGTTGGATTGCACGCATGTGGAAATATTGAAGCCGAAACATTTTGGGGACAATTATGTCAACAGAAAAGGATACTCAAGCATAAACATTCAAGCAACTTACGATGCGGATGAAAAATTTACCAGCCTTGATGTCCGGTGGACAGGAAGTACTCGTGTAGTAGGATTTGGAAGCGCAGTTCAGTTTGTCAAAACTAGCGAAATTGAACAGAGGACAGTGGATATGGATTGACACCATGATTGTTAAAAAGGTTCCAAAAATTGTTATTTGTTGCGTGGTTCTGCACAATATTGGAAAGGAATTAAATGATGTATGAATATGAAATCGAGGAGGATGTGGGCGACATAAGCAGTTACAGGGATTAATACTACGAAGTCGAAGAACATGGAGACCAACAGCAACGAATCCGGAAAAAATAAAAGAGCTGAAATTGTGATACTTTTAAATACAACTAATTAAAATTTAACCAAGATTATTGAAAGAAAAATGTCATAAAATATAACATTAAAAAACTGCAAACTAATATATGTTCTTAATTCTTCGTCTATATTCTCACCTTGTTTTATTTCAACTGAATTCATAGTACCGGTACTATTATCGCTTTTTGTATTTTTCATTTTATCAAGTAAAATGGTTTCTCTTTCCATCTGCATCCTTGTCAGCTTTAACTACTCTAAAAAACTAACCTTTGTAGCTCACATGTAATCAGGGGCCCTATTATGAAAAAAATGCGATTTCGCATTTTCATTCGATATCGGAATTTGGTAAAACAATATTTTCGCAAAAATGTGCCCGAAGCGAACACCATATTATAAAACGCCACAACGCATATTTGCGAAACTATATTTGACAAATGCGAATGCCCATATAAGCAGTCGGATATCGAAAATTTACAGTTTAACTCAATGGCTTTTTTTTCAAATAAATTAAATAAAAAATAATATTCGTTAAACTCAATTTAATTTTAGATTAAAAATTATGTTAAAAGTCCAATTTTTCCTCTTCTGTTCGATCAAAGTTAATATATTTTGGACACAACGATTTTAAAACAGCCAACATTTCAGCCATGATAACGATACTGTTGGCCGAACCAGTGCAATTAAATAAAGTCGTGTCCAACTGATAAAATCCATAAGCTTTAAATCGAATTGTAGGAGCAAGCTTTAAAATCAGTGGAATACATTCTTTATCAGTGGTTTCTTTGTAATATTGAGGTTGTATCACCTTCTTCGTCATCTTCACAATTTATATTTAATGATAACGCAACACAATCCATTTAAAATTGAATTAAATAAATAAATTCAAAAATACTGGGAATTGTTAATTGAGGTTATAAGAATTGATAGATGTCGTGACATTTAAAAAAAATTTCCCTGCGGGAAATACGATATGCGATAATCGCATTTCATAATACAAACGCAAGCGGTGGATCGCATCCGCAAAATAGCAAAAACTGCGATATGCGGTTTCATAATAGGGCCCCAAGTTTTTTGTCTCATTAGTTTCAAGATTAAGTTTCGTTTTTTTGCTTCAGTTCTCTTTGCCGATGATCCAAACGTGCTCTTGTTATCTTCATTTACACTTGTTGCCTCTTGTTTGTTGTTGAAATAATTTTTATATGGGAGAGCTTAATTTATCTATACCGTTAGATTTTTATCTGCATTTTTTTTAAATTCTGATTTCTTTCACAAATTTTACCGGTTCTTTTTTCAATCGTTCAACTGAACCCATGAATTTTCTTTAAATTTTATTGTGCTGCGTGTCATGAAACGTGTCAGAAGTATTGAGTGGATCTTCAACACTTTAACAAACAGCGCTCTATCATCACTTTCATCATACGATGACATATTGTAAATTTATATGAGAAAACAACGAATACTAAGTTAAATTCAAAATTTATATTTCAAGCAGAAGTACTACTTTATGAATAAGTAAATACTCATAAGAATTGCCTTAAAATTTTCCAGTAAACTCTTGTAAGTAAAAGGTATCTAATATTTTATCCTCGAAATACGGCAATGCTTGTACTTAAAAAGATTAGCTATACGGAAAAGGAAGCTCTTTTCAGTATTTACTTATTTTTATCTACTCCACCCATTGTTTTACTTCTGAAAACTAAACGAACATTTTTTTTTTTTTTTTTTTAATTTTTATTATATTATTGAAACTAGTCTTTCCAGACTAACCATCAATTTACATCTGAATTCTTACAAACTAAAATATAATGTGGTCACTGTTGATCCAGTGATGCACAGTGCCTGTTCGTTGGTAGGTAGTTGCTCACATACTAACGAGCTCGAAGGGTTTGGTTCTTTTAAGTCTCCTAACCAAATGTTCATTATCCAGTAGCCGAGAGGCTTCCGCATTGACATGTTCCATTAGTCTTGATTCATGCTTTATATCTGGAATCTCCAAATCACGATGCAAATCACTATTACGAATGTACCAGGGTGCATTGACTATACTTCTAAGTACCTTATTCTAGAAGTTTTGTATAAGTTTAATGTTAGTATTCTTAGTACAGCCCCAAAGCTGAATGCCATATAGCCAGATCGGCTTAAGAACCTGATTGTAAATCAGTATTTTGTTGCATATGCTTAATTTTGACCTGCGCCCAATTAGCCAGGACAATTGTCTATATTTAGGATCAAGCTCTTTTCTTTTCTTCTTCACATGCTCTTTCCATTTAAGTTTAACATCCAGAGTCATACCCAAGTATTTAGCAGAGTTCACGTTCGGCACCATCACATCGTTTAAGCTGATTGTCGGCGGATTTACCAATGATTTATTCGTAAAGTTGACATGGGCAGATTTTAATTCATTAAGTTTGATTTTCCATCGCTTGGTGCACTGGCGAATTTCATCACTTGCACATTGAAGTTTATTCGCCGCTTCTTCCACAGTTTGCTCTGTTGATAGTATCGCGGTGTCGTCAGCAAACGTTGCTATGCTTGCGTGGTCGGGCTGTGGTATATCACTTGTATATAGTAGGTAAAGGACTGGACCTAGAACGCTGCCTTATGGAACACCTGCCCTTATCTCTCTCAGTTCAGAATACTCATCTTCTTGTTTTACTCTAAAAAGCCTTTCAGATAAATATGATCTCATAAGATCCCGGAAGCATAGCATTAAGTTTGGCTCCGGAAGCATAGCATTAAGTTTATGTATTAAACCCTCGTGCCATACCTTATCGAAAGCTGCTGCCACATCCAGAAATAAGGTCGAACAAATTTGTTTTTCTTCTAACGCCTTTTCTATAATGTCTGTTATTCTGTAAACCTGATCAATTGTAGAATGTTTGCATCTAAACCCAAATTGGTGACCCGGTATTAGGTCTCTACTTTCTATTATTGGCTTCATTCTCTTCAAGAGTAGTCTCTCCATTAGCTTTGAAATGATAGGGAGCAGTGATATCGGACGATACGATTTAGCTTCATTAGGCGGTTTACCTGGTTTCGGTAACATAATAACTTCCGCCACTTTCCAGGCCGAAGGAACATGTCTTAATCTAATAACAGCATTAAACAAGTAAGTTAGTTTAGCGATAGCTTTCTTTGGTAGTTGCTTTAAAATTTCTCCCGTTATAAGGTCATATCCAGGTGCCTTTGCTGACTTCAGATTGAATTGTATTTCACTGGTAACTTCTTTTAGGGTTGTTAGAGGAATTCCACCCTCATAATTGCTGCTTTCATTTTCGATTATAATATCCGATTCAATCTCATTCGGTTTGAAAATATCAGCCAAATGGATAGCAAATTCTTCAGATTTTGCTTTGTTATCCCTAGCCCACGAGCCATCATTTCTCTTAATAGGAGGGATTTGAGTAATTGGGGTTTTTATACTTTTAGTTGCCTTCCATAGTGAGTAGTTCGTATCTTCATCAGCGGTCAATTTTCCAAGATACAAAGAAAACGATTTTTCGTTTAGCTTCTGAATTTCTCGCTTAAGCTGTTGTGATTTATTATTTAGAATCGTCTTATCAGATGGACTCCTTGTTTCTTGCCATTTTCTCCTAGCTTTTCTTTTTTCTAAGACAAGTTTCCGAATTTCTCTTGGGTAACTTTTACCAATAGTTTTTGATACTGTTCCATTAGTATTATTCCAATCGGTAATCTGAATGATATCGGTGATATTTTCTACCTCTTCTTCTAGGTCCTGAATAGTTTTTAGTCGTGTTTGTAAGTTAATCTTGTTTTCTACTTCAGATCTGAAGCTCGCCCAATCAGTTGTTTTATTGGCAAGAGTTGGTCTCGTTTCCTTTCTAATTATCTTGTCGCTTAAGGAAAGAATCACTGCAGAGTGATCAGAGTCCATATCAGAATTATCCTCCACTTCAATAAAATTTAATGAAACTTGTTTTGATATAAAGAAATCCAGTAGATCAGGAGTTTTACCTGCATCCGTGGGCCAATATGTTGGCTTGCCAGTGGAATGGACGTTACATCCCATTTCTACTATTGCATTTTTAAGTTCGTTACCTTTGGTTGTTGTAAGCCTAGACCCAAAGTCAACATGCTTTGCATTAAAATCACCCCCTAGTATAAATCTACCATCGAACTGTTGTAGGATATTCAAATAGTTCGGTTTCTTCAAGTTATATCTAGGTGGACAACACACTGATCCTATCTGAAGGCGTTGCTTGGTAGATGTAATTTCTACTATGGTAAGCTGGGTTTCGGGTAATTGATAATGCTGGCATTCACGGTGTTTAATATAGTTTTTTATTATAACAGCAGTTCCACCTCTAACTTGGTTATCCGGATGAATTGTTTCATAAAGTTGGTAACCGTGAATTTTAAGGTAAGATTGCCTGGTGGAGTGGGTCTCAGATATCAGACACACATCGATATTTTGCATTTTTAAAAACGCTTCTAGTTCATGCTTTTTATTTTTAATACCGTTAGCATTCCAAGTAGCAATTCTCAGGTTTTCTTGGTATATCATTTTGAGAGAGTTGATTAGTAAAATAAAGCAGAATTTCTCTGCTCCAATCTTTGTAGCCTTTCAGAAAGGTTGTTTATGGCATTCATAACATTTTGCATCATTTCCATCCTAGTAATCGAATGAATAGGGTTCAAATTTGGTCCGGAACTGACCTTTCCTGTCTCAGCTACTTGCGCATATGATAAACCACCTCTTACATGATGACTAAACGATTCTGATGGTTGACTTTTTTGTAAATTCGTTGGTTTACTTAGATTATTTCTTCTTTTTTGAAGTTCTCTCGCTACCAGGCATCCTCGGTAATTTGCAGGATGGGCTTGTGCACAGTTTGAACACTTTGCTGCAGTATTCTTAGGTTTCTCACAAGAAATAGTTAAATGTTTCTCAGCACATTTAACACATCTAGGTTCGTGTTGGCAGAACTTTTGAGTATGGCCATATCGCTGACAACGTTTACATTGCGGAATTGTACGGTTACTTCTAACCGCTTCAATTTTTACACCCATATGGCACATATGTTTTATTTCATAAATTTTTTGAATATCTTCTTTGTTATCGAAGGCATAAATAACGGAAGTGGAATTCTTAGTTCTTCATCCCCTTGCTTAGTCTTTTTAATTTTGTTGACATCAAGGATTTTAAAATACCGCCCAGGTGGCTCAGTGGTTAAAGCTGTGGCAGTTGGAGCGGGAGGTACCGGGTTCGAATCCCGATAGGGGCAGGATGCAAAAGGGATTTTTCACCATCTGATTACGATCGGTGGTGTGAATGAACACATCTATGACCCCCTGTTGGAGTGCAGACCTCATGGGCCGACCCATCTTCCATGTCAGTACTATAGGCTGGCGTGGAGCTATGCAATGCGCAGATGGTTTTACGAAATTCGGACCTATAGCCGTACGTCCTCGATTTGGCCGTTAAGGCGTAAAGTAGGACGTAAATAAGCGAACCGCGAAAGAGCTGGGAGAGCCTTGAGCCCCAAAAATGATAGCATAGAATAAAATATAAAAAAAAAAAAAAAGGATTTTAAAACCTCTTTCACTCAATTCTCTCTTAATATCTTCTGGGTCGCATGATTGGTGCAAATTTTTAACCATAACCCTTATCGGTCGTGTATGTTTATTTTCATAAGAATGCCACTGTTACTGCGAACCGTTTAGGTATTCTGTTAGATTTCTATAATCTGTCTCGGTGACTACATTTATTTTCAGTTGCTTGTTGTTCATCAATTTGGCTTGGAAATTGATGCTGTTATCCTGTAATGACTTGTTAATGTCGTAGTAATTTGTCACATTGCTAAGTACTACAGGAGGCGGAATTTGTTTACCTTTTTTAGGTTCTTTTATCTTTTGGAATTTTACATACTTTGGTGATGAGATGTCTTTTTCGGGCTGAGGAAAACTAAACGAACTAAAACATAAAACAATTAACGTAACCAGAATAAAATTTACAATAATTTTTGTACAAAAAAACTATGTTTTATTAATTTTGTAATTTTATAATATAATAGATAACAATTACTAAGAAACCATGTTAATATTTAATATTTTTTCTGTTTTATTTTTATCTATTTTTTTATCCTAATGTCTAGAAATGCTAACTTTTTTTGTTTTGTATACATATATAAGAGCATACGCACGAATTCTGAATTAGTGCCACTTAATATTGATGTGATTTTATTTGGGCATTGTTAGTACATAATGTATGTTGGGGATAAAATACTATGCAGGTTAGAGCAAATAATAATAATAAAAAATGACAAAAAAAAATAATATATAATTATTTGTATGTATAATAAAATAAAAATGCAATACTTGTGTTTAATAATATTGATATATAAGTACAAAAATATGTTTCATTTTATGTTTAGGCCGGATTTGAATTATTTATTAATTTTAATTGTATTTCTTGTGTAAGAGATATGTTAATTGTAACAATATTTAATTATTTATTAGCAATGGCTTTTAGACTCCATGATTCTAATTTAAAAAAAAAAATGTACCCTCTTTAAAAGTAATTATAAAAATCTATATTTCATACGCTAATTTACAATTAAATTATATATTTATAAAAAACAGATTTGACAATGGCACGTTGCTCAATATTTTTTTTAATAAAAGCCATCGATTTGTAGTATTTGAATTTCTATATATATAAAAAAAAAATTGGTAGATTTTTCAGTTTACTGAATATTAAATAATATATATAAAAATAATAATTATAACGTTTATATAAAAATAATAATAATAATAATATATTTTAAAATAATCATGTAACAAAAAAAATGTGTAATTAATTCGCCACATCATCTTCTCCATCAATTGATGATTCATCTTTTACGGAACTATCATCACCACGTTTCGATGTACTCAATCTTGATGAGCTTAAGCTTATTCCTCCAACTCCTCTTCTGTAAATAATGATTGAGTTAAGATTAGCATTAAACGACATTATATGGTTGACAAAAATCATAAAAATGATCAACAATCAAATTAAAGCCTTTATTTTTTTCCTATATTGCTCAACAATACAACACCCAAAATAGATAATTGTTAGTAAACAATACAATTAATATTATATATTATATAGTTATTTGTTTAACATAAACATTAATGCCAATTTAATAATCTTAAAGAGGTATATGTATGTAGTAAAATTAACAGAACATGAATATGAAACAGTGATTACATTTATTAATGATTTGAACATGATATGAAGAAAATACGACAACCAGATTTCCAATTTATTCCAGACATGTTAAAAAGCAAATTGCATAACTTTAGAAATTTAATAAATAAATTAAGTCATTTGAAATGATATTCAATTAAAATTCAATAAATCACATCGGTCCCGTATTCAATGTAGATTGAATCAAAGTCGATTTGGAACCCCAACATTTTGATTAAACTATTCAAAATTGTGATTTTATTTTCCGAATCAATTGAAAACCACCTCAAAGCTGAGTTCTAAATTTTGATTTATATTTAAAAAAGCATTTGCATTTAATTTATTATACCCGATTCTAGATCTGCCGGCAAAGTATGACCTTTACGAGAGCTTCGTCCTGGAGTTGTGTGAATACTGAAAGTTTTAGTTAAATAATTTATATATATATTTATTTAACTTTGGAGTTAAAATTTACTACTAATTTTGTACTATAAATAAAATTTTAAAGAAAAACTAACTTTTCAGGGTAATCTACAAGTAGCGCACCACTAAATTATAAGTAGTAGTTGATTCTATAAAATTAAATAAACAATACTAACCTTAATTTTGTTTTCAGTGAATTAACTTCACGATTCAAAGCTTCCTGACTTTCTACCATATCCTCGTAATCTCTTTGTGCCTTCCGTTTTAATTGTTTCTCCTTTTGTATCTCTTCTTCGGCCTCATCCAAATTACGTTTCAATATTTTCATTCGACTATTTGATTTTTCGATTTGTTCTTTATATTGATCGGCATGTCGACGTTCATCTTCGATATTCATTGTTAATTCTTTTATTTTCTTATCTAATTTACGATTAGCCTTTTGTTGTAGTAAACGTTCTTTTGTTTCTGTCTCCAATTGTTTTTCAAGATTAACAATCTTTGATCTTAAACTATCCATCGAAGCTTTAATTGTGGTACGTTGCTGATTCTCCATATCGGTAAGTTTAGATTTGAGATCTTTGTTTTGTCGTTCCAAGCCGGATTTAGCCGTTTCAGATTTTTGTACGTTTGCTTTTTCAGTGACCAATTCTGCTTGGAATTGTTCATTGCTAAATTGTAGTTTACGATTTCGGTCCAATAATACTTCTGAATTTGATTGTTCCTCTTCTAATTCTTCTTCGAGCGATGTTATTCTTGCTTCGAGACGTCGTTTCTCGTCAACCATTAGAGATCCCTTGCTTGAATTGGCATTGATTTCTTCTAATAATTCATCGCGTTCTGTTTCGGCGGTTCGACGTGCACGTTCGGAACTTGCCAAATCTTCAGATAGTTGCATTGTTTCAGCTTCTAATATTTTTGCTTTTCGTTCAGCTTCCTTCGAAAGGGCAGCTAGTTCTTCTTTGGCTGCCTTTGATTCTTCAGCATCGCGAAGAGCGTCTTTTAATTGTACCTGTAGTTTCTTGGCATGTTTTAATGCATCTTCTTTAACCTTATTCGACATTTCTAAAGTAGTTTCCATTTCTTTCAAATCGCCCTCCAATTTCTTTTTCGCTGCTGTTGCTGCAACACGCTGTTTTCGTTCCTCATCCAATTCAGTTTCCAAATCACGCAATGTTTTCACTAATCCACGACGTTTTTCTTCCGATTGTTCTTCCTTTGCTTGTAAATCACGTTCGAATTGTGCTCGTAATGCCTGCATGTTTACTTCCAATCGTAATTTCGCATCTTCAGTCAATTGGAGATCATCTTCAAGTTCTTCATTTTGTTGTTTTAACTCAACTAATTGACTTTCTAAAGCTCTCTTCGCCTTTTCTAGTTCATGAACATTTTTATCGGCTGTGCCCTATAAAATAAAAATACTTGTTTTTTCATTCAATCCTTGAATTAAATAGGAGAGTGTCTTACCTGTGAGTTAGCCAAATCATCCAGTTCATTTTGTAGTGTTTTACGTTTATTCTCAAGATCATCAACTTTTTCGCATGCTTCATCCAATTCACGTGTCAATGATAAAACCTTTGTTTCTTTTTCGCGTGCTTCACGTTCCGCTGAGTCACGTTCTTGTGCATATTGCTCGCTAATTGCTTTCTCTTCGGCCAATATTTTATCGAAATTTTTCTGTTTCTTCTCCAATTCCAACACTTTGGTTCGTTGTGCCTCCAATTCAATTGTGGCATCTTCCAATTCTGATTGTACTTTCTTTTTGCTCTTGTCTAATCGATCGTTGGCCTGTTGTAGCTCCTGAATTTGCCTTTGTAGCGCTTCAATATCTTTGTTACATTTTTTACGTCCTTCTTCAAGTTCTTTAACCACATCATTCTCTTCTTCAGCTTTCTTTTTCAGTTCCTGCATTTGAGCACTTACTTCCGCCAATTTCTTTTCATAATTTTTCTTTTGCTCTTCATCTTCCTCCAACTGTTCCTGAAGCGATTCTTTTTCAGATTCGGTTTGACGTAATTTTGAACTCAATGACAATTTTTGTCGTGTCTCCTCTTCTAACAATTGTTGCGTTTCGGTCAACTGGCTTTCCATATTACTAGCTGATTTTATGGCAGCTGAAGCTTTTAGTTCAGCATCTTCTAGTTGTTGTGTTATATTTTCAACCTCTTGTTGCAATTTAACCGATTTTTCTTGAAGCTCTGTACGTGCTCGTTCAACTTCAGCCAATTTAATTTGCAACTCAGCTATTTGAGATTCGGCTTGTTTACGTCGTCTCTCATTTTCTTGTCGTGATGAATTGATATTTCTAAGCTCACTGGCTAGATCTGCATTTTCAGCTTCTAATGTTTGTTTTGATTTTTCGAGTGTTACCTTAACTTTTTTCAAATTCTCCATTTGTTCATTGATGGTCGACAATTCGGTTGTATGTTTGTGTCTCATTTCGGCTAAAAGATGCTCATGATTTCCTGCCTCTTCTTCGAGATTACGTTTCAACGTGGCCAATTCTTGTTCACGCTTCGATCGTAGTTCTTGTTGAGCAGCAGTTGTATCGAGAGAGTCGAGTAATTCATTTTTCAAAGCTTCGAGTTCTTCACTTAAATCACGTCGAACCTTTTCAGCCTTAGCTCGAGCTGCTTTTTCTGCGTCCAAATCTTCTTGAATTTCTGTTAATTGTGATTCAAGTTCACGTTGAATTTTTTGTGCATTAGCTTTTAACGCCGATTCCTCGTCGATTTTAATTAAAGCATGAGTTAATTCCTCGTCTCGTTTGGACAATTGTTGTTGCATTTCTTCAACTTGAACACGCTTTTCGTTCATCTGTTCTTTTAGATCAGCCATTTCTGTTTCTAATTTACGTTTCGTGCGATCAGACTCTTGTCGTAATTGATGATCTTTCAACAGACGTTCTTCTAGCTCGGCAATTGTCGATTCATGTTTTGTCTTCAATTTAGCCAAGTGTTTTGCCTTTTCTTCTTCTTCGGCAAGTGTTTGTGATAGATCGTTGGCACGTTCCTCCATAGCTTTCTTTTCCTTCAACAGTTTTTGATTTTGATCTTCGGTTGACGCAAGTTCTTCCTCATACAATTTAATTTTGGCATCCAATTGTACTTTTTCAAGTTGTAATTTTTGACGAGCAGCTTCTTCCTCTTCTAATTGCTCCTCTAAATCTTGAATATTGATTTGTAATTTTTTCTTTTCAGTAGCCATTACAGTGACACGTTCTTCTTCTTCTTCGATACGCGCCTCCAAATCTTGCATCATTTCTTCTAATTCTTGTTTTCGTTGCGATAACCTCATACGAGATTCCTCTGCTTCGGCACATAATTCAATTTCAGCTTGTAACTGTTCAGCTAAATGAGTTTTTTCTTCTAACATATCTTGGAACTTCTTTTCACTATCTTGTGCTGACTTAGCCAGTGAATCTAATTTCTCGCGAACTTGTTTCAATTCATCTTCTTTTTGTACCAATTTCTCTTCTTGTTTGGTGACTTCAAGAAGTGGTTTTACCTTAGTATATAGTCTCCACCATTGCCAGTTACGTAATTTCAAATAGGCGGCACAATTCCGTTGTATAATACGAATCGCGTTTAATTGCTGTAAACGCTTTTGATAATTGCGACGTGCCAAAAATCCACGACAGAAAGCTTGGAAATTTACAATTAAGTCGGTTATTTTATAATCACGTTCCTCTTCCAAATGAGCTAGAACACCAGCACGGAAGAATATTTTTGATTGTCCTACGCGGAATAGATTGGAATCTAATTCTAAAGCACTTATCATTTTTTCACAAGCCTTTTTGCCATCCATAAAACCTTTAGGAATGACATTTGGTGTAAGAAGTTCGTAACGCTGGCGGAATTCTTGGAAGGGAATTCTATTTGGAAAACCTTGGCGACAAATACGAATACCTTCTAAAACACCATTACATCTTAATTGGTCTAACACTAATGGTGCATCAATTTTACCAGCACGCTTCTCGTGATTTGGTATAATACAACGAACGAAATTTGGATTTGTATTGCGCAATGTATCCATTAATTTGGCCAACTGTTCTTTGTATAAATGTGACACTGTACGGAACATACCTTTACGAGTTCTAGCGCCGAATTGTGTATCAGTAAGAGCCTGCTGAGCCATACCAACAATTTCGGCATCTTTCCAAATATTCACTATAAATGCATCTTGCGATGCTTGGAGAAGCGATACGATATTTTCATTTAATGGATCCATGTTCTTCATTAACCATTTTGTCGCCGAATAATCAACTTTACCAGCATAGTGAATTATTGCAAAATCAGCCACACCACGGAAGTCAGTTTTCATGAACTTAGGATGCATCGAATGAGCCGATAGCAATTTTTCGACAAAACTTTTATCGGTTGCCTTGGGGAACCAACATTCTTCATCTAAAAGGGCCATTATGCCACCCGGTTTATCGATCAAATCAATTGTTGGTTGTAAATCTAAGCCAAAATCGATAAATTTCCATTCAATACCTTCACGCTGATATTCCTCTTGTTCCAATATAAACATAGTATGATTGAACAATTGTTGTAGTTTTTCATTTGTATAATTGATACACAATTGTTCAAATGAATTTAATTCAAATATTTCAAAACCAGCCATATCTAGTATTCCAATGAATGAAGCGCCTTGTCGTTTTGTACGATCCAACGATCGATTAATTCGATTAACGAGCCATTTAAACATACGTTCATAGCACGCTTTTGAAATAGCTTCAACAGCAAATTCGACTTGTTCCTTGGTTTGTGCTTTTGTTACAAAATCACGACCAACTTTGATACGCGGCGTTAAAAATGCACGGGTCATATCAGTCACATTTAATCCTAATAAATGAGCGATTTTTTGTGCTACTGTATTATCGGGTAGTGTGGCCTGATCATTATTACGCTCCTGTTTAAATTTCATACAGCCAAATAATAGTACGGCACTAACAATACGGAATATAGAATTAAAGTCATCCGTTGTCATACCCATTATATTCATACTTTTGACGGTTGCTTGGAATTCAGCATAATCATCAACCCCAGGCACTGGAAGACTTCCATTCGATAAAAATGTATATGTTTTTATATCATCTAAGATGAATTTCTCTTTTTGATCGGCCGATGCTCCAGCCAATAATTGATAAAATATATGGAATGTACGTTCATCTTTTGCTTGTCGTATAGCACGTGATTTTTCCAATAGATACGTTTCAATGTTTGCCCCCGATATATAGCCCGATGCATCAAAATTGATTCGAATAAATTTACCAAAACGTGATGAATTATCATTCTTAACAGTTTTTGCATTGCCAAAGGCTTCAAGAATTGGATTGGCTTGAAGTAATTGTTGCTCAAGTTCACCCTAAAATGTATAGATGATAAATAAAAACAAACTTAGTATGTATGTGCACAGTAAAATAAAATATATGTAATGTGATTTCGTTGATTACTCCACATGCAAAATATTAAGGAAATTTATAATGTCAATCTGTCGCTTGAAAATAAAATAATATAAAAACTATCGTCGTCCGACCATGCAATAATCTAATACTAACTAAGCAACAATTATAAATTCCATATAACGAATTGTAACTCAAATATTTCAAATCTAATATCTAATGTGTGTAATAATAATACAAAATAAATAAAATAACAAAAACTATAATAATTCAATATTAAATCCTTGAAATGAATACTTTACCGCAAATGTCGTATTCGTTGATGTACTCTAATTATCATTAAGTGATTGGCATTAAAAAGAGTTGAATAAAAATTAAATTATATTATAACATTTTTAATATTCATGTAACGTATTTTGTTCTTAATTTAAACAAAAATTTCTATTTTACAAAACTAAGATGCTTTCAAAATTTGTAAATATTTGATTAAAAAATATTTATACTCGACCTGTCTTTCACATGTGGGTTGTTTGTATTATGTGTTTGTAATATATAAAATAATAATTATTTAAATATTACATAGTTTTTATACTTACAATAATAAGTGCTGGATGAGGCTGGAGATTTTATAAATTTTATGGTACAAAAATTTGAGTGTGCAAAAAAGTTTTTGTGTACACAGATGAATCAGATTTTTTTTTTTTTGGATATGAAAATAGATAAATAAATAAAAATAAATATAAAGAATATAAATACATAATATTATATAAGTGATTTAATATTAGCAGTATTAATCAAACGTATAAAAATAAATGTTTTAGTTTTTATTAAACAAATTACTATTATGATCAGTATGTAATATGTCGAGAAATTAATTGTATCATTTGTATGTTGTTATTCAAGCTTAATTAAAGAATATTAATTAGAGCATAATATTTATTTTTAAATTAAAACTAAAAACAAAAATAATATTGATAAAACTAAATTACGAGTATGCCGATAAACCACAACAAACACAATGACTCATTTACCAGCCAATTACTAAACATATAGTTTATTACCTGTTAGCAATAAAAATTATATTGGTCGTATATATAAAAACGTTCGTTATCCTATTATAGTACTTAATTATTACGGTTCGTTTACAATAATTATAAAAAATATGCCTTTATCAATTGTAATTCAATGAAATTAATAATATAAAATATCAGACGGTTGATTATTTCTCAATATGTAGCGAATGACAGTTTTCGACCGATGCAGTTATTGTCATCGACATGACGAACCTCTTTATGCTTTTATAAACCATTCGAAAATCTAAAATTAACTTATTATAGAAGGCAAAAAAATTGCGACAATGTATGAGGAAAAAATCACCATGATTAAACGCCAAAAGTGTGATACTTATCAAATTGATAAAATGTTGGGACTAAGTTCGAGCCACTATTTTTACTAGAAAAGTTTAATAATTTAGTTAAAACTGTAGCAGATATGATAATGATATTGATGCTGAGATAGCTTGTGAACGTGATATAGCTGATGGACGTTACAACTAAACTCTTATGTGGCATTGATTGACTACCTAGGCTCAATAAATCAACATAGAGCCTCTCTTTGAATTGTAATAACTTCTTTTTGTGTATTCTGTAATGTTAGTTTCGCTAGGCCGATTTGATGACGCCATTGAACGACTCTGTGACCAAAAGATCTTATCCATCTCATCAGGCATATGCGACCAGACTTGATGTCTGGTAATTTTTCTTATTTGTGTACTTTGCTGTGAACGCCAAATTACCACCCGAAAGTAATTTCTCCCCTTCAACTGCAATTGTTGGTGCATTTTATTATATGTATATGCTGGGTACATATAATAAAATGCACCAACAATTGCAAATTTTAGGCCATATGTTTGTACTGAAGGTGTAATATATTTTTGACTTTGAAGTATTCTACTACAAACTAATTGTTTTTTTAAGATCTGAGTTTTTAAGATAAGTCAATTATTGTTTTGTGTCTACGGCAAAAGTTTTAAGTTTGATTTTTAATTTCAATATAGTTTCAATATCATTTTGATGACATTTTACAAACCCAAATTATTTGTAACTCACAAACAAAATTATTGTATTCAGTATCTTATCTTTGTATTCTGGTTGAAGATGAAACTCTTCTTGAACTTACTTTCAAAGTACTACTTCACGCGGTAGTTATCTAAGTCTTGAACGTACGACAACTGTGGATCAAATTTATGTAAGTATAACCAATGACGAGTAATAAAGGTGTACATGCACATGACCGTTCGTAATGAAATGCCTTAAACAGGGTCGTCGGGATCACCTATGGGAGTTATATAAGAACTCCGATATGGAGTGGCTGACAGCTAGGGCGATGAACCAGCCGGTAAGGACGTTGAGTCTCTATGAAGAGTAATCTTTGTGTATTCAGTATGTTAGTTCACTAGACCTGTTTCGATCTGATGACATCATTGAAAAGTTGTGTGATCGTAAAGCTCAAATCCATCTCATCAGGCATATGCGACCAGATTTGATGTATGTTGCATTGTGTTTGTATATATGTTGTGAGTCTTTGTTGCAGTAATGGCAGCGAATTACAGATAGTTTGAATCTAACTTGTTATTTGATTTTGGTAATTTTTGTAATGTGACGTGAATTTTTCTAATGTGGCTTTTTGTATTTGTGTGAATCATGATTATTTGTGTACTTTGCTGTGAATGCCACAAAACCAATTTCAGTGTCATCTTTTTCACTTAAAGTTGAAATTATAAGAATTTCCTAAATAGAAAATAACCAAAATGTTTAATATAATTCCAACTTGCTTTCTCATCATAATATCATAACAGCAATATGTATAATATAAAGTGTACGCTTCTACAAAACGTACTTTCGATCAGAGAATTCGGGATTTAGTTTTTTTTCAGTAACTCAGGCTCGATTTGCCGCTTGTGACATTCCTTCCCACACGTATACTCTCAGTCCAGAAAGTTTGTGAAGTCTAAGATATCTGGTAATCTGGAATGAAGTCTAAGATATCTGGTATCCTCAAAGTCATCACCATTGATCCTCGAATAGGAATTATGGTCCAAAGTAGACGAGTCTATGGGAATAGTATGAACAGGAGCACAAGAAATGCTCAACAGTTTCTTATTTTCTTCCCCCATAATGTTCACAGTTTGCGATGTTTCAAATTTTCATTCCAAACATATGATTATTCAGGCAGCAATGCCCTGTGAGAATGCCCAGCAATATCCCTAAAGTGCGTCTATCATAGTATTAGAAAGACTGGGTTATTTGCAAATTTATTGATCCAAAGAATATTTTGGATAGTCGACAAGAGATCAGGTTACCCCATGTCTTTTTGTGCGGTTTACCAAAGTGATAGTCAATTTCTGGTTTACGACGTCACTCCTAATGACGTCACTCCTAAAGCGGCTCAGGTCCCACAAAAGTGGAAGCCGCACCCAAACGGGCCAATTTATCAGCCAATATATGTAGTTTGATACTCATGTGACTGGGTATGAAGTCTTACCTTTAATAGAAATAATATTGAAAATTTACAACAGAAGATCCATTCAATGACTCGAAAATGGAACAAAATATATCTAAGCAGGCTTGACCAGGCTTTCGCAGAAGACATAAGTCTGAAAGAAAATGCATACAAAAACTGCTCAATAATATCTGAGAGGAATTTGAAAATCGTTAAAAATAAAAATAAAATTAGAATTTTAGCCCGTCGAAAAAACAATCGAACTTCGAGATTTTATAGGTGATGCATGGTCATGAAAACAAATAATTCATTGAAAATATAAGACAGGAGACTTCTGCACCGATAAGCTATCGAAGAAAAATCAGTGTCTTATTCTATATTCATCAAACAATAGTGCTTTAAGGTATTTAAGAGAATAAGAAACCTGGTGTACAAGTGACATGTCGTTTCGAAGTTCGAGTAGCGGGATAGCGTGTCTGTTTCCTGATCATGTTGTTAGCTAATGCACCTATGATTTCTTCTTGTGTTTAGTGGATTATTTCAGCAAGTTTTGATTAGAATCAGAGACAGAATAAGTGGTTTTGTAGCTAAGAAATTAGAGTATTTGTGTCGAATAGAAAGTGTATTACCTTCTGATTGCCAGATGAAGCTTACGACAATGAACACAAATTTCTTAGTTTCGAACTAATTTATTAATGAAACGCTATGACGCTAAATAAAGTTATCATCACAGCTTTGTAGATGTCTTTGGACGCTAGACGAATAAGATGTTATCAAATTTCCTATTTCTATCTGGAACTCTGTTTGGGAGAACTGATAGCCCGTCGGATCTTGTCGTCGAGGTCTTGACACTTATTAGTGGGCTTCAGTGACAAGTAAAGTATACTTTCTAGGCTCGAAATCAACCTGAAGTAACTTTCTTCCATTGTTGTTTATTGCCATGCAACTGGTGCAACAGAGAGTCTAGTATGAAGGTGTGTAGTGTGAAAATTATTTCCTTGTCGTATACGTATGTAGACGAAATGGATCATTGGTGTTTCTGTCTCCACCGATGGTTGGATCATACCTTTTGTGATTCACTTCAAAATAGTGTTGTATATTTTAGGGCAAGTCCAAAATATCCATAGTGGAAGAATACCTGACCAGAGGGTTTTAGTACATCCAGACATTTTTAAGAAGCAGTACAAGATAACGATTATTAAAATGCAAATTATGATATTCCAATCAACCGATCTGTCTAAACATCTAAATAACTCAAGAAATAATCTAATTAACTCAAAATAAACAAACAAATCTTATGCAACCGACATATTGCACAATAGTTGTATTGGCAAGAAAGTAACGAAGTAGGTGTAAATTACTCATCTCACACACAACATTTTTAAACTACAATGAATACACTACATCTGTGTAAATGTAATTTATTAATTAACAATTATTAACGAATATATTAATTATATCACATAACAATCTTAGCATAATAAAACATATGGTGTGTACGCGTACGTACATAAATATAAGTTATTATAATTATGTAGCTATGTATATGGGATTTTCTATTTCATTTACCCATATAATAATTATTATTTAATTATTCATTATTTCTTATTTATTATATTCTTTGGAAAGAAATGTTTTTTTTTCAAGAAAACATTTTCATGTGTAATACATACTCTCAATTTCATTTTGTATTGAATTTACAATAACATATACTCGAAAAGTATCATTCCTTATAGGGTAAAAATAGAATGGTATTATGGAATAATATATATAAACAGCCTTTACCATAATAAGACAACTTTAATGTTTCTCTTAAAAATAAGAAACATATTTTATACGTACAACCGACTTAATTGGTTAGAAAGAAACAATATTTTTATGCCATATTATTAGATGACGTAACAAACCGAACTTTTAATTAAATATAATTAATTAATGATATCCATAATGAAAAAACATAACACTGCGTGACATACTCTCATTACTCGATTGAGTAGCTCACAATCAGAAACGAAACTAAATCGCTAGTATGATCGATTGTAACGTGTTTGGTTTGTCCATCCACATCTAGCAAAACAACCTTGATTGATTGCGTTATTATACAACTAATGAAAAATATAGATATGGTTACAATAATCTTGAAACAGCCTCGCCAACGCGTTCAGCTTTTTTATATTTCTAATATACAATTCTTAATTAAATTGGAACGGACAATTGGAGATTATAATCATTTGCATTGATTGGTAATACTATGAATCTAAAATCCAAATATTTAAATTGGAATTTCCTTCTTGTTTGTGAAAACTCTAGGTAGTCGATATTAATAAGTGATGTTTAACTGTACAAAATTAATCATTGTTTTTTGGCCAAAACATTTTGCAATCTTAAGTTTTTTTTTCAAATTTTATTACCTAATACCAATACTTTTATTACGTAAGACCAGATTAGCAATGTATTTAATTTTAAATATCATTTGTTTTGACTTTTATTATGATTAGGTGAAAAATAAGATAGATATTGCACGTAAAACAGCTTAGGAATAAACTTATCAGTGACCGACATAATAGCCAGACGATAAAATAACAGTCGCAATAATATTATATAATGATAGTTCAATGTCTGATACAGAGAGAGAGAGATAAGCAAACACTGTTGTCAAACTAGTAAATTACTTTTAGAAAAATATTAGTGAGTTAACAGTCCTAGAAGTCACCGGTTCTACCCAAAAAATTTGGTGAAAAAATCAATCTTTTCAGCACGATAGGCACTGACAGCTTCTTTTCTTTGTTTAAAGTAGGAACTGTCGAGCTTTTAAAATAGCAATCAACCACAGACTCCAACTTTTCTTTGTTAGCAAATATTTTACGACCAAACAGTTATTCAACTGTTTTTGGAAGCAGAAAATACATAATCAGGGAAGACCATATATGGTAATATCACTATTGTAATAACGAACGTATGAACTGATAGATTGTTTTAATAAGAGGATTTTCTTGTTTGCAAAATAAGGCCGGGTTTTCATTAAACCATCACTATAATGCTGCAAATAAGTTCGTATAATACTCACCGTTGATTGTTTTTCCTTTTTAAAGACAAACAATAAAAATTGTCGATAAAGCACGCCATTCAAAGTCTTCAAGTTTTTATTGTTCTTTCGCCACAGGTGTAAAATTAGGACTCATTTTTATTTTATGGTTACCGCCATACACTCGACTGAAATATCTTCACGACGATTTTTTGTTCCAAACTCGGTACCCTCTTGGACACAGCTTTCACATGTTAAAGTTTCAGTCAATATGGAAAGTACACCACTTTATGAACAACCTATCTCACACATTTTTATGAATATTATCACACATTTTTTCAATATTTATGATAAGGTTAAATTAACCACTCCAATGGTCAAGTTGGCCACTCGTAAGACACTTACAAGATTATGATTTTATTTAGTAGGAGCATTTTGACCACACATATTGAGCAACATATAACGCACGCTATATATTGGTTTAGATTTGAACCACACCGGTTATTTCGAATCTGGCAATACTTATGTCAATCTATTCTGTCACAAAATTCAGTATATTATCTTCACTGAATGAAATGATTCGATTTACGCTTGAGCAACGTCGGAATTTATTGGAAATTTATTTCCAAAGTAAAGAGAATTGTTTAGAAATTGCACGAAAATGTCGAGCAAAATTTGGTCGTAGAGAAGGACCAATAGTGAAACTGATTTTATTATTAATACGCCAAGAGACGATCGCTGAGAGTGTGCGTGTGAATCCATCAACTTCAACTCGTCATCCTTCTCAAAAATTGAACGTTTCACCCACCAGTAAACGTCGAATTTTGCGAAAAGACCTCGGTATGTCGCCTTACAAAGTTCAATTGGTGCAAGAGTTGAAGCCACATGACTATCCGCTTCGTTTTCATTTCGCTAGATGGGCCAACGATAAACTGCACGATCATGTCGATTTTTCCAAAAAAATCATGTTTTCGAAAGAAGCTGATTTTCATCTTGGCGTACGTTAATAAGCAAAAATGCCGTATTTGGAACTCAAACGCCCACACGTGGTCTTACAGAAGCCAATGCAGCCATTACGAGTAGTCACTGTTTAGTGCGGCTTGTGGAGCGGAGGCATCATTGGCCCATATTTCTTTGATAATGAGGACAGCGCAACAAAATTACGATCAATTTAGACACCTATTGCAACATGAAACCGATGTTTGCGCCCGCTCTTCATGGTATTGATGTTAACGATGTTTGGTTTCAACAGGATGGTGCAACTTGCCACACATCTCATGCAACAATCAATTTTTTGCGTCAAACGTTTGATGGCCGTTTAATAAGCTGAAATGGGGATGTCAATTGGCCGGCAAGAAGCGATTTTTCACCATTGGACTATTTTCTGGGGGCGGCGTTAAAGACAAGTGTTATGCCAACAAACCAGAGACAATTGAGCATTGAAGGCCAACATTCGTGATGCCATCGCCGAGATATAACCCCATACACTCGAAAAAGTGCTCGAAAATTCGTCCGATCGAATTGGGTACTGTGAAGCCAACCACAGCAGCCATTTTGTGGTATAAAAATGGAAAATGGTGAAAAATTCTCAATTTACTAAACATTAGACAAAATAACATATCGAGAACACTAGTTGAATACGAAAAAATACTGAAGAAACAAAATAATGCAGCAATACTAAAATTTATGGAAGTTCCGACAGAAAGACTATTCATCTTAAAACTAACAGATGTTTAATAAAAAGACTAGAGACAAAATATGATCACATAGGCAACTACTATTAATAGTTCGTTGGTTTTTATGAATTTTAATGTAAATGAATTAATTTGCCTTTAAAAAAACTAACACTGTTGAAACTAAAGCATACTGTTTTTAAGTCTAATAATACCATTATGTCCATAAAAATTAGTTAACATTGGAACCAACCAATTACCGAACTGTCTCTTTATTGCAAGTGCTGTCAAAAAGTTTGTGGGGAAAAACTACAAAACTGTAAAAGTATTTTTGGCTTACTAAATATATGAACCAGCAAGAATATCGGTAATTTATGCTAATTAATAAACCAAACTTTATCGAGTACGAGAAACTTAACTTGCCACTGTATTTCCGGCTCAAAATATCGTAGAGAAATTAGAAAACGGTCGAAGTTGGCTCAGAGTAAAAACGCTGGAAGAGTTATTGAAAGGCAATTTCCCAGAACCAATGTAAACCGTCTATTGATATTAGAAAATAATTTATCTACCTTATGTCTAGATTATAAGATTCTCTTTGTCGTTTGATAAGGTTAATTATTCACATGCCATAATTTATTACTTTTGGTTATAATCTTAGAAAACAACGGCACCATAAATAATCGATAACTTTTAGTGTTTTTCATTCTAAGTTATTTGATAGGGAAATAAATGGAAAATGATAGCTTGGCTTGTATCGTACATGCGAATTAATGGCATTCTCAATGTTCCAAGTGTTATTTAAATGTCCTGTGTCTCTGGTATTTTATACAGAACCCACTGGTCGGCATTTTTAAAACTGCTATAAAATAAACACAGTTCAATATTTTTCTTAAGTTTGATGCTTTATGGAACAGCAACTTTTCCGCATAGTTATCGAATATTTTCATTCCAATGACCGCATCGGTTGGTTAAATAACCTAATAATGTGCCTATTTGTGTGACTCGTTTCAGCATTGCAAATATAATATCGATCTGATATGTATAAAAACAAAAAAAATATTATGGCATCATATTGACACGCTAAGGATCATGCTGATATGACGTAACCAGTACATTCAATAATAAACAAAAATTGGTTGTTGTGCCTTATACCGCATCATCACCAGAGATCTGTTTTGAACAAATTAGATCTCGATATAGACATAGCAATAATCATCAAGTGAGTTTTCATTTACACATGAGTAGCTTCGAGCTTGTGAAGAAGTATTTGGTCTTCATCCAAATTTATCCTAAGACGGTATATTATGTGTTTAGTTGCTGGGATTTAAGTTACCGGCATTTTAATCTGAAGATCATTTGCTGAGGATAAGCTTTAAACTAGTTCGAACTAGCTTGACATCAACCGATGAAATACCAAGGTTTGAAAACTCAATTCAGACCGAGCGGTACATAAAACAAACATATGTGGTGAAATGGTTGCCTCAAATTAGAAGTGTGAATTAATGACTATGATAGAAAGCCATATATGGTCAAAACTGTTTATGATCGGAATATATAATGTACAAATTAAGAAAGCGAAAGTACACATAAGTAAGTAATCATTAACATTCCAAATAACAAAACACATCGGAAATCCATATTTATAAACCAAAAAAAAAACGAACTATTCATGCAAATATAGCGCCCTTTCGTTAACTTACATTTTTATATATGTGTGTAATATGTTTACGTACGTACTGTATAATTATCATGCATAATTTAATTTCTAAAATTTATAGTGAGTCATGCTGCTTAAATTTGTAACAAAAAAAGAAACACGTTTAGTGTACACGATTTTTTATTACTTAATCTTGACCTTATTTACATTTTGCTCTTGACCATATATAGATGTATATTTTATTATTATTATTGTATTAGAGAAAAGAGTGAGAAATTAGTGTTAAGTAAATAACTTAATAAATATTCGCGACTTACCGCACTTCCTTTGGGTTTCGATGCTGCTACATAGGCTAAATATTGGATAACTTTTTTCGTATTTTCCGTTTTACCAGCGCCTGATTCTCCGGTACACAAAATAGATTGATCTTCACGATCTGATGATGCATACAATAAAAAAAAAATATTTATAATTAATAATAATTCTACAATATATATGTAGTACACAACACATATTTTTAAACCATAAAATTTATGTCAATGTAAATAATACATTTGATTGCGAAACAAGTTAAGATAGTCGTCGTCGTCGTCTTTGCTGTCGAATAACAGTATTATAGTCATATAAGGTAAGAATTTAATTTTTATTAATATATTTTCATATGAGCTAAAAACGAAATTACATAATATATGTATGAGCATATATAATATGTATATAATTCGCACACATTAATAATGCTTTTACAATTCAGCATAAATTGAATGCAAAATATGGGCATAACAATCGCAAGATAAATACAACCACATCAATCAATCTTGATTACAATACAAATACAACAAACAATTTAGAAAGTAATTGATTCATTTCAGTTAGACATACCTGAACAAAGTACAATGTGGTTCTAAAAAAAGCTATGCTAATTGCATTATGGTATTGGTTTTATTATTGTCGCGCTTATTTTTAGATAATTTTGCGTGTAGACGTTATTTAATCAAGAAACGTGAATATTTGGCACACGTGATTTACTTATCATATAAAAAATCTAGGATAGTTTCGATGAGTATTAATATGGCAGACATTTTAATTGGTTTGTAAATAGACTAGATAATTAAAATAAATTTTATATACAGCCGAATAAGATCGATCCACTAGACATTGCTCCGAGAGTTTTGTATTGACACTAATATGTACAAGATAATCCTAATGCTGGAACGTATACCGTGCTAATAACTTATAATTAGGCCCTAGTCATCGATGTGCCAAATATCATTAGCTCATAATTATTCTCTCGAATCACAGACACAGACGATACAAACCACAATTTTCGGCAGGAATACATATTCTGATTTCTGACTCATCGCTCTCTGAAACAATACTATGAAAATTATAACATGGTTCATAAAACGAGAGGTGAGATGTTTTCTATTACGTAATGTTTGACCATAATGAATTCTATATATTTAGAGTGGTTAGTTTGTGGTGTTTTTTCATACAATCATATAACGGTTGAAGAATTTTTTCGTGATATAGAAAAAATAAAATAAGTCTACAAACACAATCCTGTGCAATAAATTTAAAAGGGGAAATAATGAATTTTTTAAGGAGAAATGAATATTTTACAATGATAAATTTTTAACATGACATTTCAAACAGAAGAAAATGTTGACTGGTGAAAGTGCCATATATTGCCGTCTTTTTTATCCCTTTCAATATACGACGTGAAGTTGTTTATTCATGATTCACTTGCCGTAAGCTACGGCAAAAAAGAAACAGCTGTCTCCGAACTTTTTAATCTCATGTTGAAATTCATCCTTCGTAGAAAGGAAACACCTCAAGACAATAACTTATTCCGAAAATCAAATCAACTTTTTGCATATGCAGATGATATCTATGTGATTGGATTAAATGTCTAACGATAATGGTGTGAGAGAGGATATCAAGGTTCGCCTTGTCGCTCGCAATCGGGCTTTATATCCTCTACGTCTACTTCTGAAATCAAAATATCTTGCAAATGCGGATAAGCTGAAATTGTGCATTGCTCAGACCCATTGTGATGTATGAATGTGAGTGTTGAACTTTGACGGATGAGTACGAAAGGTGGCTTCTAAGATTCGAGAGAAGAATCATGCGTGTGATATATAGCCCAAAACGCGACGTTGATGGTACATACCGAGTTCTTTTCAACCACGAGATCAGAAATTTAATGCGTATTCCTGATATCATGCATGAAATCAAAGGACGGCGAGTACGTTGACTCGGTCACGTTCCGCGTGCTGATTCGTACCGAATGATACAGCGATCTTTAAACGGAAAGGCGCCTTTCGGTAGGCGAAGAGGTCGCTGTAAGCGACGATGGCTCCACGGCGTAAAGAGCAATCTGGCATCTTCTGGCATCATCGAAACCGATGGAGTCAGATTGATGACACGGTACGGGCAAATAATGGCCTGTAAAACCGAAAAAAAGCTACGACAATTTCATTATATCATACCTTTTATCACTAAATGACCACCCTGAGCATACCATCAAACCATTGATTGTCTGCAATATAGACGAGGTAACCGAAAACTGACATAACACAACCTTCTAAATATACTTTAACAACAGCTTCGCTTCGCCATTAATTTTTCCCAAAATGTATCATAAACAGTATTCCACTGTTTAACCACGTATAATGATTTTAATTGATATGCGGGTTTATCCATTTAAATAAGCTTATAAACGTGCTACCCACTAAAAAATAACGCCTTATTATCGGTTGCATTATTTTGTGATTCTAACCCATGGTAACATCAATTATGCTCTCTATGATGCTCTATTTACTGACTGCTTTATTGAAAAAATTGGCCATCATCAGCAGATACAACTGACAGATTGGATAAATCTGTCATTATTAAATGGATTATTTTTAATCAAAGATGTTAATACCACCGACCAGTACCAAATGGATTCACGATACCAGTTAAGTTCCATTGTGGAATTACCTAGATGTTGATTTATGATAGTTAAGTGATTGTGACTAATAATAAACACTCATTCTTTTAATATATGATGATAGAGTGAGTTACTAGAATTCAATCATATTTGTGTGACTTGATAATCTTAATAAATGAACATTGATAAAATTACAATTTTCCTAAAACATATTCATTGATAAACCATTACTTACATTATCACATTTCTAAAACCAATTAGTTTTCCCGAAAATATATTAATGTACTTTCCTGGTTTTGATAATAAAGATAGTAATGATGATGCATCATATTATCAATTACGACGATAAAACAAATTTTGTCATTTAAAATTGATTTACTGGGAAATCTAATCAATAATTGGTGAGACGAAATAACCCGGAATAAAGCCAACATTTCTAATTTATACATACCACATGTATATCTTTATCATATTAACATATGTATATACATAATGTAACAATAAGACCTACTATCGAATAAATTTAAACCATCAAGAGATTTCAATTAATACACCAGTGATGTCACAATAATGAATATCAGTAAACTCCCAAAAAGTTTGGTCTGCTAGAATAGGAAAGATCCAGTCCAATCAATGGTAGTTTCCTTTTCCTCATCTTCATAGCAACTACGAAGGTATTCATGTAAGCGAACGTCAACGCTAATGTTACGCCGTTGCATACTAGCTATTAGATAAGACGTTTGACCTTTAAAGTGTTGGATAAATTTACCTTGATATTGGACTAGATACACTTTTGCTGTTTATTTGTATTAACTGTTACCACTTTAAGACACTACAGTGAGTGAGAATAAAACTCACACCAAACCACGAAGTTCGAAACTGTGTAGAAGTCTACAAGAATTCATTAATACTTACTTCACTCACCGGTCTCTCTGGATCAAATATCAATTAAAAATTTACAGTCGATAGTCTAGAGATTTCGGTGTTAGTTTCCTTCATGCATAAAATGCACACTATTATATTTGGCTAAGATAACACAAGAGGAATAAAATGAAAGAATGCCTAGTGCTTGAATGGCTTTTTTCATTAATACTATAGACAACTTCAATTTCGCTAAATATAAATCAGAATCATTGAACCGAATAGGATTTATAACAACACTTATGTAACAGAACCAACACTTATGAAACCAGTAAGTGCCATGTGTGATTGTTTTGTAACAATATATGTAGGTAGCGAGTAAGTAACAAACGCGTAATGGAGAAATCAAAAAGAATTTTTAACTGTAAGCTGTGTCTCCATTTAAGAGAAAAGATCGTTTCGAGCACTTCGCTATAGCTGTGTTAAAATATAACGAATGAAATTTGGACTTGTTACTTTTTTAGTCGAATGGAGTTATAACGCGAATTGGAATAAATATATAAGCCTAGCTTTTAAAATTTTGTAACCCATTTACACTTGAGTATACGAAATAATTTTAATGAGTTTAAGTAATTTTCATAATTAATTCAATTACAGATGTTTCGTTTAGAAAATATTTATAAAAACTGCTAGTGATTACAAACAACAGAATTTAAACATAAATCTTGATTAGTTCCCGATTATGTCACACCAGAATGTAACCATTAATTACTGTTGATCCATTAATGTTTAATATTCACGTGTTAATCAGCAAACTAAATTGTTTCATCAAATAAAATGTTAATATTTTGTTTAGTTTTACGTTTCAAAGAAATCGAAAATGTTTACTAATCATAACAAAGCAAGTTCACGTTTTATGAATTAAAATATAAGAACCTTAAGTTTATACATAAGACACAACCAATACATCATAATATAACTGTCCGCCGAGTTATTTTGAACTATACACTCATCTATGAACGAAAGTCTGTCAGAGCAGCACACTATTGCCAGGAAGAACTATTAATATTACTAAGGCAAATCTAGAGAGCTCTACACTCCTCCAACGACTAAATCAAACTTATAAGTAAAATGTTGGTAAGTGTTCGATGACCAATGAACCGCTCGTGCTAGATAGATGATAGTTCATATTCAGTAACAAAAAGTCTAATGAATTCGATGGAAAATGATCAATCTTCAATTACATACAATTAGCGACAGCTACGACAGAATATTAATACAACCATAATAAAATTTTGGATAGGAAACTCAAGCATTGATTATGCAGGACCGTAAGAGTGCTTATAACAGGTCCAAATCAGTCAAATGTACACGTTTTAAAATAATTATCCATATATATTTATTAAATAAAATTATCAAGTCCCAAATGTTGAATTTAAAATTCAATATTTTACTATTTAAATTCATTAGACCGCAATGACATACATATACCATATACAACATTTTTTTGTTTGATACATAGTACATACGACCAAAAACATCAATAAATCGATTTGCTCAGTGTGACGGAAGTGAAACTACTGACTCGGTTCTTCGTGTATAACGTGGGAAGAGGTATCTTTTTGCAAACAATAACTTAACTTTTTGTCATAAATGTGGCAGATCATTCATTCAAAGTCATTATTGAATAGTACTTAGATCGAGTGGCCAGTAAGAAGCCCAAATCGATCATGAACAAGTGTGGGATGGGAAGAAGTATTCAAGCCACAACATCCTTTAATTTCTTAATCCTGAACTACATTTCAAATAGAAGAGTAATAGAACAATATTCAAACAATGCATTTTCCTTGTTTAAGAGTAAGAGGGAGTAATACGTACAACTATTGAAAATGTAACCTTTCTAGTTTATGCATATAGATGAATATTTTAGTTAAAGCCAACAGTTTAAAATCAAGTGAAAGATTTGCACACTGTTTTAAAATCTCTATTGATGGTTTAGGTGGTATTTCAGCTCAAGTATATCCGAAATGTAGAATTTAAAATGTCGACTGTTTTGTAAAACATTTCGAATTTTATTTATTGTTAAAGTTAAGAAGCAAGTTTTCAACTATTGAGAATATTTAGTGCCATAAAAATATGAAATATGAATCTAAAGAGCATTAATAAGGTAGTATAAAGCCATATCGAAAATAACTCGACCTTATATAAAGATGGTATTAAAAATTGTAAACCGACTTGTAAAATAAAATTGTTTTATTTCATTTCATTCGAGATGTGATTTTATTTGGTCAGTGACAAATCGGTTCCTCATTTTAAATCAGGTCATGCAAATCTTGCATTAGATGATATAATATGGTGTTGGTTTAAGATGACCCACAAATAGAAATGCATGAAATAGCAGGCCTATTAGCGATTTGGAAATATTTTTCATTAAGATTGGGTATTTTTCAAATATGTGTGGATCGTTTCAAGTATGTATTTTGAGGATCTATAAATTTTTGATGAAAAAAGGATCCATTACTATAAAGTCAGAAACAAAAGATCAACCGAATTGATTGATTGAAGATAATAGAAGTGCACCAAAATAAACAAGCTAGTCCGACAATTTTTATAATATTTTGGTTGTATATAAATTGTTTTAAAGAATTATTTTTCATTATCATAATTCATATACATACGAGAGCGAAGTGAGAAGTCTGGTAAAAATGAAACAATGAATAATATTTTCGGTCAAAACAAAAATTGTCAAAACAAAACGTAGTCGCCTTTTAACTCGATACACTTAGTTCAACGGTTTTCCAATTTTTCGATCGCTTCCGAAAACGATTTCTAAACTCTTCAAAATAATGATTGTTGCATCGATGATCCCCTCATTAGAGCTGAATCCCATGCATTTTCTTGATGGAAGATAACTTTTTTCTTCGTAAAATGTGGTCATTTTTCTTTCAAAACGTCGTTAAAACGGCCCAATAGTTGTAGTAATATTTTCCGTTGACTGTTCTCCTTCCTCGGTGCAGATTCGCCAGTAGAAATTCACTGTTTAGACTGTTCTAGTCTCTGGTATATAGTGATAGATTCATGTTTCATTCATAATTATAAAACGACGGAAAAACTCCGATTTATTTCCGAAACTCCGATTTATTTATCTTCGTCTTTGGTTGATTGAAATCAAACGCGGCACCCAGCTTTTTCATATTCAAACGTCCGCGGATAGCTGTTTCATATATTTGGTGTGATAACTTTATGTGGGCGTCTTGAATGTTCGGCATCTGTTGTGCTTGTACGACCACAACAAAAATCAGAAAATCACTTGTGAATATTTATCAAGCTTTATTTTAGTTTGTGAACTGGCAAAAAATAGTGTTTTATTAAAGTACCTAGTACTCAGAACAAAGTGAAATGAAATTTTACCGTGGTCTCCAAAAATTTATTTATTTTCACGAAAAATAGTAATGAGTTTGTTTTAGGAGAATTTTGATGTTTGACATATCACACCAACCTATCACAGAAATAAAAGTCAAAAATTATTCAAAAATTTAATGTACATATATCAAAATTGAATGGCAGAACTCAATTTTGATCATTATTTTTCCGTGTGTAAAATTTGTAGAGTTTATGCGCGCCATCTTTGATGTATTGAGATAAATATAGTTTTTCGGCTTATGAACTGAAACAGAAGCGAAAACAGAAATGAAATGTTTCATATTTGAGTTCGATTTGGTAAAATTGTGTGGAGATTTTATGCGAAATCAACCTTAATAATAAATACACGAAATTCACTTTTTCCATGTTTGCAAAAATACAATGGGTTGTGTCTTTTCAAAGGCTGTCAGAACTAAACTAAATGATCAAATTTTATCAGAATTTTTACCCAACCTTCGTATTAAAGTTCAAATTATTTGAACAATCATTCATCAAAGTTGAACAAATATTAAAAAATATATCCATCGAAAATATTGCAGTCGGGGATGGATATTTTGGAGAGTAATGGAATTATTAGGAAAATGGTGAAATATACTAGTGTTTTGAGAGATTAAATCGAGAGAGGCGCCGGTTGTAGCTTAACGGTTAAGAGAGTTTATCATCACGCTGCGGTTCGATTCTCGCCGTTGACCAAAAATTAACACGCACCGGTTGACAAAAAAAGCGTTTTATGTGCACCAATTGTAAAATTGTTCGTAAGGTCTCACTTGAGACGCGTTAAGGGCCGTTTATGGCATCTTTACCATAGATTATTATTAAGAGATAACACATATTTCAATTTTCAACCTGTAGTTTTCATATTCAGAACAAACAAATGTTATTACATAAAATTTGATGATAAGAAACTACATACGACGTAAATATTTTTTTTGTCAGAAATTTGAATAACTTGAATCGAATTAACGACCATCTACTGTATTTTTATTTAACAGAAGCGAAACGCTATTAAAATAATTTGGTGCTTTATTGAAGATCAACGATCAAAACGTACGTCATATTTTTACAACAAACAATTTCCAAATTCCATCTTATCCCAAATTTTTTGTTCTTATATCTTACATAAAACACTACCTATACAATAATAAAGAATGAAAAAAAAGTAGTTTACCTTGAATAGTAAAAATTGGTCATTGAACATTCATTACACTTTTTTCATATGTAATAGCATTGGCAAAGTTAATTCTTACGTTAACCAAAACATGATTGATTGATAGTTGGTTGATGCATTCAATACATAAGTAGAATAATTATATAGTTTATCGCAACTGTACAAATACTATAAGCATTTCGCAGAAATTTTTTATAAACCGGTGAACAAATCTTCATCTAACCATTTCCAATTTTATAGATAAAATATATTAACATATATTAAAATAAATATTGATAAGATAAAAATATTATGTTCAAAAAAATCAAATTATGAGGTGTTCAGTTTTTATGAAACCCTACACAAAAAAAAGTAAAATTTGGCTTTGTCCACGATACAAGAAATTGGACAAAAAATGGGTTTTGATAACAAATATATTAAACATCAACCTAATTAAGTAATTTAAAATTTATTGTAACACTGTAAAAATACCAAAAATAATGATTTTATGTGAGCTTATCTATCTACCTACCCAATTAATTTTCGTACAACATATAACTTTTAAAAATAATATAAATTTACGATACATACATTATTTATATATAAATTAAAAATATTTCGTTTAAATGATAAAAATGTAAACGCTTTTACATACACAAATATTTTTTTCTTTTCGCGTAAATTCTTTTTTAAACACAGAATGACCTCATTGTTGATTTTGTAATGTGTGGCTTGATGGAAATTTTTTAATTTCTTTACATTTTCTTTGTTGACATCGTCAAAAAAAATCAGCATTTATTTGCGTTTATATACAAGCCAGACAAGTAAATGCAATGTGTGTACAACTACATACATATATGTATAATATTAATAATAATTCTATCAATAGTATTATTTTTAGCATTTGATAACCTTTAGTAAGTAGGTTCGCTTAATTAATTGATTGAACTTAATATTATTATTACGATTATTAATGTTATGAAGAAAACCAGTTTATATTATCCAGTCGACATTATTGCTTTATTATTTTTGTAGTTTTAACATTAAGCATATAAGTTTTACAAAAGTCATGAGTTCATACACCTCAGGACAAAAATTTAATATATATTTTTTAATAATCTGTGTTATACAGTGGTGGACAAAAATTTAGGGACAGCTGAGTTTCTAATATACCTACTAATCATAAATTTGTATTCAACTGTTTTCTGTTTCCATTCATTTTTGTTTTGATATTGCATTTTGCTTAAGTACATCAATGACACTATTTACAGTGGACACTATTTTTTTTTACGGCTTTAATCAGCCTTTGTCACCCGTACCGTATCAACAACCTGACTCCATCGGTTTCGAACCAGCTCTTCATACTGTTCCAAGCAATTAGAAGATGCCAGACCACTGCAGACATCGACCTCTTCGCCTCCGCCCTGCCTTCAAAGATCGCAGTATCACACGGTTTGGATCATCACTTTGATTTCATGCAATTCGCATTAAATTCCTGATCTCGTGATTGAAAAGAACTCGGTATGTGCCATCAATGTCGCATTTTGGGCCTTATATCACACGCATGATTCTTCAGAAATGGACGTAGAGGATATAAAGCCCGATTGCCAGCGGCAAAACGAACCTTGATAACCTCTGCCACACTATTATCGTGAGTAGTGAGAGATCAAAGATACTTGAATCTCATCACTCCTTCAAACGTGTGGTTACGACTACAGAAATCAATGACGTCTTTAAAACCAGAAATCAGATATTTGGTTTCAGAGCCGTTGATTTTGAAACCAACGGAAGCTGAACACTGTTCCATTGAATCAAATATCTCTTTCACTTCGTTCGCAGTAATTCTTCCCAAGATAATGTATTATATGATAGTAACTTGTATGCTGTGCAAAAGAGTTATACCGCGATAATTCTCGTATTTCAAGCGATCACCCTTTTTGGGCTAAACGCGGCCAATTTCCATTCTTCAGGCATAACTTCATTTCGCCATACTAATCGAACAAGGTCGAAAAGACAGTTCCACAAAGTTACCCCTCCGAATATCATGAGCTCTGAATTAATGCAATCAACTTCTGATGAACGATTTTTTTTTAATCTTTTGCATGGTCAAGGTGAATTCCTCATAGAATGAATCTTTGCAGTCTGTATTTGAGGATATTCAAATACAGCTTGTGATACATGTAGAACATTAAGCACGGCAGAAAAATGTTCACGCCATGTATCGAATACAGCATCCACGATAACACAGAGGTTTTCATCCTGATCCCGAATGGCAGTTGACCGAGATCTTAAGGTATGGTGCAATTTGGTGATTACTTTTAAGAAACCAAACGAATTGCGCTCATTGCTGAGTTGTTGTACTAAGACCTTATCCTTCCACTATTCGCGCTTCTTCTGTTAATAAATGCCTTTAGCTGTCATCAACAGTAAGACGACACTCCTAATCAAACCAATCAGTTTAGGGCACGGTTTTCATTATCTCAGTTTAAATGGTTTTCCATTTTTTGTTTTCATTATACCGAGAATGTGCTGGGCAGCAATCGACCACCGAGATTTTCAATACTTCCCAAACACTGTTCACTTCTTTAGATTGGCAATTAGATTGTAAAATTCTATTCCTGACAAGATCTTGATATATTCGTTGCATTTTTTCATTTATCAGACTTTCACTTGTACGAAAATTTCCATCAATATACGAATACAGTGGTAAATAATATATGACTTAGAGGCCGTAAACGGCCCTAACCGCGTATCAAATAAGACCTTACGAAACATTAACGTATTCGTGCACATTGCAGGTGCTCAGCCCAACAAATGTTACACACAATCGCTTTTTATGTATGTCATCTGGTGCATATTAATTGTTTTTGCTCAACGGCGAGAGTCAAGCTCGGCGTGACGAGAAACTCTCTTAACAACCGACGAATACATTGGGTAATCATTCTAAAATTGTGGTCACTTTAACATCGTTTAATTATTTTGGTCACATGATAATGCTAATGTGCTGGATCTCACGTTTATATCTATTCATAATTTTTCTATTATGAAAAATTCGATATCGGATCCGAAAGTGGCTTTTGCTGTTATGAAAATCCAATATCGAAAAATCCGCTATTATGAAACTTAAAAGGCAAAACGAGATCGGATTTACCGAAAATCGAATATCAAAATCCGACTGCTGGTTTGTAAATGAATATTATTTTGTGTTATCGGATTTGTATGTTTTGAATGCTCCACAGTTTAGGAGCAAGATTTCATTTGACAAGTCATTAGTCAGTTAAAACACAACAACAAAATAAAATTAAGCAACTTCAAGTGAATTATAAAACACATTATTGCTAACTTTATGCTTACATTTGACCAAATAGACCAAACAATTTCGTAAAAGGAAAATTCGTGTTGGACCAGAATTTTCGATATCAGACAAACAAATCTGATATCGGATTATTTTATAATAGCTTTCATTAATTATACAAGATAATGTAATAGTTATTCTTCTACAGTGTTTTTAAATCCCCAGTGATAACATTCTAGCTATGAGTTATCAAACTTTCGAGGGAATTTATATTATATCAGTTTTACCCATTTTCATATCAAACTATTCATTTTACCCACACAAATCAAAATTACTCTTAATTATAATGTACATCCCGTTAGACGCCGAACAGTGGGCACTGAAGAAGCAGTAGCCGCTGTACAGGAAAGCATTAAAGAAGATCCAAATCTTGCAATTCGTCGCCGTTCTCAGGAACTGGGATATTACGTAAGGATCTTGGCTTAAAAGCTTTAAAGATTCAATTTGAGCAGGAATTAAAACGAAACGACCATCATGCCAATTCGGTAAATGGGCTGAAGAACAAATTGATATTGATGTTGAATTTCCATTTAAAATTTTGTTCTCCGATGAAGCCCATTTTTGGTTGAATGTTAACGTAAACAAGCTTTTGTCAAAACACATGTACATGCACAGAAAATAACTATTTGATGCGCACTGCGCTTTATGGGTTTGCGGAGCCATTGGTATGTCTCAAAAAACGATGATGGTCAGAATGTTACTGTCAATGGTGAGCGGGGGACATGGTTAAAAATGTTTTCGTACACCAATTAGCTGGCATTATCATCGCGTGCTACAATTGATTTACCCAAAGAAACTTTTGATAAAAGAATAATTTCGCTAATTGTCGATCGTGTGATTTAACCCCATTGGATTATTTTCTTTGGGGTTATGTAAAGTCACTTGTCTACGTTGATAAACCAGAGAGAATTGAACACCTAGAAATCGACATTCAAAACTCGTATCATTAACATTAAAAATATATTTCTTTGTTTTATTATGGTTTAAACTTGTGTAACTTTATAAAAAACACCCTTTACTTGATGGTAAACAAAAATGATTGTGTTTTGTGAACTTTGTAAATAATTTTTGTGGTGAACATTATTAATTACATTGCAAGGATTTTAATATCAAATAAGGAGTTCATGCTTTTTTTCCTTAATTCTGCAGACGGTATTAAAGTTTTTTAAATTATTGCAACCACCAATTAACGATGGAAAGGCCTTCCAAACCGATTTACTAAATTTCACTCTTTGTCAGCTCAGACGTTAATTTTAAATATAACTTAATGAAAAACAATCTGTTTTACACGTTCATCCTCTATATGATTATTTTTTTAGTTTTTAAAGGCATTTTATAAGATGGACTTGTGATTAAGAATCTTTAATTAATAAATTTTATAGTATTTAAACCAAAACTGATTCTTTTTCACCACAATTCTAGTGTACCTATTTATTTGTCTACCACTGTACATTTTGTTATAATCTGTATTATAAGTACAGTCAACTCACGTAATACAAACTGTTGATGCTTTTGTTTGATAGTAGCACAACAAGCTTACTAATTCTATATATTTATGTCTTTTTAAGGAATTGAAAATGAATTCTGACGTTCATTACAGTCTACTGTGTTTTTATTCTGAGAATTACCAAATAAAACTATATCGTGCAATAAATACAACTTGAAAATTATACTGAGAAAATTGTATTAGTAACACACCATGCAGGCATTCGTGTTTATATCATAGCACAATTCTTAAGTAAAACATGATAATTTTGTTTACATAAAATTTACAATGGTTCATTCATCGAAAACAGTACATATATAACTTTTGTATTCTTTAGCACTTCTATAAACTTACATTTCTACATTCTTAAAATTTCACTTTCTCTTATAAGAACGCAGAAATCTATTAAACATAGATTGCACTCGTATTAGTTATTTATTTACATAAAAATTTCATAATGGCCATATTATTAGTGCAGACTGGGCGTTATCTCACATTTATCTGACTCTGGGGTAAAAAATGTAAAGAGGTAGGTCAATATATTTCATTTGATCTGTACTAAAGGTAAGCATTTTTAAGCACCCTCAAAACATCACTAAATATTGTATAGACTTGGATCATTAAAAAAATAAAACGGACAAGCCATTAAGAAATTTTCCCTATTAATCTCGATGCATTTTGTTTTAATCATTATTCTCTCAAATATATATAACTCCATACTATCACAGATTTTACAACTAGAAAATTTTGAATATTATCGATGGAAATCGATGTCATCTGTATGTGTAACACGTAAAGTTAAAATTAAATCGTTCCAGCGAATCTTTATTAAATGGATGTTAATCTGACTGCACACACACCGGCAAACCGGCCGAAATTGACCGCAGCCCAACAACAATCCCGTCGTGAGTTCACTCGACAGCATAGGAATTGAACAGAAGAAAAGAGTACTGTTCTTTGACGAGTGCAGAATGTGTTTACATGGCACCTATGGACGCGGAAGGGTATACAAAATACAAGGAGAGCGATATGCACAATGTTGCATTGAAGATGTCTCGTACGACGGTGGAGCGTTCTAGTCAAAATTTATGAGACGAGTTGAAAAGAAGGGTTCGAGCCTGAGATGTTGCTCTACCGAGTCTCCAGGAGCTGCAACAGGCGATGGTAAAAAAATGGGATATCTCAAGATTTTGTGAAACTTTGGTGTAATCAATGCAGCATAGAATGCGAGCTCTCATTTGGGCCAGGAGAGGGAATACTTTTTATTTATAAAACTGTTTTTTGTTTCCATGTTTTAATTCGATTTTTACCCCTAATTTTCATGCTGACAAACTCATCTGTACCTCAGATGTTTACTTTCAAAAATTAGTGTGATGGCACGTATAAATAAAATAGGTACCAATGGATAGGTATTGAAATAGACTTTGAATCTGCATTAAAAAAATTAAATATTGCATTTTTTGATATTTTTGAACTTTTGTGGAAAATTGAGCAATGTGCGATTTTTTGCACCAAAGTTTTCGAAAAAAAAGGTTAAACTTTGGTGGTGGATTCTTTCTATAACTTATCTTAACAGATAAATTGTTGGAAAATGTTTCTGAATGATTCTCAAATAAAAGTTCCAGCTTTACACAAGTATTCTTGTTTGCTTCTAATTGAGAAATCGCCAAAGATAATGTTTTACAATAAAATAGTTGATAAATACTAAAGATATTCACTGTATAATATGATAGATAATCGATATCGTTGTTCGTTTAAAAATTATTCGTAAAGAACTAAATCTTATAAATCCGTATTTCTGTATATTTGTACTCATTCATGCATATAAAATGTCATTTTAACTTACATATATGACAAGATTAAACTTATCATTTAAACTTATCTTGTAAGAACAAGCTAGTTGGCGCGTTAACTATCTATGTCAACCCTGATGTGTTAAGCTTATATCTTAAGATCAGACGAAACCAAACGAAAACAAAATCTAAACAATTTCTTAAATCAAACAATCTGAGGCCATTCTAAACGATTCTACGAAATATATAAATAGAAACATTTAAATTTATTATTTTGCACAATACACTTAAACGTAATTTACTTATGGAATTGGGATGTTTTAATATCTATCGTAAGAGATTGTTGTGTTACTATGTCATGAGACAAATAATTCAATTCCATAGAAATACCTTAAAAGGCCGATTGCCGTAGTACAATTATTTTTTTGATGGAATTTACATGTCATTGTTGGCCCGTACCGTGTTAACCATCTGACTCCATCGGTTTCGATCACGAGCAAGCTCTTCATACTGTTTCAAGTAATTAGAAGATGCCAGATCGCTTTCTACGCCGTGAAACAATCGTCGCTGACAGCGACTTCTTGACATACCAAAAGACGATTCTTCTTCCAAAGATCACTGTATCATTCGGTACGGATCAGCATGCAGAACGTGACCACGTGACTAATAAAATTCCAGATTTTGTGATTGAAAATAATTCGATATGTGCCATCAACGTTGTGTTTTGGGCCTTATATCACACGCATGATTCTTTTCTCGAATGTTAAAAGTCATCTTATGAAAAGTCATCTTATGGATCAAAAATATGAAATTAGCTCTAAATCAATTTTGAAACGACAATTTTACTTTCAATTTAATAAGATAACGAAATCCGTCTGGTAAGAATAACACGAAAGAAGAATTTTTGGAGTATGCATAATAGTTATATATTTTGTAAATAACCTTGATCACAACATGTAGAAACGTTGATAATTCGTTAACACTTAATTTAAATCGAATACAGAGCTTCAATATTTCAACATCTCTTTCGAATCGGAATTTTTGGAAAAATATTGAACTATTCGCAATTTTGTTATCTTTAAGCTAATGCAAATTATATATTTCCTCTTTACAGTTTAAATTTCCAGCCTCAACGTACAAATTATTAATTACTAGTAACATAATTGATAAATACAACTTGAAGTGTATTCATTTATCAAACGACTTTACTTTAATATGCAAATTTGAATTCATGTCAGCGACTACATAATTTTATATATGTATTTACAAAGTAAAGTAAAACTTTTATAAATCCGTCACACATTCCTTATAAAAAAGAAAAAAATCTTCGTCATAAGTCAATAGTTTTGCTTTGTTCATGTAATAATAACAATGATATGTCGCTGTCTCGTCTGCATATTGTGATTCATTTAAAAAAATGTATTCATTCGAATTTTATATTATACAAACCTTGTAACATAGATCGATATGCTGTATCCGTAATGGCAAATACATGCGGAGGAACTTCATGCCTTTTAATACCCTTATATCGTTCCATAATTTTTTCGGTATAGATTGGAAGTTTTTTATATGGATTAACCACAACACAGAAAAGACCGGAATATGTCTGTAAACAAAAAAAAAACAAAATATATTCATGCAAAGTGTTAGAACAGTGTTGTTGATATAAAATAACATCTTATCAGATAAAATTTTCTTAAAGTAATTAAAGTACATCTTAGTATTTCTTTTATCATCAAAAGTGTTATCTAAATAAAATAAAAACGGAAAACAATTTCAACATTTAAAAACTCGTCATATCTTAGAAATGGGATAATTTTTTATAAATATTAAAGTAACGGTTAACATAAGAGACTTTAAAATAAAATTAAATTTGGATGATTCATTATAAATAAATGTATTAAACAACAAACACAAAGAAAACGTAAGAAAATTTGAACTTATGATGACTAATTATCTTAAAAACGTTAAAAAATACAAAATTTCTTATTTTGTCTCTGTGTGTTCAATTTATTTACAAAATTAAGATATTCAAGTATGTATATAAAAATGTATTGCTGGACAGTAAATAAATCGTAATGTTAATAACAAATATCTCAATATGTATATATAAGATAAATATTTGATTTCAATACAATAATTAAAAACTGTTTTTATATTTTCTTATCAAATTGGCGGCATGCCAACTAATCGGTATAGTAATTTGGATAGTTACGCATTTTCCATTCAATAACTCATTCATTTGTGAGTTTAAATGACTAAACGGATATAAAATTTCACCTCAAAAATTCCCAAATGAAATTTGATTATTTTTGAAATAACTTTAATGCAATCGCTATTTCGAAGAATATAACAAGTCACAAAATATAATTACTTACATATATTAAACCAGAATAGTATCTGTCTTTTATGTTGTGCAATACTGACGCTTCATTTAAACATGTTAATTCGGCCATATCCTCAACTTTGTCGAATTTTGGTGGATTCATTTTTTGTATATCATCACGATTTACAAGAACCCGTTTACCAGTTTCGGCTAAATCAACTTCTACATCGTCACCTTTTTCGCCTTTTATACTAGCTGCGACAAACCCCTGTAAAAATATAAAAAATATAATTATAAGTTTGAGAGTTTGTTAATTGGTAAGCATATTAAAAATATTCATAATTACAAGTGGTCATTTCCACTATAGTTGAATAATAAAGAAATTTTCATGAGAAAAATTGAATGTGTCAGAACATTAAATATAAATAGTGTTAATCGACAAGTCATATGATCTAATTTTAATTCTCTGAACGAAAAGTATAGAAAACGTTACCAAGCTTTCTCAAAGAACCTTGTACTTTCAAATAGGCATAATTTCTAGCTAACATATAGTCAATGCTGCACATAGACCCGAGCGAAATAGGTTCAAATTATGACACTGCAATATCCTCTGCTTTTATCAAGGTTTCGATAAAATACAATATATTGCTCTCAAAATTGTCTTGAATACACTACAAAATATTGTGAGAAAACACCAAGTCTGCTTTTCAATGAGTCTCCCCAGTAGTGCCATGCACAATTTTCCTAATTTTACACTCGCATACATCAATCTTATCCAAGTTCATTTTTGACAGACCTGAATATTTATGTTTTTTTTCTTGAACTAGTTTACAGTTTTACGCTAGCTGTATCCAACTTGTGAAATGTGTTCAAAAAACACCCTATCGGAAGTAATCATTCTGTTAGGCCAAATAATCAAAATGATGAGAAGAAAGAGAATATCCAGTGCCAAAGTGAAAGTGATTTTTAAAGCACCACTAATAAAGAATTAGGTGTACTTAAAGCCAATCATTATACGGCAGTAGACATGTACATCGACTATATAACTGAAGTATAAAGCCAATTTGTGGCCTTCTACCCTTACATTTAAGTTAGCTTGATGATCAAAATGAGATTGTTTATATTTCCTAAATAAAAAACAACTAGTTCGGTTTTCATTGGGTTAAGAATAAGAACACATCTATTTTTTAAATTATCGAAGATGCGAATGTACCTTTAATAAAACCTTTAAGGCTGTAAAACTATTTACAAAGTTACCAGTGGCAACATCAAAAATTTACCAACTGTCAGTTAAATGATTTAGAAAAAGGCTGTCAGTAAACATTAGATTGTGAAGATTTAGGCAGCCTATAAAACTATATGCATTATTTTCGAGTTGTAGGTGGATCTGATTTATTACAGTTAAAAATGAGCTACAATGGCGAATTTTCAATTTTAGTAGGTCATAAGAAGCATAAAAACTTCATAAGAAGCATAAAAACTTGCCGTTCTTGGATTACAAGTAATTCTGCTGAATGATATTGTGTATTATCATGTAGGCTAGCTATCTTTCTTAAACTCTAACGAAATATGTAGTGTATCACCTCCGATCAATCTTATGTACTATCTTTAGAATAAACCCATTCAAATTAATGTTATTACTCTCTGTATAATTTAAAATGTATGTTTCACCACAGACTTGTTACACTGTGTCAACTTTCTACATTTGAGTAGACCGGAAACTTTCAGTTTTTGGACAAAATCAATAGGGATATTGTTTCGTTTTCGACAAATTTGGATTATTTTCAATTGAAATTGGTGATGTTCTCAGACCAATCTCTGCAGTTCGTACTTTTCTACAAATATTGTGATAGAGACGAGAAGACAAGTTATTTCCATCATTCGATTACGATTTCGTGAAAGAACAATTCAATAAGCCCTATAACTCGTCATTCGTTGTCAAAATAATGTGTAGAAGGTCTACGATCCTAGATTTAATTACGAGGCTGCTAATGAATCTGCTTCCTGATTAACCCGATGAACCCGATTTGCCTATGCAATCCTATGGGTTAGAGTTCTATACTACAGTAAGGCACCATCGATGTGTTCATCTACATAACCGTTAGTAATTGTATGATGAAAAGCCGTTCACCTAATAACCAATGCTGTCGATCGAAACATAACAGATACCTCAGGATGAATGGAATATACCCGAGAATCATTGTAATATAATCGAGGATGAACTAAGAAATCTTGAGAAGAGTGAGGATTCGAACAAAGTTTATTTTACAGTATAAAAGTTGGAGGCTAACAGTTCAAATATAATAATATTTTGCCACTTATTACTCAGAAATTATTGGATTCGTTTTCAAAACCACATTTCGATAAGGGATAATTCTACGCCTATGGTTTAAATGTCAACAATGTGTTTCGTTAGATGAATGTAGCTACTTTATTTCAAACGAATGTCGCTCAGTGGTGTTTGGTGCTATGAATTTACTGACCACATTATGACTAATATTTTGGTTTTATATTTTTTTATCGTAATAATTGGGTGACAGAAGAAATAGTCAAACAAAATACTTTAGAAAATCCCTTTCCTCTTAAGAGGCTAGAATCATCAACATGAACTCAAGTCGGTGGTAGCTATATCAGACTTAGCTCATCCCTATATATTCATACAAGCTAAAATACATAAATTATGATCTAACGAAAGCATGAGTCATAATTATATAAATACCAACACGATACTTCTCAAAAAATCATTATATCCGAGCATGGTCATAATAGAAAATAAAATTGAAAGCCAAACAGGCTTTTCAAGAGAAATCATTAGCTGATAAGAAATTAACTTTATGTACAACAAGTAAATGGTTATTCTTATAGGAATCAATTACATACATTATTATTATGTATGCATATCGTAATAACAGAAGTATATTGTGGTTTGGACTTGAAAAGTGTTACTTATTACTCATATACTAATTTCGTATAAAGGAAACATGAATTTGACGTTTCTTTTTATGTGTATAGTAAAATTTACAAACCCACCCTAAAAATTCATCAGACCCTATCAACCAAAACAAAACTTGGATAGTGATTTTCATATTTTATCTCTTTTCACACACAATATTTCATTATTATTGTCCGTAATTAATTTGTATTATATACAATACAATCATAAAAATCAAATCAATTAAATTTTTTTTTTTGTGATTTCAATTAAAATATTTATTAGTTTTGTAACTATTATAAAAATATCGAGACAAACACATAGACGGAAAAAACAAAAAAAAGACGTTAAACATTAAAACCAAAATATTCTTTCTAATGTACACACTAGTTATTTATTTTATATGGGAGTGTCTGAAAATTCTGACGTCATTCTATATATTAATAAATATATAATTGTGTACATAAAAGTAGTTATGATTTTTATCAATTTCTTGAAAAAAAAATTACTTTTAAATTTGATAGCTTGCATTCGAACACATTGTTTATCTATTACTATCAGTCAACTTTAAATGATATAAATCCAAACAGTTATTGTAAATAATTTGGTCGCCCATGTGAATTTATAAATATAAATACATACATATACCGGTAAAATAAAAAAAACAAAAGATATTTGTGTGTGAGAAAATGAGCTGCTACATTATCATGGTCATGGAATGAATGAGTGACACTCTCGTTACTAGAGATATTTGTCGTTTTAATACTTATTCCATCGTGAAAATTCATTTAAAAAACCGTTTACCTGTCCTTCGTGTGGCACCCAGACCAAACGCTTTTGTGTCCATTCCGCCTGAGTTGTTGGATCATTAAATTGATTTCGTTCGACAGATAAATATTTTAATTCAGGATCATCGCGATCTACTTCCGCCATATTTAATCAAACAAAATGTTTTTTTTTACTTATTTCAATTATAAACTTTTCTCTTTTAAAACTATTTAAGATTTTATATAAATCACATATAAAAATTAATAAAACTATAGCTTTATAATAGTAAATTAATTTTTAAAACAAAAAAAATAATAATTCACAATATAAATCACAAATAGACGCGTTAAATTATTTCTTTTTTTTTTTGTATTCACCACAAATTATTGAAAATGTTTATTTTATTTTATAATTTTCGTTTCCACTAAATTAAAATAAAGACAAATTACTGTGTTTTTAACTTATTTTAATATATTTAATATATTATTTAAAAAAGGATAATATAAAGATAATAAAATTAAAAAAAACGTCTCGATTATAAACCAACAAAATGAATGGCTAAACAAATTGCCACCCAACACTTTTTTTGACTGATGATGTGAAATTTTTTTCAAAGCTTTTTAAAAATTTATTTTATTTTAAATGCAGTCGTACCAACTGAAAGATAATTAATCATAAGAAAAGTTATAAGTAAAGTTGGAAAAACCAGTTTTATAAAATCCAATTGATATAAATATTATCTTAAATATAAATAAAGGTTTATTATATTAATTACAAAATAAATAATATTTTAATATTAAAATGTAAATTTCTTGATTTTAACATAATATATGTGATTTAACTATTGGTCACTAGGTGTACAGAAAATAGTAAAGGTAGACTCACACTCCACTAAGTTTTATGATTTCGTGCTCTGTCTGTGATTATCATAGACATATTACTTTATTTCGTTTTACACTTAAATTACAATAAATGTGACAGCAATACGTTTATTGTGACGCACTTGTGTTTATATCATAAAATAATGAGATAAAAATATTGAAATTTCATAAAAAATATAGTGGTGTAGTAGATATAATTCAACAAGGTTTAGTTATTTAGAGACCGTATTTAAATATAAAAATAATTATTTAGTTTCTTTGTTTTTCTTGCAGCTTGAATTTTCGATAATCAAATTTAAAGCTAGTTAAAACGTTACTTTCGAAAGAATTTAGTTAATATGACAAAAATAATAAATAAATATATGTATTAATTATGTATAAATAATAATAGAATTATATGTTCTTCCAACCTTTTTGTATACTTTTAATTTTTGATGTTTATTTCTACTAGCTCGAAATTTGACAAAACTGTTAGATACTTATGACTTAAGCCTGATTTCCATTATGAAAAAATACTGACAAAATAGTCAAGGCGGGGTTAAATATATAAATTATGCTTAAAATGCGAGTGAGTGAGTAAATTTTTATGGTTACTGAGAAAATAATTATAGCAGTACTGACAAAATATATCAAGAGAAGTATTTTTATTCAGTACTGGAGAAATATTTTATAGGAAAAATAAAGATGGATGATTTTTTATGGTCAATTCATAATTTTAACATTTCGTTTTGTGCCATTCATCTTCTGTGCCATTCATCATTCATTGTGAAAATAATTAAAATAATGAATAATTATGTGAAGTTTATTTTTTTTAAATTTATTGTTGTAGATTTAAAGTGCATTTTGTCTTTTTTTCAGATACAAAAAAATATGAAATTTATTAGTTATGTTACACGCATCTGTCAAAATATATCCACTATAAAAAAAAGTAAAAAACGATCTCATTCACTCTAATGGTATTTTTAATTTTTTTCTCGCTTAGATTTATTCTCAATAAAAAAATTCTGACAACATTTTTTTTATAATGGAAATCAGACTTTACGCTGTTAAATTTATCAATTTTTCGGAAATACTTTAAAGAGCGAGAGGGTTATAAAAAATGATACATGTTAATTTTATAAGACACCGTCTCCCAAGTTATTCATCTCAGCGATATAATTACATAGGATTTTTAAACATATAATTTGATTGAAATTTGTAACTCCGCTGTTGAAACCATATTAAAACTACAAAATAACTAAACATATAATAAAGCTGTTGTATTTGTAATTTTTTCATTTATACTTGAACATGCAATTGTAATTTCTATTGTAATTAATTGTAATTAATGAAAACTATTATTGATATATGAATAATATAATTTATTGATATGTTGGTTACTTTATTATTTTTAAGAATTAATCAACCTTTAGCGCACATAAAATGAGGAGTGACCAATGTAATGATTTGTTGACATAGTCAAAAACATACTTATGAACGAAATTTTAAAATTAATTTGAATTTTTAGTCTACATTTTGAAATTTTTGTTTAAATATAAAACATTTTTGTTTTAAATTATAAATACTATTAATAAATATTCATATCAAACGAAAATAAGCTTAATAATTTAAATTTCCCTGTTAATTTTCTTCATTGTTTCTCTTTTGTACATAAAGTGTAAATACACTAAAGTGTAGGAACTAATCACATATAAAACTTCATCTATCTCCCACCAGACGAAAGTCAATTTTTCTTTTCTACGTCAATTTTTTGGTTTATTGTCTTTTTGGTTAGTCTGAAATTTGACATATGTGTGTACATCATACAACGAAAACAAGTGTACAAAACAGCTGTTCGAATAGAGATTTTAATTTTGCGGCGTTGAACTTGACTTTCTCTTTGAAACAAAAAGAAAATATTGTAAATTAAAATTATTAAAATTAATAATACGAATTTTGTTTTGTTAATAAATAAATTAAGGAGAATAATTACGACAGCTCAGAACGAAAAACAGTTCAATTTTAATGAAAGAAAAATTTTCATTTCCATCTTTCTTTCTTCAGTCAATGAAAGTGAAATTCATTTATAATTATAGTAAGATCTAAAAATATATAATATGGGTCTAGATGAAATTGTTTGTTGGTATCAAAAGAAAATTGGCACCTACGACAAACAACAATGGGAAAAGACTGTAGAACAAAGAATATTAAATGGATTCGTAAATGTGCCATTAAAAAATGCAAAATTAAAAACTGATTTCATCGATGTTGATTTAGTTCGGGGATCATCATTTCCAAAAGCCAAACCAAAACAATCACTCATAAAAGTGTTGCAATTAGCTTTGTTGCGTTTGTTTCTGTTGCCATTGTATGCAAAATGGTGGATTGCACATACATCGCCGAAAGTATTTTCAGTATTATTTATTGTGTATTTTGTTCAACTAATTAATTGGTTTATATATTATGTAAATATATATACCACAGACGATTCTGATAGCGTAAATATTTTTGAGATAAATCAACAAATTTTATCAGAATTTTATCAATATTTTTATTTTAGGCTGGTGTCCACATATCAGAGCTCCTAGTTCCTTGCGTTTTAAGTCTTATTTTGAGTATAATTCATTCGCAAATTGTGGCGACCGCATCCCACAATGGCAAAACACAAAAGCGTAAACAGCACTTCGCTATTAACAAAACTAAAAAACGTGAACGTATTAAACGAAAACGAAAAAATATTCGGATTCGTCCAGTTCCAGTTGAAACGAAACCATCGAGTTTACCCATTGACAAGGGTAAATCATTCGTTTCGGCAATGAAACTAACATCGACACCAAATTATTCAGTTCCAAATGCTTCCACTATTTTATCGGGTAATTCCATTGTTACCTCGCAAACGGATGATTCATTTTCGAGTAATAATTGCGTTCGAAAGCGTAACGTAAACTGGGATTCTCCAATAAAAAGTCAACTAGAATTTAACGAAACTTCTATAGTACCAATAATTGCACCACCAAAGGACGATATAACCAAAATGGTTATTGATTTTTACAACGATTTAATTGATAAAACTGAGCAAAATAATTGTGATAATGAATTGCCATCGCCACCATCTGCCATTCTAAACAGTCCCAATAATAACGGCGGAGATGATGATGGTTTCGAAAGTTTAAATGGTAAAAGCTCAAGCGGAGAAGAAAATTTACTCATAAATACTATAGGTATTGCTCATGACAATGATCCGATGATAATTAAATTATCGGATAGCGATACAGATACGCTAAAATGTACGAATTCAGCAATACGATCACGCCGAAATTCCTTATCGCTTCCATTAACCTCAATTCACGTTAAAAAGAAATCTAAAACTATGTCATCGTCTGAATCGGATGGCGGCGCCAAAAAAATAGTCAAAACCGTTAAATCGAATATAGGATTACGAACTAAAAAGGAAGTATCCGATAGTGATACGGATCAAGAAGATGATGATTGTGAAACGGTATCGACGCCAAATGCCGCGACTACACATTTTAATGAAGTCACCACATCTGCAACCGAATGGATTGGTATTACAACGAATAGCGAAGAATGTAGTTATAGCTCGGAAATGCATTCAGACTCTAATAACGAAGACTCAGAAAATTGTGCAGAGTATGATTTTACACCAACTGTGATTCTGAATCCATCATGCGGCGCAAATGATAGAAGTAACAATTTCTTCTTAGTTTGTATACAAAAGTTTTCAAGTTAAACCAATATTTCTATTTTTATAGTCAGCTGTACAATCTGGGATGGATGGGAGCTTAAAAAGGCTGAGATGTCGGTATTAGATATTTCGTCATCCATCATTGAGAAAGTAGAAGCCATGCCGGAAACCTGTGATTATATTTATATCGGAGTACTATTTAGCTTATTGTTATCACTAATACCCGCATTCTGTCGATTGTGTGATGTATGAACTCTAAATAATTCCTAATCAGATCAAATTTGTTATCATTTCGGTTTCATGTATATTTTAGGCTACCATAGATGGAACAAATTCAACCGAAATAAATTTCTTTGAAATGCCAGTCCTACTTTTGGAAAAAACATCACTTTCATGGTCGCTGGTTATGTTAGTGTCGTTCGGAGAATCGCCATGGGATCGTACAATCATGGTGTCTAGTCTACTGTTGCGATCGAGCTTAACGTTTTTATTTTTCTTCCTCCTTGCGGTTGCCGAGCGCACATTTAAACAACGATTTTTATATGCTAAACTGTTTTCACATTTAACATCATCGCGTCGTTCTCGAAAATCCGAAGTCCCACATTTTCGGCTAAATAAGGTGCGCAACATCAAAACTTGGTTAAGTGTACGATCCTATTTAAAGCGACGTGGACCCCAGCGTTCTGTTGATGTAATAGTGTCGGCCGCTTTTATGCTTACTCTATTACTGCTAGCGTTTCTAAGTGTTGAATGGCTCAAAGATTCGGTTCATCTGCACTCACAGTTCAATCTAGAAGCATTACTATGGTCATGTGCGCTTGGCATATTTTTATTGCGATTTATGACGCTTGGAACGAAAATTAACCGTAAATATCGTAGCATATCGGTGCTTATCACCGAACAAATCAATTTATATTTGCAAATCGAACAGAAACCGCATAAGAAAGAGGAACTTATGGTTTCGAATAGTGTGTTAAAATTAGCTGCCGATTTATTAAAAGAATTAGAATCTCCATTTAAAATTTCAGGCTTAAGTGCAAATCCATATTTATACACAACCGTTAAGGTCGTTATCTTATCAGCATTATCGGGTGTATTAAGTGAAATGCTAGGATTTAAATTAAAATTGCATAAAATTAAAATTAAATAAAGACAAATGAAAACTATAAAATAGTTATTGTTTCACATTCCTGCTCTACCTCCGTACTAATCAACCTGATTGAAAATTCAATTAGGTAGTTGAAATTTCGTTTGTTATCGACAAAAGAAATGAAGTCTTTGGCACACTTTCCTCATAACTTTATACAACTTTACATTTGCTAAACAAAATAAATTTAGAAAATGATAACACTGACGGTTATCGTGGAGCCACTTCTGTTTTATAATAATATTTTGATAACATTTTTATCGGGTGCTATTTTTGGAACCCATAAATATTATATTTTAGTTTTTATCTATTCTCATTCATAATTGGTTTGTATGCACAGGTTTTTCCAATCTCTGTTTATTGGTTATAAAGCTATTTGGTTATACCGTAACTGCAATTCTACAAAGTTGAGTGATATAGGAAGTAAAAGCGTGTACTTTGTAAGATATTCGGCGAATATCTCGCTTGTTACTATTCTCAAGGCCCGAGAAGTAGTCCATTGTATAACTACACAAGTCATGGATGCATCTTCTCGATGTTAATACTAGGCAAGAGCAAAGAAACGTCATCACATTTCAGGCCCACTCACCTCACAAATATACTATTTCGAGTAGCAGTTGAAGAGTTGGACAGTGACTAGGTCGCCTGCGGTAACCAAACACGTCTAAAAGGAAAGCATTCAGATCATTTGAATATTGAATTACTCGCCTATCTCGTTAAAAATAACTGATAACCTAAAATGAATTAATTGCAATATAGACTGTGGATAACGGATTATCCCTCAATCGCATACGCATTAGAAGTATCAGGGATACTTATATGGATATAACCACGTTTAGATTTAGTTTATTCCAAAACATACAAGTCTCAATCTACCAAATCTAACACCTTCGCTCCAGAATTCTTGAAGACACGAAGTTCAAAACGCTTCATTGGATCATGAAGTAGATGGTGTAGAGCAAATCCACCAGTGGTTATAGTTTCATGTGACCACCATCTATTTACCAAACGTATCAATGAAATGTTAAAACGTCAATAAATAAAACAAAGTCGGATACCGCCACTTAAGTTCCCGCATACGAGATTAATGATTGGTACGTGGAACGTGCAGTTACTTATAAGATCTAGCGCGGTTAACGTCCTTATCGCATAAATGAGAGAAGGCTGGAGCTCGAGCTCTACAAGAAACTCGATGGCTTAAAAAATGAAACCATGTGTCGCAATGCTTTCGATAGCCTGTTCATAACTTAGACACAACATTGTGACTGCGTAACTTATTTTACACAGATGTACGTATTTGTTTAGTATTCCTAAATAGTTAAGCGCATACTATTTTTTTCCGGTTTTTACAGGCCATTGTTGGCCCGTACCGTGTCAACAATCTGACTCCAACAGTTTCGATCACGAGCCAGCTCTTCATACTGTTGCAAGCAGTTGGAAGATGCCAGATCGCTCTCTACGCCGTGGAGCCATCGTCGCCGACAGCGACCCCTTCGCCTACCGAAAGACGGCTCCCCCTTCAAAGATCGCTGTATCATTCGTTTCGGATCAGCACGCAGAACGTGACCGAGCGAACGTATTCGCTGTCCTTTGATTTCATGCACGATATCAGGAATTTGCATTAAATTCCTGATCTCGTGATTGAATAGAACTCGGTATGTGCCATCAACGTTGCGTTTTGGGCCATATATCACACGCATGATTCTTCTCTCGAATGTTAGAAGCCATCTTTCGTACTCATACGTCAAGGTCCAACTCTCACATCCATACATGACATCGGGTCTGATCAATACTCTGTACAGCTTCAGCTTATCCGTATTTGAAAGATATTTTGATTTCAGCAGTGGACGTAGAGGATACAAAGCCCGATTGCCAGCGGCAAGACGAACCTGGATATCCTCTCCCACACTATTATTGTGAGTAATGAGAGATCCAAGGTACTTGAATCTCATCACTCCTTCAAACGTGTGGTTTCCACTACTGAAATTACTTGCGTCTTGATCTCGAAACCCAGAGATCAGATATTTGCTTTTGGACTCATTGATTTTGAGACCAACGGAAGCTGAAAACTGTTCCAGTGGATCAAGTATCTCTTTCACTCCGTTGCCATTTAATCCAATCACACAGATATCATCTGTATATGCAAGAAGTTGATTGGATTGTCGGAATAAGATATTGTCCTGAGGTGTTGCACTTTTACGAAGGATGTATTCCAGCATGAGATTAAAAAGTATCGGGGACAGCGCATCTCCTTGTCGAAAACCAGAAGTAATTGCAAAAATTCTCGATAGCCTGTTCTCAACTTTGACACAGCATTGTGACTGCGTTACTGTCATTTTACACAGATGTACATATTTTTTTGGTATTCCTAAATATTCAAGCGCATACCGTAGCCTCTCTCGATTGATCGAGTCATAGGCTTGCTTGAAATCTAGGAATACTTGGTGTACATCGCGAGATGTTTCGTAGTACTTGGAAAGAATCATCTGCAGCGAAAAAACTTGATCAGTGACTGACCGATTTGGACGGAATCCTCCTTGGTAGCCACCGAACATTTTCTCCGCCAGAAGAGCAATTCTTCCGAAGATAATGTACGACAATAACTTGTTTACTGTGCAAAGAAGAATTTTACCGCGATAATTCTCGCATTTCAAGCGATCACCCTTCTTGAATAATGGTCATAAGGCGATCTTTTTCCATTCTTGAGGCATAACTTCATTTCGCTATACCAACCGAATAAGGTCGAAAAGACAGTCCCACAAAGTTAGCCCTCCGAATATCAAGAGCTCTGAATTAATGCAGTCAACTCCAGGTGAACTTTGTTTTAGTCTTTGCATGGTCTTGGTGAATTTCTCATAGGACGGATCCTCAATATACATCTCGGTGGTCTGGATTTGAGAGTATTCAAATACAGCTTGTGATACATGTGGAATATTAAGTAGGGCAGAAAAATGTTCACGCCATGTATCGACGTTAACACGGAGGTTTCCATCCTGGTCCCGAATGGCAGTTGACCGAGATCTTAAGGTATATGATGAAATCCGGGGATTACTTTAAAGAGACCACACGAATTTCGCTCATTGCTCAGTTGTTGTACTCGTTAGATCCTAGCCTTCCACTATTCGCGCTTTTCTGTCTAAAAATTCGTTTTATATTCCTTAGTCTTGCCTGTCTTAAATAATGGTAGCTCTACGAATTTAGTTAAAGACCGATACGATCTCACGTCTTGAACAACCCGAGCCCACTGTTTTTAAATCAACACATGGTTAATTTAGCTTCGGGATGTGTTACGGAGATGTGTCCATGTTTTCAAATAGCTGTTTTAGAAGGAAAGAATATACTTGCCACTTTGAGATCGTGAGCGATTGCAAATTATAAGGTAACTTATTACATAAGTCGGTCAATTCACAAGTTGGCTAATATTATGTGCAAGCGAAGCTTACACATTCGATTATCGACTGCTTGGAAATCCAGTACAGCCTTTTTTACCTGTGACCCAATGAGGTACTTAAGCGGGGGTTTATTGTTGTTTGAACTAGTTATTCAACAAGATTTAACCGTTTCCTGTGACAACTTCTGGATACTGTTGTGGTATCCTATGGGTCTTATGTTTCGTTCGAAATATTTACGAAACATGGAAAAAAAATCGTATGAGAAAACAGGATGTTGGTATAAAATAAAACGAGAAACAACGATGAGATAATTAACGGAAAATTAAAGTAATTTTAAGGTTTACTTTTAAGGCTGATTTCCATTATGAAAAAAATTTTGTCAGTATTTTTTACTGAAAAAGCAAGAGCGAGAAAAAAATTAAAAATGCCATTAGAGTGACTGAGATCGTTTTTTCCTTTTTTCTTTTTTTTTATTTTGACAGATGCGTGTAACATAACCAATAAATTTCAATTTTTTTTTGGTTTTTAATAAAAAAGAACAAAATACTCTTTAAATCTACAACAATAAATTAAAAAAAACTAAACTAAACATAAGTATTCATTATTTCAATTATTTTCACAATGAATTAAGACGAATGAGAGAAAACGAAATGTTAAAATTATTCATTGACTACAAAAAATCAGCCATCTTTATTTTTCCTATAAGATATTTCTCCAGTACTGAATAAAAATACTTCTCTTGATATATTTTGTCAGTACTGCTATAATTATTTTCTCAGTAACCATAAAAATTTATTCAGGCCTGAATAAATTTTTTGTACTGGAAATATTTTTTATTTCACTCGCACTTTAAGAAAAAATTAATTTTTTATCCCGCCTTGACTATTTTGTCAGTATTTTTTCCAGTAGCGGTCCGTGGGTTTCAAACATGGGTGGGCAAAATTATATAAAACTTCATGAAAAATTAAATTAAAAATAGAAGTGTTATCGATACAGAACTCTTCCATTAAAATTGTCTATTTCATTGATCAGGGTTCTTTAATTGAATATACAGCTAATTTCTTCAACCATTCGTCCCTCATTGTGCCACTTTAATAAGATTTTACAGTTTTCAGCGTTTAAAAAACATCGTTTTGATACTGCGGTCGACATCGGTATGGCTATTATTATTATCGAAAGGCGAATAACTTCTTCGAGTATTTTTTCTAAATTGTTATTATAAATAGTTTTGACTAGCTCACAAATAGTTTTGCGGGCTGAAAAATCATTGTTTGCTGATAAACTATCTGTAGTTTAGATTTCAAGAGTGCTTTATCTAAAAATGGATATAAATTGGCTATTGTAATTAGCAACTGGTAAGAAAAGTTTAAAGCATAAAGCTTAATCTTTGTGCAATCTAAAAGTACTGATTACTTAATATTCTGCGTTGCTAAACCTATCGTAAACAAGCTCTCGTATTACGTCACACGCTTCTTTTAAAATAAATTTAATTGTTTAATGAGAAAAAAATCTTTCAAACGTAATAAACTTTAAATCGTTTAGTAATAAAATAAAACCACACGCTTCGCGAATCGTTCTTGTATCCGAAGTTGTGCCGTTCTGAATGGTTGCCATGCCATTTTTTTATCTCTTGCACTTTTTCATACACTACGTTAATTGTACGACTGGAAATTCCCGAGATGAAATTTGGTCATGGTAGCTTTTTGCCACAGATTTGCAATAACTTACTTATTTTTTAAGAGATACACAAAAAAAATGGTGATATCCTATATATAAATTGGCACAAAATACGCAGTTCTGATATTTGTTTGGCGCACACGGCCTGAAGGACTAAATTTGAAACATAACTGTTTTAATATGATTTGCACTCCACCTTTATTTCCACTCATAACTGTAACACCGTCGTAAGTTTGAGCAGTATTTTTGTCACTGGTAATATTCTATTTGTACACCTTATCCATTAGCTGAACGATCTTGGATTTCTACAAAAGAAATAAATCTTTAGACGACTTCTCCTGTTTAAATACGTTCTTTAGAAACGAATTAAAATATAAACACAAATTAACTTTTGTTTGAGACATCAGTAGTTTCTGCTTGAATGGAAATGTAAAGAATATCTTGAATTTCTGCATAAACGAAGTCGTTATATACGGTATTGATACATTTGAGAACATCATGTTGAATGTGCTTAAAAGTTCCGTTAAAAATTGGAGTAGTAGCATAATATGCTTTTAAAGTAACCTAATTTCTGCAAAATGATTCGAATATGGCTCTGAACACTCCCGGTCGATCTGAATTAGTTTTTTCATTATGGCCACATAAGGTCAATTCGCAACTGCCACAAATTTTAACTACTAACCGATATCATATTGAAAATCTATAATTATATCAAATCACGTAAGTTGAGGGAATCTAGTATTATTCAAAAACAGCAGAAGTAAACACATAAACCAAATCAAAAAACATTTTTTCTATTTCATCTCACCTTAAAATTAATTCCTATGTTAAAAAGGAGAGAGATAAAATTATACCACCAAGTGATTTACGTCATTTGCCCACTATTCTTGTATAAAACCAAACTGAGAGACGATATTACCATGGTATTTGGTTTAATAAAATCGTAAAGCTGAAAGAGAAATAATGCATTTAATACTCAAATATGTAGCACTTTGCGATTTGCCTAATGAGAGTTTATAGACAAAATCCAAATATAAAATGCAAATAGAAGAGGAAATGCATACGATTACGTATGTATATTTTTGAGAGAAATAGAGATGAAATGAACCATTTTTTGCATTTTACTTTATGTACTCGTATATGTGTGTATTAGATATATATGCATGTATTACGAATATTTTACTTTAGATCGTTTTAACATGATTTTTTGAACAGGTTACAAACAATATGCGCGTAAATTTAAAACAAATCTTTGAATCTATGTATGGTTAACGATTTTTAAACTATAATTGGTTTGATCTTGATAGAAGTTTAGTAAATGGTAAAGGTGGGCACTGCCCACCTTGCCCATTATGACGGACCGCGCCTGATTTTTTCATAATGGAAATCAGCCTTTATTTGCGAAAAACATTAATTAAAAGTATATCCTAAAAAATTAGAACATCTAGTAAAGTTTTGTGTTTAAAATGACAAATGTAGTGTTTCGTTTTGGTAAAATTGAAATTCATTCAAAAATAAAGTATTTTATTTTCATTATGTTTTCCGCCACGTCAACAATACGTTATATTTATATTGGCCGCCAATAGTGTAGTAATTGTGTTCCTTAATTAAAAATAAAACTGAATATATTAATAATTATAATATAATTCATATACCACCATTCTTTAATGGAAAATATTTGGCTTAAAAATGCAATTTCATTTTAAAACACGTAACAAATAAAAAATTAAAAAGCAAAAACTTACTTTTTGTTTAGATATTTTGTATTTTAAATTTCAACAGTGGCAATACTAATTTAAATAGAATTATATTTTAACCTATATTATGCCTATATTATATTAAGCAGCTATATTTACTACACCGCTACAATTTTTATGAAATTATAATATTGCTATCTCATTTTCTTCTTACTCTTGTTGCGATGTAAACAAACCATAGTTAATCCCAGATTTATTCATATCATTTTGGTTTCAATTTTAAAATTATTATTAATTATGCAAAATGTAATATGTAATTAATTTACAGTCTTATTTTTTGTTCAATTTTGACGTAACAAACCATAATTTAATTCCATCGATTATGTTTTTTTAAGTTTAGTATAGTAGTCGCTTTACTCTATTTCAAAACGATTCGCTACATCTGCATTACGAATCGGGTATGTGTTCATTTTTTGTGTAATTTCTCTCTTTCTCTTGAGATTGTTTTGCCGAACACACACACAAAATAAAAAATAAATTCAAAAACAAATAAAATTTTCATTCATTCTATAATCAAAATTTTTAATGTCAAGTCGGTTGGTTATTGTTTCGTTGTTTTTCTGATTTTGTGTGCGCAGAATAAAATAAATTTATAAAAATTTTTAGTTATAAAAAAAAAAAACAAACAAAATATATATTCAACAATTATTTAGTGAATATTTATATAACGTTAGTTTATTTAATTTTAGTTTTTTTTTACTATACTTTCATTTATACTTCATTACTATGAAATAATATTTTATAAAAAGTTAAACAAAAAAAAAATAGTTTCGCCATCATCAATTTTTTATGAATATTTTTAAAGAATAAAATGATTAGCTACACTATAAACTAAATATAATAAAACACATATTATGTATAGTTAATGTACATTATATGAATTTTAATAATTAAGTGGTTAAATTCGGTTTTAATTTTATTATTTTTTGTCGGTGAATTACTAATAGAGGTAACCAGTGGATCAGTGCCCCACTAAAATCATGTATCATATTCCAAAAATGGGAGATGAACACTCCCAATATGATGGAAGTCGTATATTTTCATGGCTAGCGGAAATTTGTGGATTATCTGTTGATTTGGTATGTATATAGCAAACGTTTAATTATCTCGTAGATATTTATTTGTTTATATAAATTGTTATTAATGATTAATCAGTAAATCGCTCACTTGTTAAAGGTACAAAATACCAGCCATATTGTTTCGTAATCGTTTTGCAATAAACAATCAGAAATTCTCACACCACTTTTTTGTGTTTACATTATTGTCTATTCGGGAAATCGGGAAGGTTACTACACTCAACCCGTGTCAAAATACTTGCATAGCAAAAAGCAACAAAAAAATTATTTATTATTTATGTAGAAAAAGAAACTATTTGTCCTAAATACCTTATATCGTGTTTACAACTTTTCTAAGAAAGATTCTTTAAGTCTGTATATTGCTTTGATGTTTGTATCAATTAAAATACAACTAAAACATAAAATCAAAGTTTAATCATTATAAATCGAGTTGCTGGATACAAATCAAAATTAGATTGCATGTTTAATTTACATAAATTGTGATACTTAAATTGGGCCAATGGAGTTCATGTTCGGTTTCTGTTTTGACTCTTTATACGTATTGTCTTTATTATTTAGAGTTTGGACGACGATGAACGCGCGATTTTCACAATTTTATTTATATTTAATTTAATTAAATTAAAATAATTTTTTGTACTGTCTACTTTTAGTATAAATTTATGCACATATTTACAAAATGTGTACAAATATCAAACACCAATGTGTAGTTTACATATTATGTTTTTGATCGTAATTCGCACCGATTTTGGAATTTTCAATGTAATCTATAGCATTTACATACATTCATAAGAAATTCTGTATATATGTCATACTAAGTATACGTCGATTGGATCATTGCCTTCTATATACTGACATCACTATTGCAGGCGTTACTACTCGATTGATATTTTTAAACCAGTTTATAAGATAATAATTGGATAAACACAGTTCACACATTCATGATCAACTACGTAATATTACTCCATAATTATGAAAAAGTACAGTACTAAGATATATTCAAGAAATCAAACAAGTTTTCGTCAAATCAAAATTTATTATCTCTTATAATTTTATTAAATAAGTAATTACATTTAACTTGATCATTTGTTATGACAGCATTACTATTTTTATAAGACGATACATTAGAAGCGTACAAAACCGTTTTCGTGCCAAATATATAAACTATTTCCCAATTTAGCGGAAATAAACACTAACGGATAGTAATCGAAAATCTATTTGCCTATCTAAAAATAGTTACGCTCTGTATTTCACGAAAATAACAATAATATCCGAATTTAAACTTATCGTTCATCTAAGTATAGTTTGGTATTTAATTATATAATTTGGTCCGATCGAATCGGAATAAATAATCTACACCACCCGTGACAATCAGCCAAATTTACATCTTTCTCTTATGTAGTACATATATATGCAATTGAACAAAAATATTAACTAGATTACATTGAAAATAGTATTGTCTGAGAAATAAAAGAATTGTATTGGTAATGAAAGCTATATGGTTTGAAGGTGAATTTGAAGTTAATTGGTAGAATATTTATTGGAAGGCTGTTTATATGTTTGTAGACGTATTCTATACCACTTGTATTCGGTTTCGATTATAAACTAATCCCACTGCATATTGATGAAGTAAAAAGGTTTCAATTTACATCGAAACTTCCAATGAAAGTTATATTATTTTAATGATTGAAGGAGTGTTTATTAATGTGCGGATTTTATTTTAATCGGAACCTAAATGTTGTCGTTTTCCTAGAAATAATTAAAATGCAACTACATATCAGATGTTGTTGTTTATGTTATTTATAATAAGAAATAAACATTGTTGGTTTTTGGTCTGTTTTTGGATATGAAGCACTCCCAACTGTTTTGCAGTTTCTAGCTTAAGCCAGTTATACGGATTCTAAGATCGTATAAATGTGTCTTTAGAACAAATTTTTCTACAGTTGTTAAATAATAAGCATTAATGAATTATCCTAATAAGAATTTTAATCAATTTCTAACATAGTTTCTTAACAAATTCCAAAATCGCAAAATTCGACTAAATCTTGACTAAACCAAAGCCCACACAATTTAGATCTTTCTTTTTTTCAGCATTTACATGAGTAATTTAAGTCTTTCTTAGTAGGTTTATCTTAAAGACACCAAGCTGAAGCTTAGAAGCAGTTATTTGAAGATGTCTATGGTAACCTTCGGCAGTATGTTAAGTTTTTTTTCTAACTTTCATCAAGAAAAACCGCCATTGGCGAAAACTTGATTTAAGAAATTAGAATAAACTACCATACCTTTCTAGAATATCATTTTAAAGTGAATCTTCGTGTTAGTGCTCGATTTTTGGATCTATATATACACTTCTGGATTGATATAAAGGCTCCTCGTTTTTTTTAATTATTTCTAAACCACTTTCATATCTCATAATGGGTTTGGTTTGTTGTAATTTTCAATATCATGTTGCTGCCATCATAGTTGTATTCCGTGCGGCTTGATTAAGATCACTGTTGTACTTGTGCCATTATGGCTATGTGCTGGTCTATTGGCAATGATGGTAAAATTCAAACAATATCTTATTTTGAATACACAATGGAACATATCAAATATAAGTAATGCATGTTAAATTTAGATGCTACGAGTTAGGATCCCATAATTTGATGTATTAGCAGGTTCGCATACTGATGTCCTGACAGTAACACGTTAAATTTACGTTAAATTTATTCCTGGGTTTAAACTCCACTATACAGTTGCCTAGATTTCCTGTTTTTGCAGGAAACCGTAAATCATGTATTTTTACCAGATTGGTTTGTAATTTGCTTCGGGCTTGAAGTTAAATTTTGAATATACACTGAATTGATTGAGATAAGTCATTTTGGAATATTATAATTTCTATGTTGAGGACGTAATTCTACATCTTCAGAATGTAGTAATTATTCTTAAAGATCTCCATGACCTTGTTCTTTACAAATTCCTGAGATACAATATATTAAAGCCTACGAATCGCTACCAAAAGGTAGCCTAAATTGCCGAAAGTTTTATCCATTTGTCTTAAATTATTGTTTCAAGCTCTTCCATCGTAATCGTTCATATTTGCAAACGTTTTGGCTAACCATGCTCCATATATTTTCTATTAAACTGCAGTTGAAGGTAATACTGTCCTCAAACGTCCAAGTTCCACCATATATATAATAAATTGTTCAATTACTTCGTAATACCTGAACTTACTCTCCACTGAGCTCTTTGCGATTTGAAAGTGCTTCGAGTAATGTGTTTGAAAATAATCGAGCACCTCTTAATTCCATAATTTGATATATTTAGCAAATTCAGTTCTAGCTAATTTATGACGTGACCGTAATGCTTCATGATTTTGATAATTTAGCTTAACGTCGAATTTTAATATTTGTCATTAAGTTATGTCACCAAGTCACCTTTTATTTGAGATAAACTAGTGTCCTGAAATAACACGTCAAATTCCCTTGTATTGTATCCCCTTGTTAATAAAAATGGTTTGATCTATATAAATCCGAATCGTACGACTGAAAATCCAACACACAGTTCTAGCCATCATTCTTAATAATATCTTTTCTTCAATTGAATAATAAAGTCACTCGTAGTGATTTAATCAGATGTCAAATTTATCAGTAGCTGTTTAATTCTAGTTACAAGATCGGATCAAATTGTGTTAATTTGTATTGCCAACGATAAAAATAATGGATCTGAATTCGGTTTATTTTTGAGATTTTAATCTAGATTTTTTGCCTAACTGTCTGGTAAAATACCAAATTGTGTATGAAATATATTATTTAATTGAATTTATTGTGTATCTTCAAATTTTGTATTATTAGCTTTTCCGGCTATCATATTGTGGTTACGAAATGAGTTCGTTAAACCTTATTTAGTACGTAAAACAAAATCTTATATCCAATAAATGTTTTTGTCATTATTTACGAAAAGTAACTTCTATTTGATTTATCAACTTCTTAAACGATTAAAAACAGTTATTCATACAAAATATCGGATTCATTTGCATCTCTTGAAAACAAGAGAGTAAGGTGTGATCGTAACGTAAAGTCACTTAAAGTTTTTTTTTTATAAATTACTGTAATGGCAGTTTGATATCGACTTAGTAATAACTTGGATGACTATTGATCTTCAATAAATCGTCATTTTGCTAGTCGAACTAAGTCAATGGTGTAATTGTTGGAGTACTGGTATTTCGGATAGAGGAGTGATGGAACAACTCAACGAATTAAGTTAAACGCATTATAATCCCACACAGTCAAATGCTTTGTTCAGGTATCTTAGGATTCAAAATATGTCGGTTTAATGTTGACTAGACCAGAATATCTATGTTCTAAATCGTCAAGCAGATTATATTACTTTTGTACAATTTCTTTCTTAATGTATTGTCTCAAATTGATTTTTTTTCTTGACTCGACAGATCAATATGTTTAATTTTGGAAGTAACAAAATGCCAATTGATTTTATTTATTTAGTATAGTAGTAGTAACTATTTTTATAAAAATGAAATGAGGTTGGAGTCTTTTTTTGGTTTGAATATCGCAAAAATTTCTTAAGCAACAAATAAAATGAGCCGGTATAATGTATCCATTCTCGGTCTTAAAAACACAAAGTATAATAAACGGTACTGAAGATTACGCGACCAGTCGATCGAAAATAATAGCGCAGTCAAATGCTTAATATCACCGGTGCACAGTTATAAACCCGCTGGTGTTATGTTTGCCACCTTTGCTTACTTGCATTCCGTTGGTTATTGCCGTATTTTAATAATCTAATATTTATATAACAAAAATTAACGCTTATTTATTCTAGTTTGTGCAATGATTGTGATGTCCAAGATGTACATTCACAAACATCTAATCCAGTTAAGTAACAAAAAAAAATATTATTTCGTCTGTAAATATCCAGAAAGCTTCGTTGTTTTATTTAATCGCATATACAGATTTGCACGTTATTTTAGCATCGTTGTATTTACATATTATAAACCATTCCAGCTGAACTTATGTAGATATCCAAACTCCCAAACGCAGATGTGGCCAAATGAGTTATTATTTGTAGAAATTACTTGTCTCGAGAAGAACAAAATTTGAGTTAAACTCGTAATATTTTGGTTATGCGACAACATTAGTTACAAAACGTAATCAAACTCTTCAATCGGACAAGAAATTTCAACAAAGAAGTCAATTTATATCTGTACGGATGTTTGAGTTCTCGGTTGCAATGGTTTTATATAATATGTATATTGATTGGCTTGTAGCATTAGAAATGGTGTTCAAATAACTTTTTATATTTTTAATAAAACACATAAATTATACAAATTATTTCAATATTGCGGTTAGTAGTGGAAACTCTCCTGGGATGAGTGGGTAAAGAAAGCAGTTGTGTATCCAGGAAGTGTAAATTTTCACATGGATGGTTCGAAAAATAGTGAGAAGGACAAATGTTGAGTTTTCTACGAAAATCTAAGTGTAAACTTCTCTTCACCGTCCCGAAAACTATAGTCTTTAGGACTAAACTGCGTATTATGTAATATCTGTAATAGTAAATGCTGCTGTTACATGCAAATGGCTTCTTCTACTTCTGGACAACAAAAGTTGATAGGTCTAAGTAATCTTGTTTCGTCAGTAGTTTAAACTGGTTTCAAATTAGGTAGGTCTCTATACCAAGTAACCTAGTATAATGGAAAGCAACAAGATTGTGTTTAATTATTACTTTTATTCCAGCACTCACTTAAGCTTCAATTATGGTGCCTTTAAATTGCTAAATAGTTCACTAAAATATGTATACTTATGTGTATAAAAGGCCCTAAAACAGCTCTAACTGCGTCTCAACTGTGCTTACGAACCATTTATACGTATTGCTATTGTAGATGTGTTCAGTCCAACGAATGCTTTTACACAATCGTTTTATGTCATCCGAGAACATGTTGAGTTTTGATCAACAACGAGCATCGATTCGAGACCGCGGCGTGTTGAGAATCTCTCTTAACCATTAAGCTACAACCGGGGGTAAACTTATTGGGATTATTAATATTTTTTCATTATACTTCATCTCCAACACGATTTTATAAAAAAATGATTCTCTAATCAAATCAGAGATCAGGAAACTCACAGAAACTTAATGTTATTCCACTTTCAACAGAACAGTTAATCGTGTTTGCTTTTGGAGCCGTGTGGCTAATGGTCTTAAAACGTGTGAAAATTATGATGCTCGATCAACATTCAATACATTTGTAAATTCTTTTTTCGTTTTACTTTGGTCTTTTAACCATATAAATCTTCTAATTACACATATTCATGTTGTTTTGGTTACTATCTTAGACGTTGGTGTGCCACAATCTTATTTTTGAAAGCACCTTTCTTGTGTGGAAAACAATACTCGAATATATTGAAATCAATGAAATAAAATAACCATAAGCTGCCGTCGCTAATTGTTGACTTTTCTTCAAATGGAAGCAAAAAACCAGAGCACCCCACAAATTAAATTTAGTTGGCTGGAAAACGGTACTCATATACGAGGGCAGAGTGAGAAGTTTGGTAAAATTGCAACACAGGGCGTCGCAATCGCAAATTCTAGTTTTCATGTGTCAATACCACCTGTCATTAGGCCAAATTAAAATTTTCAGACAGATGTATCATTTAGTTCAGTTTTGACAGCCATTGAAAACAGCCAACCCACTGGTGCCGAACGTTCAGGATTCCCAACTGAAGTCACCATACCAAAAATGGTTAGCAAAATTCACGATACGGTATTACAAGACCTCAGAGTGAAAGTGCGCAAGGTAGCTGAGATAGTAGGCATCTCAGATGAACGTGTTGCTTACAATCGACCAAAAACGCAAACGTGGGACAACTTCAGAGGCAGGTTTGGCGATGGTCAAGCGAAATAAAAATGAGTTTTTGCGTCGTTTCATATTTGTGGATGAAACATGAATCCATCACTATACACCGAAAAGCAAAGAACAGTCTATACAGTGGAGTTCTACTGGCAAATCTCCGTCGAAGAATACTAAGGCGTTTTATCGGCCGTCAAGGTCATGGCCACAGTTGTTCGGGATGCGCGATAACCTTCAAAAGACGAAAATATTACTGCATCCTATTAAACCGTTTCAACGATGTTTTGAAAGAAACACGACCGCATTTGTCGAACAAAAAAGTTCTCTTCCACCAAGATAATGCACGTGTCTAGTTGCCATGGCCAAAATTCATGAATTACGGTTCCATTTGCTTCCACATACACCATATTATCCAGACTTAGACTCATGCGACTAGTTCCTGTTTCCGAACTTGAAGAAATGGCTCGGCGGAAACAGATTCAGCTCTAATGAGGAGATTATCGATGCAACTAACGCCTATTTTGAAGGTTTTGGAGAAAGCGTATTATTCGGAAAGGATCGAAAAATTAGAAAAACGTTGGACTAAGTATATCCAGCTAAAAGGCGACTACATTAAAAAATAAATTATTCTCTGTTTCATTTTTACCAGATATAAATGACTAAATGGAATTGGAGTCAAAGATAAGGTTTTCCAAGGCAATAATAATCCTATTGAGTCGGAGTATAATGTATGCTAGACAGAGACAATATATTGAGTTGTTCGTATAGGTGCAACGATTTAAATGTTGTTTCTCGGCAACAATATTGGAGCCAGTTGAACTTAAAGTAGCTTGGTTGTCAACAAGTGGAATATATAACTAAGACACCAGCCGAAAAAAGTTTTGGTTATTATAGTGCCATTTAACCCTTTTGTCTATGATGTCCCGAAGAAATACTTCGACACCATTGTGTCCGAGGGAATTTGAGTAGTTATGTGCCTAATTATCTTCCTCTATATTAGGCAGTCGCGGCATATTTACCATCTCCTAGCTTGATGGAACTTATTTTATTATAATGTTGTGCAATATTTTCTCCAAACTTCTGCATAACTTTCACCAAATTATAATATTAATTATTTTAAATGAGAAATTTATATTTGAACACTGTAGGAGGATGTAATAATAATTGTTGGACTAATATTGTGATCGAGATGCGCCAAATGAATCCAAAATCTCAAAACACAACCTTTCATCTGACTGTACACAGTAATGGAATTTAAATGATAAATAAATCATGGATCACAAGCAAAAGCTTATTCAATTAGCGATACGCAAAAATTATCGTCCGAAACGTGGTTGATCGTTGTGAGTCACACGTTTAATTATTATTCATTAATTATTCTGTGTAATATTGTTTTGAATTACTCAACTATTGTTTAATATGTGTTTATAGTACGCTTACCAATTTATAATATTTTTATTTCGGTGTTTTTATTACAATGCTCGTATGCTGATAGAAGCGAAAGTTTAAAAAACTTAAAAATAAAAACTTGCGCTGTCATACAATGTCATACGATTCAAATCTAATTGGTCCGATTATTTTGTATTCAATATTTTTATTTTGTTTTGGTTTTTTTGCGTTAAGTCTGTGATAAGTTAAAAATACCGAATACGAATATGGTATTTATTATAAAAAACCACACCCTGATCAATAGCGGATTTCATATGGTAATATAAACGAGGATCGAAGATCCAAGTATTGGTTATCGTAAAGAACGAATTGTTTTGTATTATTCGTTTCTTCGAAGATTAATTGCTTGTGTATATCTAAATGCTTATCAGTTTTGCTTTTAATTATGACTGAGTAGTATAACGATTTTATCATATCATAAACATTCTTGTGATCGGTAGGTCATCTTTGCTTGGCTTAAAATAGATTAAATTGCCAAACATGAGTAAAAATATGTACTCGCATATAATAATTGAATAATGTTTACTATCCAATAAATGTGAATCGTGTTTAAATTAATAAATCATAAAAATTAATGGTATCATGCAGGGGTTAATTAATGTGTGTTGTCGGAGAAAATCTTTACCTGTCTTAACAAGCAAATCTGCTTATTTTCTGTTATCTTATTTTATCAACAAAATTATGTTTTACTTTTTACGATCACGAGACAAAAATTCAGAAAGTGTCAGATCGTTCGTTGCACCAAAAAGCCACTTCATAGTCTTCAGTGACGCCTTTACCTGAGAGGTGACTGTGTGGTCATAAATTGGCTCAAAATATACATAGATACGCATAGAAATCACCGGAAGGCAGAACTTAAAACCAGATAGCCTACGTAATCTCTTTAAACGCCACCGATTTTAGCTACAAATGTACAAAATATAAGGGTCCGCCAAATAACTCTTTTTTTTTTTTTAATTCTATAACAAAAACTACTGAATATTTTCTCAAATTTCGTTTTTTATTTAAAAGTACAATCCTTCCGTTTAATAATGGAAAATAATTTCATTCAAATAGCTGCCTCGACTGGCCATGCAGTAGCCTACACGATCGGTTCAATTTTTAAGCACATTATCAATTGTGTGCAGCTGTATTTCACCAATGGCTTCACGAATATTGTCCTTTAAAGCGTCAATTGTCTCTGGCTTGTCACTTATTTTTGAGGGCACCCCACAAATAATAGTCCAACGGTGTCAAATCGCAGCTCCGAGGTGGCCAAACGACATCAGCTCTGCGGCTGATAATGCGATCTTCAAAAACAGGGCGCAAAACATCGAGTGTAACTTCAGCTGTGTGGCACGTAGCGCCGTCCTGTTGAAACCAAATGTTGCCAATATCCTCCTCTTCAAGTTTTGTGAAATTCGTTCAACATTTTCGAAGAAAAATGGCCCAAATATGCCTCTGGACCAAAATCCGCACCAAAGAGTGACTCGTTTTGGGTGTACCGGCTTTTTAATGTATGCGTGCGGATTTTCCGTGCCCCAAATGTTACAATTTTGCTTGTTTACATACCCGCCAAGATCAAAATGAGCTTCATCAGAAAAGATGATTTTTTTGGCAAAATCGGCATCTTCTGTAAGTCGATCGCAGGCCCAATCAGCGAAGCGAAAACGCATTGGATGGTCAGTTGGCCTCAATTCCTGAACCAATTGGACTTTGTATGGCGTCATACCAAGGTCTTTATGCAAAATTCGTCTCAATGATGTCTCCGAAATGTTCAATTGTTGAGAACGACGGTGAATTGATGTTGATAGCGCATCACGCACACTTTCTGCCACAGTATCAATATTCTCGGGTGTACGCACTATTTTTGGCTTTTCACGCTTTGGTTTATCGATGAGGATGCCAGTTTCTTTCACTTTTTTCACAAGATAACGAACATACGGAGCTGACGTTGCTTCTCTTCTTCCAAAATCCGTATGCAATTTTCGCACAAATTCTGCAACATTACCATGATTTTCAAAGTAATGTCGCAATATTTCCCAGCGTTGTTCAAGTGTATACACAACCATATTCGTTCAGCGGAAGGATAAAACTAATTATCTGTCAAATCAGACATGAGCTAAGTGTTACCATTCACGAAATAAGCACTAGTTAAAAAAAAAACTTTAGATGGCAGACCCTTTAGCAGATAGTGAAACGCAGATTCGAAGAAACAGTAAGTAAGACGTTATCAATAGTCTGTCATCAATTAACACCATTAAAGAAACTAGCAACACCCATCCACCAACGGACCTGGAAATTAAAAGTGAAATTGAAAATCTGGAGAACGATATTCATCTGCATGTGCACGAACACTAACACCAATAATCTAAGAAGTGTGGAATTTTGACAGAATATGACAAAAATGGAAGGAATATTAATTCCAATCCACAAAAAAGGTAACCTAAGAGAATGTAACAATTGGCAAAGTATCTCTCTCCTCAAGACAACAATAAAGATACTCACAATGATCATCCTTGACAAAATCTCATCTACGATCCAACCTTAAGTCAGGAAGAAGTTGCACATAATTTGATCTTGTAATTGAATCAGACTGGATTGTACAGGATGAATAAACAAAGTGATTTTTATTAATTTAGTTTATTGGTTCGCTTTCATACTTCAATACAATTGAAGAACCACTTCAACTACCACAAGATCGAAATTACTTAAACAACTTATTCACATACACGTTAGTTGGATAGTACAGAACCCTTCTTGTCCCATCGCTCACTGCCAACTTGATTCCTTTCATAATCCCAATCAATTCAACATTCATTATACAGAAGCTACCATTTACTCTTAACATTTTGTTTAGTGATGGAATGTAAATTCTAACACCCATTTGATCATCACTCACACTAACACCTGTATAAACTTTCAAATGAGCAAGGTATTTCATTTGCAACTTATAAAATTCTGTCTTAATCGATAACTTATTCATTATTTTGTTTGTCGCGTCTCCGAAACTCAGACATACCACAAGATTTGCAGGAGGTACAGTTTGCACCACTTTTTGGATCTTGTCGAATTTGTTCATATTCTCCAAAACCAAGCGGGTTCTTTGAGTTTTCCTAAAGTATGTTCGTTTATGGGTTGTCCGCCTATGGTTATTAACGTCCAATTCATATACATAATCAGCGTTTGCAAGATATTTAGATTTTTTAATTGGACGAAGAGAAAATAAATACACAATTTTCTATAGGTGCACCTTAATATTACAGACAAGATTTGCCTTAGTACTCTAAGTGATCGATTTCACTTTGAATTTTCTTAATCTTAAACATCTCGGCGATTTGTATTTGACTAAAATGAATTTACACGATATGGCAAATGTAAAATATTAAGTAGATGAGAAAAATGTTGACATGTATCTCATCGATGTTGACACAAATGTTACCATGCGGGTTTCGAATGGCAGTTGATCGAGGTATTAGAATGTGGTGCAATTAGGCAACCGTTCTGATGAAATCGAGTAAGTTACTCCCATGTAGTTTCACTCTCAAAACTTTTGTCTTGCACCATTTACGCGTCACAAAAACCTTAAACTTAACATAAGTAAAGCATTTTAGAGAAATCCATAGTTTCGCTTTCTTGAACGTTGTTTTTTTTCTACGGTTTTCATCACCAATCTGAAATCGTGTTGTGATTAAGATTGCATTAGATTATCCAAAGTATTGTAACATTAGCCAATATTTGTGAGTCAGTTAGAATAGGTGGCTTTTATTTTTTGGAACAGAAAAGTATTGTATCCTATTTTCAAATCTAATACGCCCCTGTATGTTAATCGTGCTAAGGTGTACATATATCGACTCGTCACCATTGTTATAATTTGATCCAAGATAACATTTATGATTTTCAGTAGCATTATTGACCATTGCAAATAGCAAATCTTGGGGTTGTATGATAACACTGCTCCATGGAATAACATTGCCAATTGAATTTGTAGGTTATCAAGCACCTACCGAGATAGATAATCGCCTTTCATAAATCTAAAGATTAAGATCTGATATGAAACGTGCGAACCGATCAAATGGTGCTGTGGTTAAAGCTGCGGCAATTAGAGCGGCAAGTATCAAGCTCGAATACAGGCAGGATGCTTTGGGGATTTTCACCATGTAATTACGATCGGTGGAGTGAATGAACACATCTAGGACTCTGTGTTGGAATGCAGAATTTATAGGCCGACCCATCTTCCCCAAAAATAAATGTCAGAACTAGGCTGGCGTGGAGCTACAGATACTTCTACGTAAATCGGACCTATAGTCGTACTTCTGCCATTTGTTGGGAGTGTATTGGGACCCACAAAAAAGATTGCAAAATAGAAACAGTTAGACAGAAAAATAGAAGAAGCACATGCAGAATTATTTAAGATACGATAATCCGAAGCTCAAAAAACATAGTGCAAACAACGTCGAATATGCTGCTGTAACGAAGAAAACCCATCACTGGCGCACACCACAAACAATATTTGATACAATTAACCCAAGTCTTCAAGCGAAGCCGGTCAGATTTCTGGAAAAAACCGACAAATGGATTATGCAGTACGTCAACATTCGGTCACATGTTCCAAGGGATAAGTAATAGAAATGTTTAACTGGAATGTCAGAATCCATCGTTTATGAAATGTTGCCAATCAATCAGATGTTGAAAAATCAATCAGATGTGCAAAACAAGTAACCGAGTGAAGTATTAGATTAATTGATCATTGGGAATATATCAACAAACTTGCAATGAAAATGAAAAGTACAATAATACACCATAGCATGTGTTATAAGTTCAATATGTAATGAGGTGGTGTTTTAAGATATATTGTCCCATATGCCTTCGACTTTGTTCTTATAAAAAACGGTGATTACGTTGCTATTAAAGGTGTTGAGTAGTTATTATCAACGTTGAATAGGTTATTTATGTTGTTAATACTCACCACAAACATCTGATTTGATGAATCAAACTTAATAATAATTGTGCTATTTGATCAATGGCATCATTTTTCGCCAATTACTACTATTTATCACATATCTGTTACTCGATTTTTCATTCTATTTTAATATAAACAAAATGTTTACATTTTAACTGACGCAAAGTAGACATACGAGGGCAGTTTATTAAGTTCATGATAAATGCAAGAAAATGATTGTTTGTTTAACAAAACTCATTTTATTTTTGACAAATTTTCAAGACAATTTTTTCTCTAGAAAATTAGTCTAAATATTTCACTAAGATGACTTGCCCGATGGAAACGCCTTAAATCTCAACAACCCTCATAGTGCTTACTATTGGAATTCACAAACATTTTGCATCATTCGCGTTGGTATTACCGCAGCAAAGTTCATTAAACTACTTCTGAATAGTTGGGGTCAATGGTGAAGAGTGAGATTTCGTATTGTCTTTTTATCAGTTTTCGAAAATTCGTTAAGTTAACAATATTTGTCATAAATCGGAATTATCTGAATTTGACATTCCATCTATAACTCATTGATCACCACCCTCGTTATATGAATGTGTGAGCAATAAATCATAAAACTTACGTCTAAATTTAACGTATCTTTACGGGAGCTACTCAGTTCACTTAGTTCAATGACTTTGGTATGATAAGAAAAATTTTTTTTTCGTTTAAATCGATAATGTCGACAAAGATTTATAGCTACTCGACCATTCGATAATCTTTACCATCCAAATTTATATGAATTACGACAGCATCCTACACTTATTTGTCGTACAGATTCTCGTTTACTTTCAAATTCTTCAAATGACTTTAAAAAAGAATGATTCTGCAGATCGAGTACACTGATTTCTGTAACGCAGAAATTTTACTCGTTGAATTCTAACTTGCTCTCTGTTTATTTGATTAGTTTATATCTAGAATACAATTTGACTTAAAACCTCACTAAATACAAAACAATTACGTTTTTCCAATTTTGCGCGTGCTAATTACAAAGGTTGTCCGAAAAGTTTCCGACCTCAACATGAAGCTGGCAACACTCGCCTACAAAAGTGAGGGAGTGTGTTCGTCCATGCGTTGAAAGGTTCTAATTTAAATTTCAGTCATTTTGGACGACCGTGGATGTTTGGGTCGCTGAATTTAAACATGGCCGTACGCTCAAACGATGATGAACGCTCAAAAACTGCAACCCCCAAAAAATATATCAAATGTGATTATCACATATTGAATGAAGATTTAGGCACGAAAATGCTGTCCACGAGTTGTTTGTCGCTTACGTTAGACCATGAACTTGTTCGAATAAAAATTTCTAAAGTTCGTTTGGCGCAGTTAAGGCAAAATAAATCAGAGTTTTGATGCCGGCTTATTATTGTTGGTGAAATTTGAATACACCATGGCAATTCAGAATCAAAAATACAGTCAAACCAGTGTATATTGTAAGAAGGACTCTGCTGCAAATATGACAAAGGCTGTCCTTTTGACTGGGAAACTAATGGATACTGTTTTCTGGTACATCCATAGAGTTATCGTATACATTATCTTCAAAAACGGCTAAATCATCATAGGGCTATACTTTCCATCTTACATAAAATACTAAAGGTAGACATTTGGAAAAACCGGCCACATTTACGATTTAGTGTTTGCCGGAATCTCAGAACTACCGTTTTAAGTGTTTTTTATACCGAAGAGTGATCAGAAGATAGATCGTAACATTTTTCAGCTTTTATTAGTAATTATTCTGTTTACAATCTCAGTTATCTACAGAACCGCAAAGATGTTGCAGAACTCGGCGTTTTCTATAGATTAATAAATGGTAAATGTACTGCAGAATTAAAGGAGAAAATACCACCATTTGTTACGCCAGGACGGATAACACGAGGAACGGTTAATGCGCATAGGTTTACGGTGAGGATGCCGAAACCTCGAACTAAGGGTGCAAACCGCGAATTTATTTACCGGACATCCAGGAAGTGGAATTCGTTATCCGATTTTCAGTTTCCATTTGAGTATAAAATGGACAAGTTTAAGGCATCTATCAACCTTTACTTGACTGACCGCGCGTTGGCTGTAGGAGCTCTGACAGTTACAAGGAGCTAGGACAGTCGAAAAATATTTCTGTAATGGCTCCAAATATTTAACCTTCACTGATTATCTCGATCAACGAGGGTCAGCCACGCCTTAATAAGCTTCTCTGATTACACTGATTTTACTAATTTGGAAGCTTCTTCGATTGTTATCATACGTAACGCAATTTTTGAGAGTTTACCCAGTTTACATAGTCACCGCTAAAACTAGAAATCTTAATACGAGTTAAATTCTTATCGATCAATTTTACTAGTGGACAAACGAACTTATACCATTAGTGTCTGTAGTGTACCGAATTATTTTGGCTCGACTTACGAAATCTGTTTCTTAATTGTTTCTAATTTTAGTTTTATGCAATGTACGTTACAAACTATAAACCAACAGCAAGTTGGAAAGAATGGTCTGCAAATGGGTATTAGTTAATTCAGATTCAAGTTTAACTGCGTTTTGATTGTTTAACTCGTTTTCTATTCCTTCTGATTCCACAGAAAGCTCCATCCCTTTCATCATACGTGATTTAATCACAACAAAAACGATAGGCTTCGTACTAGTTTTGTTGTGATTTTCTACACATAGATTTTCGATAGGCAGGTCGATTCGTTAGTTGCCAGATATTATTCCGAAACTATTGCCGCTAAACATTTCAACTCAGTTATGGTGTAGTTGCGTTGGGCGGCATTTAACTTTTCGTCATAAACGCTATAGGTTTTTCACTCTCTTCATTGTTCTTTTGGTGTATTACACTTCCAATTCCTTGCGTGTTCGCATCGCAACGTAGAATTGTTTTTTTTTAAAGTTTCCAGATTATGTAAGACAGGTATGTTAGAAAGTAAATGTTTTTCTTTAATAAAATCCGCTTCAGCCTCGTATGTCCAATTAAATTGCACTCCTTTCTTGAGAAGGTTAGTAATTAGTGCGGTAACTTGTGTTAAATTACAAATAAACGGTCTATATCACCCGGGCATTCCCAATAGACGCCGGACTTGTTTAATGGATTTTGGTGTCTGAAAATTTTTAATTGCCTCATTTTTTTGCTGCATCGGTCCGCAACTCACGCTCGTCAATGAGAAACCTCAGATTTCTGGTCTCGTAAAACACAAATTAACTTTTGTTGTAATTTTCCATACATAGATATCGATAGCCAGATCGATTTGTCGGTTACCAGATATTATTCCGGAACATTCTAGATTTGTTATTTAAAACAGAATCGTTTGGAAACTTTGAATTTCAATTAATTTTTAGCGTCACCATAGTACAATTTATATCACATTAATTAATAAATTAATATTGATTTAACTAGGTTGCTTACTTGTGTAAATGTCCAATTAGGCTAGCTTAATATGTTGTAGATGAAATCTATCACATTTATATAGTTGTCTTATTTCATAAGGATGTAATCTAGATACGCTTATCGATGTGGAGTCAAAGTATGTTTAATCTCCTTCACACAACCTTCAATTAAAAAATAAGTTCACAACCTACCAACTACTAATAAGCATATATAAAATCAGTCGACAATCGGTCTCTATCAGTGCTTATTCATGACCGATCTTTGCCTTTCTCAAATCGCAATTAAACTATAAATATGTATTGCTGACTCGTTTATTAACACGAGTTTGTTTACAATTAATATAATTATATTATTTTTCCACTTAGTTTCTATTGGATACAATCTACCAATAAATAAATTGAATTGAAATGAACTAATTTGAACTTTTTATAAATTTTCTTTGTTTTTCACAGATAAATTTCCTTGTATGCCAAGTAGTAGCTCTCTTCCTGGCATCATTATTCCGTTCGTTTTTGCACCAGAAAAAGGTTACATCAGATGTTCGCCATGCATTTGGTTTGGTGTTGGGACTTTTTTTTGGTTACTTTTGTTTTGGACAACAAGCAATTCACATCGCTGGACTACCGGCCGTTTGCTATATCGTAATTCGTACACAAAATCCACAAATTGTTCAACGGTCAGTAAATAATAAATTTAAATATTATTTTAGCTTGATTTTAATACTTTTTATTATTTATTTATTTATATATAATTGAAGAATTGTTATGGTTGTTGCCCTAGCATACCTCTCGTGTATTCATCTTCATCGGCAGTACTATGATTATGGTTCGTATTCATTGGATATTACGGGACCATTAATGATTATAACGCAAAAAGTAACTAGCTTGGCATTTAGTATACACGATGGTTTTACGCGAGAAGAAAAAGATTTAACCAAATCACAAAAGTATCATGCAATCAACAAGGTACCATCGGCCCTTGAATATTTTTCATACGTACTACATTTTCAATCGCTGATGGCTGGTCCGTTTGTGTATTATAAAGATTATATCGATTTTATTGAAGGATATCAATTTTTAAAACATGCACCCTCCACAAATGTAAGTAATTAAAGTAATTGCTACAATTTTGTTTTAATTACAATCTATTTGCACTTTATAGGGTAATCTAGATAAAATTTTGAACGCAAAAGAAATTGTTGTCGAACCATCTCCAACCAAAGTGGTGATCAAAAAATTTATAGCGAGTGGTATTTGCGCATACATATTTATAAAGCTTATTCCGGTGTTTCCCATAAAAACTATAAAAGATGAAGATTTTATTCGAGCCGCATCGTTCGGTTATAAGTTGTGGTACATAATAATTGCCACAACAGTGATACGTTTCAAGTATTATCATGCCTGGTTATTGGCCGATGCGATTTGCAATAACTCAGGCTTAGGTTTTAATGGCTACGATAAGGATGGTGTTGGAAAATGGGATATGATTTCAAACATTAAAATATGGGAATTTGAATTTGCATTGAATTTCCGCAACAGTGTAAATGCATGGAATATGGGAACAAATCGATGGTTACGCACAATCGTTTATGAGCGTGTACCGAAAAAGTATGGTACTGTGCTGACGTTTAGTTTGAGCGCACTGTGGCACGGATTCTATCCCGGATACTATGTTACATTCGCAACTGGTGCACTAATTGTTATGGCGGCTCGAATGGTGAGTAGTACTACGATTTTGTAACTCATTCGAAAATATTAAAGAGGGATCTTGTTTTTTTTTGGTTACAGGCGAGGAAATTATTTCATCATCGATTCCAATCAACCAAATCGTTGCGTGCTTTATATGATGTTGTTACTTGTCTGACAACTAGAGTATTTATGGGATATGCAACATTTCCTTTTGTGTTATTAGAGTTTCAGGTATGTTTTTTTAAATGTATTACTAAATTCGATAAATCATTAAGAAAAGATCATTTTCACATAAAAAAAATCTATGGTTTAAAGGTCGTAAACGGCCAGCCCTTACCGCGTCTCAACTGAGGAGACTTTATGAGCTATTTATACGTATGCTCAACATGCATTTATATGCAATCGTCTTTTATGTCATCCGGTGCATGTTAAAACTCTCTTTGCCACTAAGCTACAACCGGTGACAACGCACATAAAAATAATAAATTTAAATTATAAATCGGATAAGACATGATACTCGTGGATAAACATCAACATAAGATAAAAGATCAGTCAAAAAAAACTTCAGTCGAATGCGTTGCTTATTTCTTTAAATTGTTTCAGTGCGGTGGAGTAAAAGGTTGCCTATCATTGAGGCATCCAGTTGTTGATTTGTTGTGATATAGTGTGAAAGGCATTCAATATCAGTCAACTTCAATAAGACCTAACATAGGTTGGATTTTGTGATTATTATGTGGATGTGCTTATTTATGAATGTCATGTTATCTACGCAAATACAATGACTTCCACATCTTGAATTGCCTATATTCTATAAAGCATTGTGTTCTTAATGTTGAACTGAACAGTTATCCTTTTTCGAAAGAGAACGAAAATTGTCAACATTTCTAATAATGTTAAAACCATCTGTATTTACTAACTTTTGTCTAGATTCGATTATATTGATGAAAATAATCAAAATTCATGACCCTCAATGTTGATCGAGTTAGTAAGATTGATAAACTCACTAAGATTAGTGGAGATAAATCTTCTTGTGAGACAAACACTGATAGGTGGCGTGGCATCCTAAATGTGTTACAGATGATTAAGAGATAAGAAATTTAAGAAAGCGATGAAATACTCCTGTATCATGATATACCAGCTCTTGTTTCAGAATTGAAGACGGTGTTATTTATTTGAAGAGCACATCTTGTGATCTGCAGTATATATCTAATGTATTGCTTAGGTGGTTTAACTCTTTAGATCATCAAAGTGCGTCTATCGTAATTCAAGAAGGGACCTTTCCTGATTTTTTGATCCAAAGTAGATTTTGGATAGTTTACAAGAGCTGAATATATCCCATTTCTTCTGGTGCAGAAAACCTTCAGGGAAAATGACGGATCTCTTTTAGAGATAATGACGTCACTCCTAATGCGGATTCAGGTTCCACAAAAGTGGAAGTTGCGCCCTAACGGTTAATTTATCAGCCAATACACTTGCTTTGATACTCATGTGACTGTGTATTCAGTACCAACTTGCTTCAGACTGCATAGTCGATTATCGTCTATCGAAAGAAGTTTCGATGAATTAACAATCGCCTTTAGAGCAGCCTGGTTGTCAGAAAGGATCTAGATACGACCAGCTCTGCAACTCAGATTGTCATATCGTCACAGGAGAGGTAGGATAGGTTCTAGTCCCATATGTGATTTTTGGTAAAAATTACACAAAATTATTTTGCGAAGACTTCATTTAAAACGATATTTAAACGTTTGTTACATCGAAATACAACGTTGTCATAAAGAAACGATTATGCCTAAGATGTTCTTTTTTTTTTATTGATAATCCACATATAATGGTTTTCGTCAAAATTTTATTATAAAACCTAAATGTGACTCACTGTTGAGGTTCCTTTTAGCTATATGAGGAACTGAAATATCAGATGGGGTTTTTCTTTGTAACGTTACCAATTTAGATATACCAATTTTACGAACATTTTGATCTCTTTATCCATATTTAAATCTTGGGATTTAATCCGATTTAATGGATTTTGATGCAAGTAAAGTAATTCGAATTATGTTTATTCAAAAATGTGTAGGTCGGGCTTATACAATCTTACTAATGAATAACGATAGTTTTCGTTATTGGTCATGTGATTATTATGGTTGGTCCGAAATTTGCTAATTATATACACATTTTAATACTGTCTCCATTTCGCCAGCCCATGGATGCATTGGGTCAATCACTTGTAAATGCTACTTTTTTCCACATATGTCGAGATTCAGCGAAGTCAAGTTTTGAAATTTGAGCAGTTAATATTGATTGAGTAACTTATTTAAAAATTCAAATAACGACTCATTTTTGGGATTGATTGTTATCTGACACGATATATTTGATCTGTGTTTCTGATTTGGAAGTTAAATTTCTTGATTTGATTGACTCGTAATATAACACATCGATATAACTTTTTTTCGATTGTTTAATGTGTTTTACCATCCATCAATAAACTCTAATTACTACTTTTTTGTTTTAATTATGATAGAAGATTGTTTAAGACAACTTTCAATTTCAAAATTGGTTTTAAAATAGATGAGATTTACGTAGAATCAGAACCATGTGATCCTGCATGCGATCAAAGACTGTCCATTCAAAGCACCGATCGTAATCAGATGTTGAAAACTTCCTTTTGCATTTTGATCCTATACCGAGGAATTTAAGAAGTTAATGAAAAAGATCGTAAGACAGATGACAAATTGGGTTCCAGAGATGATGCGATGAATTATTTACTTTAGGTGATTGGGTTTCTGTAAAGTTAGCGGACGATAGTTGACTTTGCTCTAATTTTACAGGGTTAAATGTTTGATGTTTTGAGATCGGTTAACAGGACGTTGTTTCACTATGTCGTAAGACGTGTCCTCATTTGTTTGTGACGTAATAGAATTTCAGTTTTTCGTCGTTTATATAATTTATTTATTAATTAGATAATTAAAAATATATCACACCAAACTAATAAACATTTTATTATATTTATTTTTTTCAGGCAAGTCTACGTTTGTACCTGAATATTTTTATGTGCCTTCATCTAGTCGCTTTTGTCACAATATTTATTTTACCAAAACTACTTCGTGGTGATAAACGGCCGAATAGTAATAATATTAATAATAATATAACAAACACTACTTGTATGACTAATGATAATGATATAAATAATAAAAACCCTGGTGATAATAATATTAAAATTACAAATAATTTACCTGATGAAAACGAACTAATAGTAAATAATAATAATTATAATAAAAATAGTAAAAATCATAATGATAATGATAATTTAATAAATAATTTGGCAGAAAATGTCGAAGTATTTTTTGATAAAACAGTTACGGGTATTGTTGAACTAAAAGACGATTTAATGCGTATGAATGATATGAATGAAATTTTTATAAATTCTGAGGGCTTACGTAAACGCACAAATAACGATCAACAAAATATCATGGATGGCTTGTACAATGGTGGTGAAAATTTTTTAAAAAAAGAAATTGATGCACTCAATGCTGCTGTTCAACAGGCAAATGTTTTGCCAGCTGTTTTAAGTAATGGCCATGCCAAATAATAAATAATAACACTTATATATTTTTTTTTAGAATTATTTTGGTTATATACTTTTTTTGTTATTTTTAATTAGTTGACAATACTATTTTTTACAATACATATATATATACAAATTTTATTTTATTCTATTTGTTAAATAATCATTCCCCGTTTTATCATTAAAAAACAAAAACTAATTTGCAAACGGTTTGATTACACATGTATTTTACCCATTTATTGATATTTTTTTATATACAAAAGAACTAAACTATTTAAGGTTGTAAATAATCCAAAATGAAATTAAATATTTTACTATTCGTCTCTATAAAAACAAAATGTAATTTATTAATTAACACATTTTTGATTTTGTATAAAACTTGAATCACTAATTAAGTCGGGTGTTGATCTGAAACTACAAACGCACATTATTTTTTATAAAGTACCTAGCTCAAATTTGTGAGTTCCGCGTTACAATTGTTAATATACACATAATAGAATAATATATAGTTTATTTTTTTTATAAAAGTTACCAAACCAACAATTAAATTCCATTTTTATACAAATCAAAATGAAAGCTTCCAAAATTAAATATTAGTTTGCTCAAATTTCCGTCTTCCACAGGTAATTGATAATCATTCCTAAAAATAAAAAAGTTTGAACATAAAAATGAGCTTATCAACGAAAAACAGATCAATACAATTTATTTTTTAATTATATATATACAATTTTTATGTAATATATGATGAAATTATTAATAAACAATCAAATGATAATTATACAGAAAACAAACTATTTATAGCGAAAAGGAAAATTATTTGATTTTCTTTTAGCTAATCAACCATATTGGTGTTTCCAAAATTCTAGTCTTTTTTTTTTAATTAAAAAAATAATTATTATGAATCCATATTATATATTTTGCATTATAAATTAACCAATTACATCTTTAATTGCTTACAAAAAGATATTAAGGAAATATGTAAATTGTAAATAATTAAATTTTAAATCAAATTTTTATATTAAAAATCTAGCAAAGACACAATCTGGCTCAATTTTTTAGTACTTTTTTTTATATTTGGTATAATTATGTAAGTAAAAAATTGCGGAGGCTTTAATGAATTTTTGTTAATTATTATTTTTTTTATATTAATTTATTTTTTTAAATGTTTTTTTGTTGTTTAAATAAAATAACATATCTTTTAACTATAAAACACTAAGAAAAAATAGATTTATAACAATACAAATAATAATGTAAAAATTGTCGACGAGAACATGAATAAAAATAATTAAAAATCAAATAGAATACGTTTTTGAATTGTTAATAATTTAAGTGTTTTATCTTTAACCAGTTGGAGCGGAATACATCGAGTTCTAAACTTGAAAGAAGCGGGACCATAATAGGCTTTTATATTTTTGCAATATAAACGGCAAAGTCTCCGAAGCGATATTACTTAATTTCGGTCCTGCCTATATTATTCCATGCTCCGAGGAGATGGAGTATAGTTCTATTAGGATTGTTCCTGAAGAAATCTTATACATGAAGCCAGTGGTTTTTATGTACCAATCGTGCTAGGTACTTCTAACCACGTTTATTTTTAACCGAACTGAGCGTCATTAAGATGGTTATTTGATTTTGTCTTGGTCGCTTCTAAGAATCTCACCACGTTCAGTACCATCGTTAAATTGTGAAAGTGAAATGAAACTCTACTGCACATTTGTCCCTCTGGACGCATTGTGTTAGAGTTGTAATACGATCTAATACTTCGTTTTCTAGTTGCTTATAGTACATACTATTTAATCTTCTCCTGTTAAAATTAATCGATTGTAATCATCCCTGCGGAATAACGAGTGTCGCGTTATCGGATACAGAAACGATCTAAAAGACTTAACCTTTTAGGTACTTAATTTATCACAACATTTCATACAGGTGATCCATAAAGGTATATGAAGGTGACATTTGAAGTATATTGTTTGTCTTCACCCACTAAAACGGCTGAACAATATTGCTACATTTTCTTTTAAAGGGATGCTCTTCGTAGATGTTTTGTGATGAATGTAGATCTCTTTAATATAAATACAGCGTAGTAAATTACACTAATCGAGAGAATCAGATTTAGAACTAAATGAATAGATTTAGTCCATAATCTAATCAGGATGTAAATGTAATGTACACTCCCGAGCAACTAAATCGACTCAAAACTTCAGCAAAGTTTTTAAACGACCTAACCGATTATTGCGAGAGTACATGTGTAATTTAAAATAACACTATTTTCATGAAAATTGGTTCAGTGTTCTTTATAATGACAACGCAACCAAAATTGATGATGAGAGGATATTTACATTAAAAAATTTAAACATAAAAACAATTTTATTGGTTAATACTTAGGATTGCCCTTCTTTGGGTCTACAACGGTTCGCATTCATCTTATTAAGGTGACAACGAGATGGAGATCGCACTCCACTCTACATCCAACGCAATCTTAAGATCATTGATGTTAGATGGTACCGAATATCAGGTTCGGATCATCCTTTTTATTTCGTCTACTAAATGCTTGATTTGATTCATGTCTGGCTAATACACCGTCTCAAGCGTGAAGGTTTGAGTCGGGTTTGTTTCTCGGGAGTATAGAGTAATTAAATTTTTTAAGTCCCAAGATTCATAGATCGGGAGCTTTATGTAATTAAAATTTTCAAGTCCTAAGATTCATACCGTTAGTTAGGACGCACAATAAATATTTTACAATTCTAGATAAATCTTTATTATGATAAAAAATTGTAACAATACCTTTTATATTACTTTACATAATATTGTATAAGACCATCTACAGTTCTAAATTATCGTTTGGATTCAGACTATCAAAAAGATCATCATAATCCGATCGGGTTTGTGTTGTAATATGGATTGAATCACCACTTACACTAGTTGTAGTGCTACGCAAAAGTTCGAGCTCTTCGATGTTTGGTTTTTCTTCTTTTTCATCGATATCGTTAAATTCCATATCGTGAAAATGATTGAAACGATCGTATAGAGCTGCATCATCGTCATCCTCTTCTTTATCGTCTATCAATTCTTCATCATCATCGTCATCGTCTGGGGATATAAAAAAAAAATGATGTGTAAAGTGTAAAATAATTTTTTTTTATTTAAATATAAACTATGTAATGGTTACCATCTAGCATTTCGTCATCACTATCGTCTTCGTCAAATTCATTATCATCCTCATAATCATCGGGCTCTTCTTTCACACGGGTTCCAATTATAAAATTATCTACAATTTCTTTATTAAGTTCCGCTTCTTCTTTAATTTTTAAAGTTATCGACGACGTTCCACTTGCAACACTATCTTGAATAGAACAGGGTGATATAGACGCCTCTGTTATATCGATGTTTATCGGATTTTTCTGGCTCATAAGTTTCATTGCTTCTGCTATCACATTTGCTTTTGAATCTACTGATTCTAATTGTGTATCTGGTAGAGGTTGTATTAGATTCGATGGCTCAAGACTTGTGCCTACTGGTTCTGGGATTGTTATTTCTAATTCTTTTTCTGGCGGTATATTTTCTATAGTAGTATTCACTATTGTTTCGACATTATTTTCATCATCATTTGTAATCGCTTCCATTTTTGGATTGTCCGTGGGTTTTTTGATTTCCACAGGCGTTTGAGGTGAATCTAAGATAGGTTCATCAATTGAAGTACCATAAAAATCATTTAGTATCGCGGGAGACTCAGGCATCGCTGGTAGCAATGCTTTAGGTTTTGGGAATCTCGTTTCGCCAGGTAAACCAACATTTCCCTTTTGACGACGAAATCGAACTATCAAACTTCTCGAATCCATTTGAAGATTAAACGTCTTTCGAAATGCATCTATCGATTCCTCAATTGTTTGATATCGAATGAATGCATATCGTGTGTATTTCATTTTTTGTGCAAATCCTATATCGATCCGTTGTGCTGTTGGAAATTTTTCTTTCACAGCCGCAACAGTCACATTTGTTGGCAAATTGCCTATATACAATGTGTAGGGATCAATTTCTTCTGGACCAACCTCTGTCCGTTCGTCGTGGCTATGTTTTTTAACCATAATTTTACCCGTTCCAAATGTGATATTTCCGATTTCATTTTGTACCTCTTTCACATTGGCATCGGGCCGAAGCGTTACATAACAATATCGTGCTGTAGATGGCTGCTGAAAATGTACATTGTCAATTTGGTGAGAGAAACTTTTAACAATCTCCTTGTTTAATTCTGGATCAGGAAATTTTAATATCAACATTGGTAATTTTTGTAACCGATTATATTCATTTTCTAGAGCAAGGGCCTTTAGTGCATCGTCACGATCCCATTCTTTTTTTCTCGTGTAACGTGTGGACATAGGTTTTCGTTTTGCTCTCTTGCTAACAGTTATCTCGTCGAGTGGTTTATCTGATTGACACATAACTGCTAAAGATGTTGGACTTGGTTTTATTGCGGATAAGTGGGGAGGCAATGGTGGTGGTGGATGGTTTGTTTGAAATCTATATTTGTTGTTGGGTTGGCATTGATTGTGCTTCCGAATCCACCTGTTTTGCGGTGGTGACATTCCGTTGGTTGTCATTCCGCTGGTAGACATTCCAGGCGGCATTCCGGGTGGAAGTGGTGGCTTTACCATACTAACGTCTTCTGGAGGTAGAGGCGGAGGCGGTGGTTGACTATACATTCCGGATGCTATGTGTGGTGGAACTGCTTGATAATATGCTGCATATTGGTTTGGATCGACTATATATTGTAGATTAGTATAGTTAGTATAGTATGTTTGATGAATTGTATTATTTGTTGTCATTTCGCCGGACATGCTATAAGGGGATTGGACCATTTGACTGTATGCTACCCCAGTAGCTGAACTCATTTGTCCAATATGCGGATTTGGAACAAATTTTTTACTAATAGTGGCGGCACTTTGGTCGCCACCTTTCCGTTTCATTTTATTCTTTTTGTTTTTCATAGAGCCGACTTTATTATTTAATTGGTACAAAATTAAAAATTGAAATACAACCACAAATATTTATTAATCTAAAAATTTTTTAAACACTCATAATTTTATAAAAATACACCTTGTTTGAATAAATACACTTTATAATACAATATTATAAAATAAAATTAAATTAAATTGTATAATAGACATTAATTTTTATCTTAAATAATCTTTAATTTCTTGGTTTACAAAAATTTTGACAACAAGATGCACTTTCATATTCAATGAAAACACAACCAAGTTCATAATTTTTGTGTAAGATGTCACATCTGTATGACTTCTATGATTTATTTAAAAATAATAGTGAAAATTCGCTAAAAACCGCGGGAAAAACACAAACGTAAAGTATTTTATGTAAAATATTTATTTTGGTAAACTAATTTAATATATAAATTAAATATTACACTATCATTAAATAAAAATCGAATATTATTTATCGTCCGGTTTAATCATCATTTCGAAGAGTTCAGCCGGAGTTTTAAAATTATTTGGTAGCATTGTAACACTTTTGCTTTTGATTTTAAATCTTGAATCGCCCCATGGAATAATTGTTCGGCCTTCGGGTACTTCCATTACATCACCCTGTTCAAATTCAATATACTTTTTGTTAAATGGTAGATGACCTTGGAATACTGCAACATATTTTCCATTATTTTTATAAATCCGTAGAGCATAACTGTTTATAAATACACGCAATAATACAGTTATAAGTACAAAGCCACCAAAAAAGATTTTTAACTCAGACTCATCGGTCAACAGTTTGCCATATAGGAGATACTGTGATGTTTCAAAAGGTTGAAGTCCCATGTACATTCGCATTGCTAGTGCTGCAGCAACAACCATTACACTACCAGTTGTGAAATTTTTTGCAAACGATAAGTAATTTTCCATTGGAGCTTTATAGATCAGCTCAAATTCATCAGCGATTCTGTCTATTTTACGATACTTTTGTTCGGAATATCGTTTCGGGCCTATAATACATAATGCACGGGATGTTGAAAATTTCCTAAAATAGCTCATTTTATTTAAGAATTTAAACTAACGGACGAAATATGTAAATCGCGGAACTCACCTATATGATGTTGAAAGCTGTAAATTTTTCCATACAAACCGAGATACTAACCGACAGTTTAAAATCATTATGGATGATGACAAAGTAAGACTATAACAAAAACTGAATTATTGGTATATAATCAACCAATTGATGTGTTTGCTTATAACAGTATTATTTACAATTAAATTAAATTTTATAAATATTTGTAACCACAGAAACTATGTGCACATTTTGACATTTATTTGACATATTGTGGTATTTTATATTTCCACTAGATGGGAGCAATACGAATTAGAAGTTAATTTAGTACAATTTTGTATAATAGTTTACACCTATAAGAGGAAAATGCGATCGTTGCTAACTTCGCCATTAAGTTTTGAAGTGATATTTGAAATTTGTTTTTTATCGTTTATTTTGATTATGACCTAAGTCCGTAGTAAGTTTTTGTTAAATATAGTTTTTCATATTATTAAAAAGATATTTAAATGTATCAAACTTAACTGATAGTGACAAATCCAGGCAGTACAATCAACTCTCAATCTTTGTGTCAACTTTGATGCTTTTCTTGAGATGGTGTGAACATTTCAACAAGTGTCTCATTGGCTATCGAACCGCAGAAATATCTATTATCTATCCTATATGAGGGATTTAAAGTTCCATACGCTTAGAATAAATAAATAAGTTCATTTGGGATTTTTCAAACCGTTTATCTTTGTGGTTGTTTGTGTTCAACCTTATTCGATTTATACGATGAAATCAAGTTTTGCTTGAGGAATGGACTACATTATATTATAATTTAAAAATAACTTTAAAACAATTATTTTTTAAAACAATCACTAACCTTCCTTTAAAAACAATCAGCAAAACATTGATTGAGTTATTAACAATGGATAATTCCTTCCAAGTACCAGGCAACATCGAACCTATACATGAGGTATTTATGAAACCAGATAAATCTCGATTCACCGAGTGATTTTATTGTAGTACTAGGACTTTTATTTATTTATTTTGACCGCGATATTGTATTAGGGATTTTTGCTTTACCAATTATTATTATATTGAGTTTATCTATCATTTACGCACAGCTTAATGGTGACTCTTTCTTTCATGGTCTTGCTTCCAGCAAGCAGTTAATGAATATCCAAGCCAAAACCAACCCAAAAATATCAATTAAAAAACTTGATACATGAACAAAAAATACTGTCATGATAGATAATACTATCATGACAGTATCTCTTAGCTCTGCAATAAAAATTAAGAAAGTAGTAAAACACTTTATATACGTGGGCTGTACGCAACTTCAACAAATGTGTACTTCTACATCATAGTTTAGAGTGAGTGTTAAACTTAGTAGCATGTAAGTTAATGTCATACATCTATTTACATTCGTCGCTGTGTACGGTTTTTTATGCTCACTAGGTCACTAAACCCTGTGTGTGCGAGGAACGGAGTGCATAATTTATAAATATATAGAAGATCACTACATTAAACAGAGCTTGTAGATAGGGACTAAGGTGGGTCGTAAGCCAAAAATGCCGACAATATAAATAATCATGGATACTAATTATGTAACACTTGTTTAATTAAGTTAATTGACACAATATTAAGGGTTGCCTTGTGGCACGTACAATCACTTAGATAATAACCAATCCTAATTTTAAAATCTTTTCAAAAGAAGCCGCCAAAGCAGTCAGACAAAATAAATCTGCTCACAAGAAATATAAGCGCAACGAAATTTCGTTTGAAGTATATAAGGCCACACGTAACAACTGTAAAAAAATCTGTGCTAAGGAAGCGAAAAGAGCTGACAACAAGAAAGCCGCTAAGGCTTCCGAGTTGAAAATCTCCGATCGCAACTTTTACCAGATGGTCGCATCGGTTGCCAATATTTCCAAAACATCTATTTCAGCATTGAAATGTGCAGATGGTGCTTTGGTGGTGGATCCATATTTGCAGGCCGACTTACTGGCAAACGTCTTCACTTCGAACTCGACCTTAGTTGTCCCAGATGGAGTTACGCCTCCGTCAATTCCGTATTGTGGTTCCAAAATGGATCCTGTCAACATCTCGGATGATATTGTCTTCAGGAACCTGAAGGCAATGGACATAAATAAAGCCACCGGACCTGACGGAATTCCTGTTCGAATATTGAAGGAGTTTGTCAGTGACTTGGCTCCAATATTAACTAAAATTTTTCTCCTTTCTTATAAGCAAGGTAAATACCCGAAAGCCTGGAAGAGTGCGATGGTGCAACCGGTTCTTAAACGTGGTTGTGATAAAACTGACCCTTCAAACTACCGGCCAATATCAATTGTGTCAGCCGTGGCTAAAGTTTTTGAGAAATGCATTAACCAACAACTGGTGCATTATCTTGAGATTAATAAAATAATTTCAGATAAACAATATGGCTTCCGCGAAAGCCGCGCCACAACCGATCTCTTGACGTATGTTACAAACAAATGGAATCTCGCCCTTGAGCACCACGGAGAAGCCTTTGCAATCGCCTTGGATATATCCAAGGCTTTTGACAAGGTTTGGCATGAGAACCATCAAGTGGATAAATAGCTTTCTCAAAGACCGAAAGATCAACGTTGTGCTAAATGGGAGATCATCAACGACACACTCCCCAAATGCCGGAGTCCCTCAAGGATCAGTTTTGTCACCAACTTTGTTTTTGTTATACATTAATGATTTGTTGGATAGCACTGTAAACCCTATCCACAGTTTTGCCGATGATGCAACATTGCACTCTTCTATTTCATTCGAGGTCGAGCCTACTCCTTCAGAGTTAAACGGTAAACGGCTGGAAGTTGTCACTACGCTTAATTCCGATTTGAGTACAATATTTGAGTGGGGAGTTAATAATCAGGTCAAATTTAACGAGAAAAAAACACAAATATGCACATTCTCGCGTAAAAGAAGTCACAACGAATATCATTTTGTGGTAAAAGGATACGTTCTCGTGAGTTGTGACTCAATTCGTCTGCTTGGTGTTCAGATTACCAACAATCTAAAATGGAATGAACACATTATCGCACTAGCCAAATCAGCTTCACGTAAACTCGGGTTCCTCAATAGATGCAGACGGTTTTTTAAATCGCATCAGATTCTCCAAATATATAAAACCTTTATTAGACCGTGCATAGAATATTGCTGTTAAGTTTGGGGTGGAGCATATGACACTGCTCTCCAGTTGCTGGATAGAGTTCAGCGGCGTGCCATCCGAATAATACGAAACCCCAGACTTACGTAAGATCTAGATAGTCTACAGCACCGCAGAGATGTTGCAGAACTCTGCGTGTTCTATAGATTAATAAATGGTAAATGTTCTGCAGAATTAAAGGAGAAAATACCACCATTTGTTACGCCAGGACGGGTAACACGAGGAACGGTTAATGCGCATAGGTTTACGGTGAAGCTGCCGAAACCTCGAACTGAAGATGCAAAGCGCGAATTTATTTATCGAACATCTAAGAAGTGGAATTCGTTGACTGGTTTTCAATTTCCGTTGAAGTATAAAATGCACAAGTTTAAGGTAGCTATCAACCTTTACTTGAAGGATCGCGCGTTGCGTCCAGGAGCTCTGACAGTTACAAGGAGCTAGGTCAGTCTAAAAGTCCGCAAAAAAAAAAAAAAGATAATCTGGCGTTTGTATACATTGGTTATTGTATACATTTTGCGTATTGTTGTAAGCCAATCCCAAGATAAAGTTTTATTTTACAATCATTTGGATACTCTAATCGGCTCTATACTAAGCACGATTAATGATATAGTTTACACAAATCGGAACGAATTCTGTAACAAGATAGATCCGGACCCTCGATGCGAATGAAAATCCAAGATGTAACATCGTATCGGTGTTGTTCAATGAATTACGTTGGTAATGAAGAGTGACGACTCTAGTTTCTTGTCAGCTATTTAAACTAACTATTTAAAACTTTAGTTGTCGATCTTACCCAAAAGACTTGTTATAATGTAAACTGAGTATTAAAACATTGGTCAACTGTCATTTGAATGGAAACCTTTGTGTTGACGACACCTCTGATCTACTTAATGTACAGCATGTATCACAAACTGTGATTGAATACCGTTAAATATAAATCACAGAGATATTAATTGAGGATCTATCTTATATTTATCAGGGTCATGAAAAAGATTAAAACATTGTTTCTTTGGAGGTGACTGCATTCATTCAGAGCGCTTGATATTCGGAGGAGTAAATTTATCATATACTGTCTTTTCTATCTTATTCGAAGGAAAGAAACTGAGAGAGTCAAAGATACATGTTTGAATATCTATGAAAGCCACATAAATACGTATACCTGTATAAAATTAAAGTAACACAGTCAGAATGCTGTATCAAAGTTGAAAGGTATATGTGAAACTTCTACAATTATTATTGATGTATTAACTGAAGAAGTCTCCGATAATTTTTAATCTCATGGTGAATCCCATCTATCACACAAATTCAACAATTCAATCCAACTCCAATTAAGTTCTTCTATATACAGATGATATCTGTATGATTGAATTAGGTACCGACCAAATAGCGTAAAGGTAAAGCTAGGTTCGAACTTCGAATCCATACAGTGGCAGGATGAATAAATGATTACATTTTCTCATAACAATCAGTGATGAAGTAAAAACACAACTTTCACCAATAGGAGTTTATAAAAAAGATTTGAGTTGCCCTTTAACAAATTAATGAGATATTTTGTTTTCGTTGGTTTCAAAATCAACGGGTTCAAATCGAAATATTTGAGTTCTGATCAAGATCAAGACGCAATCGATTTTAGTAGTGATAACTGTGCGGTTAAAGGAATGATTGGTTCCTTTAACCACACATTTACCACTACCGGGTGTGGTTAAAAAACCGGGTTTATATCCCTTAAGTCCACTTTTGAAATCGAAATATCTTGCAAATGCGAATAAGATGAAATTTCACCTGACTCGTTTAATGAATGGATATGATAGTTGCAAATTGACAAATGAGGTCTAACTTCTTATATATATTCAAGCGAAGATTCAAATAACGTGATGTTTCGCTCAAATCGCGAAGTTGGTGGCACATAGTGAGTTTTTTTTTCAACCAAGTTATTAGAAATATGCTGCATGAAATGGGATGAGCGTATGACCGAGAAGGCACTGTTTCGGTCGCTGTTAGGGGAGCCGTCTTTTGGTTGGCGAAGAGAAATTTTAAGGTTGTTTGCAACAGTTTGGCGAATTGCCTCGTGATCGCATAATACAATCCAGCATAATAATATAAAAGCACTTATTATTACTAGTCAAGTTTTATCCACAAATTTTAATTAAACAAATTTTTTCTTTAAAATTATATTTATGTTCTTATTGTATTTAATTTAAATTAAACCTAAAATTCTCTATACATTTATATAATAATAATTGAATTATATATTCGATAAAACAAAAACTGAAAAACCTCAATTTATACAAATAATTTTTTTTACATAATTAAAAAAAATTAAATAATTTAAGAAAATAATAAAATATTTTTTTTAATTAATTAATTAATTAATTTCATGTATAGGAATTAATTATACAATCCAATTTTAAAATACGTATAATGACTAATTTTATTAATTAATTAATTAATGGTGTGTGTACTCTTTAATTATGTACATATAGTTAGAGTTAGTGAATTAAGAAATTTATATATTATAATTAATTAAATTAATTTTTTTTTCGTTTTTTTTTTGTGTTTTATTTAATATAATTAAAACAAAAAGGCACTGATATATTTTATTTAACTATTTAATTTTAATTATTTTTAATTTTTGTTTTAATTTTAAACTTTTATTTATATATAACAATTTGGCTTAATCAAAACTATAAAATTAAAAAAAAAATAATAATCATCAAATAAAAAATTGAATAAAATAAAAATAAATATATAACCCACTATAATATTGATAAATATATATTTAATTTTTCAATTATTTAAAAAACACATAATAATAATTAAAAACAATGAAATCACAGCATTTTTTATTATTTTATTTATATATATATATATATATATATATATATATATATATATATATATATATATATATATATATATATATATATATATATGTATGTATATATATATATATATTATATATATATATATATATATATATATATATATATATATATATATATATATATATATATATATATAATAGAATGAAAGTGGTTGGAACCTATTAGTTCATATTGGACCCACTTCGAGTTTTATAAGGAAGAATTTTTTAATCGTCGTTTCTAATTTTTGTTTTGTTAAAATTTAATTTAATATAGTGGGTTAAAAATTTATAAACATAAAAAATTTTTTACATTTAAAACTAAAATTATTATTATTGCCAATGGAATACTGTACACTATTCTATGATTACTGAATCCGGAATTTCCAGAATATTCATCATGGACAGGTCTTTCGTCAGTACCACCTAAAATTGGTTGATAAAAAAAAAATTAAACATTGATTAGACTTTATATTCGACATGGTTTAGGAATAATGTCTGCTAAAAATTTATTTCAAGCTTTGGACTTTTTTTTTAAACTGTTGCACACACTAGCCATATGCAGCGCTAAACGATCTTAATTTCGATTTAGATCAATTTAAGTTTATATAAATCTATATTTAAATTGTTTTGTTTTTAGTCTGACCTTATCTGTATAAGTTTGATATGCACACAAATTTCCAGCTCTTAGAAACATGTGTTCAAAGCTAATGTTTATCTTTATATAGTTAACAATGTTGTCCATTTTTCGATATATTTTATTTATTTTATGATTCATATATTGAATATGGCTAGAGTGTCAAGTGCGTTTCAATTAAACAAATACACACATATAAATATATATATATTTAACGTAACATGATGATAACATAATTATTATGTTTTAAAGCCAAAATAATATAAAAATAAGTAATTTTGAATAAACACAAGGTTGAAGCTTGAAAATAATTTTCTTCATAGTAATAATAGTAATAATAAATAAAATAAAATTAAAATAGATAAATTGATAAGGTGTAATTTTTATATGTTTATCTGTTTGCTGATATATAGTATGTAGTTTCGTGATAATACTGATTAGATAAAAATAAAACCGAAACACTTACACTACAGCAAAAAAAAAAAAATAATAATAAGAATGTTTCATTGGAATCGAAAAGCATCAGAAATCCAAAATTAGTATCTAATCGGTTTACTATATACACTCGTTTTACTATACACTGTGATCACATTTACGAAGGAAATTCTTAATTAAATTTAGACTAATTAATTATCTTAATCATATTATCACGCATCTCAACATAATGTTTACATTTATGTTGCTAACCATAAAGTGTTGTCTGTCTGTCCACTTATCGAATTCTATTTTTGTACACTGTGCGAAATAACTTTATGGGACGAATAATTTCATTTGTATCAGATCATTTGTCATTTATTATGTAAGATTCATCTTTCGACGTAGCATTAAATAAATTAACGATTCCCGGGCAGAAATACCGATCTCCAATTCCTTCTGGACTTAAAGAGATCATGATTATAAAGAATACATCAAATTGGATGGTTTCTGCTATCAAAGCAAAACACTAATTTACTGAATTATTCCATTTCCATTCAAAGCTTAAATTTGGCAATAAACACTCAAAACACATCGAAAATAGTGGTATTTATGTGTTTCACTCCATTTTTTGGTAATATGCTAATTTTTTACATAAGGTGGCACCGCGGACTAAATAACAATTTAACAGCTTTTTCGAAAGATACTGGAATTCTAGCAATTGGAGACATCATAGAAGAAGAAATAGTTTATAACAGGAAACAAAATCCATACATGCCAACTTTACTAACAAATAAGTACCATTGTATGACTTTTGACTGGTTCCTATAGGAAGAAAATCTGAGCTAACAGTAGGGTTGCCACCTTTCCAAAATGTTAAATATGGACAGATAAAAAATATCAACAAATTGATATGAACGTTGAAAGTGCCTGTTTTAAAACGAAACCAAAAAAGTTGTCATGTGTTCGTTGTTCCAATTCTGTGCGTACTTTAATCATAATGTCGTAAATTTGTGTTATAGATGTATCCGTGCTTTCCAAAAGTTTAACTGTCGCATGTATATTATGCATCATAGAGTCCAGGAAAACTATGGTCGGTCCGTCATATTTTAATTGTTTTACATAACGTCGCGAAACATGGACGTAATGTTTCGCGACGTTATGTAAAATTTGGCAATTACAATTTGCTTTATTGATGTTTTTGTTACAAAGCTTTTGAAAAATTTAATAATGGCATCCATAATGACACCATAATTTCAATCTACAAATAATTTGACGTTAATTTATTTTCTATTCGACTAGTAAACGCCACCGAGGTTTCTTTCGCATCATCAAAAAAATTTAGATCCTTCAGTTTTAGAAAAATACGTTTTTCGTGGCCAGCATTTAATGTTGCCTTTGTTGGAAGCGTAAATGTTTTAATAAAATACCAATAGAATATGGTGAAAAATCGTTTTTAATTATTGACGTTATTTTTGTTTCGCCACAATGATATTTCGGGCTTAAGTTTAACTTGCAACTTAACTTAACTTGCATGCTATTCTAATTCCACATTCGTGTGACAAAAAAATGTGGTGATGCATAATCCCGTTGTAGATAAAATAATCTCTGTAGCTTAAACAGCAAATTCTTGATTACAATTTAGCTTAGAGTAAAATGAGGAAATTGTTTGATTGTGTATCGTATGAAGGAACATTTACTATCCACTTCTTGAAATTCTCATTGTTCAGATACTCATCTCGAAAATTGTGGGGTTGAATATTCTTTTTCAGGATCTGATTTAGCTCTTTAATTTATGGACAGCCTAGATGACCATATCATTCTAATTATTATATGGACAAAACTCTTCAAATATGGACAGTCAATATAAAATATAGATCGGTGGTAACCCTATCACAAAATACTGAAACCTATTTAGAACTAGGGTAAACACTTGTGGATTTGTACTAAGAACAAATGGTAATCGTAAATAAGCAACTAATGGAGCTAACCAATGGATTAAAGTCCACAAACATTAACTCATTTACTAAAGATAAGCAACTAAATGAACTGAAATTGTGGCGAGCTTATCGGAGCAATTTCAGTCAAAAATCTACGCCATTTCAATATTGTGTCAGAACTGAAAATATTGGTTATTTTATCCTCGTAACAATGTAATGTCGTGAGTCGTCTAAGCTTGTATAGAAAAATGATCTGCTTACAAGAGAAAACTATAACAAAATTGCTTGTCCCTTATAGCTATTTCGCACAGTGTATAGTTAAAAGATAAAAACCACACAACAAATAAACTGAACGCATTATTCACGTACATTTGTTTTAAACTTTTATAGCTGGACCCGCAATCTTTTGGTATTTTTTTTTATATATACTGTTCAAAATACCTTTTTCTTTTATTTTAAAAACAAAATAAAATTTTTTTTTTATTTGAGCAAAAGACATTTGTCTAAATTTTAAACTATTGTTCTTTTGATATTAACTATTTTTGATTTGATTTTAACTCGGTAGTAGTTGTATGGTAGAAGCCTGTAAAACATCAATCACATCATGCTGTTTTTTTTACACAAAAGTTCGAAGTAAATATAGTTTATTTGGAACACAGAAAAATAAACATAAAAATAAAAAATAAAAACATTAATTAAAAACATATAAAATTATTTAAATAATATATTATATAGAATAAACTAAACGAATAATGGTGCAGTATTTAAAAAAAAACAGCGTGCAATTTATATGTTTTGGTAATTGATTGGGTGTGTGCGAAACGGGTGCTATGTGAGGTATAAAGTGTGCTCATATCATTAAGTACATGCGAGCTTTTTATTTATTTTGCTCCAAAACAAACGACATACACAAAACGTACTAATTATAAAAGTGCATCTCAGCATGCCCAATACACAAAACTACTTAGTTTAAAATAAAAACAAAATTGTTAAAATTTGTTTTAATTCTAAATTCATGCCACTATAATAATACTACTACTAAATGTTTTAATAATAACGTTCAGTTGATTTGTGATCACTACATTATGTGTTTAATCTAAAATGTGGTTTAATTTGATTTGATACGTAAAAATGGCGAATATTAAAATTTGTTTGTTAGTAAATATAAATTGTATGTATTTTGATTATATAGCGCGGGATATTTGTATTATTTACATGCTTTGTTGGTGTCAATAACTACTTTTTTGGTGCATTTTGGTGTTATAATATAAAAAAATGTGAAAATATGGTTTTTTAAATTTCAAATATATATTTTTTTTAATTATCCAGATTAGTGGGACCGAAGTATTATTATTTATCTAAGAAAAGGGATAAAATAAAATAAAAATACACGATTATTGAGGTATTGTCTAAAAATAACTACAAACTCTAGATAAGTTATATATATATATATATATATATATATATATATATATATATATATATATATATATATATATATATATTAATATATATATATATATATATATATATATATATATATATATATATATATATATATATACATATACATATATATATATATATATATATATATATATATATATATATATATATATATATATATATATATATATATATATATATATATATATATATATATATATATATATATATATTAATCTATAGATTAGAACACTTAGTTTAGTAAAGTCTTCTAAAAATATTAGTATACACCTTTATGAATATTTAACTTGATTGAATGATGTTAAGAAAATATATTATTACCACAGTATATATAAATCTAATTTAATAATTAAATATAGATATATAAAATTTTACATGCACAGTAGAATAACAGGGAATGACCATATCTTATTTACTATTATGATTCACACATGCGATCGAGTGTTTGAACTTCGTATATTATAGTTTTCTTGAGAAACTATTGTTGTCTTATTTGTTTGTAGGCGTGAATTGATAACCGATTTTTATCGATATGTGTAACTGAGTCAAGGTATTTTATAGTATCAGCAAGTGTTTTAACTGTTGATATAGCGTCTCAGTTTCGTTATATATAGTTAATGACTCATAATAACTTCTTTGAAGGTCATTGGACATATAAATTTAATTAGATATTCCACATATATCTTATTATCATTCTTCATAAATATAAAATACACAAATCAAGACAATACACACACACATCGTTAAAACAATGGTTGACAATTAGATGTTTTGATTCTCATATAACACAGACATAAGTAAATTAATATAAATTAAATGAATTAAATCCACCACCCATACACATATTGTACATATATATATAAGTACGATATCTAGATACTATACTATATAGTTCGTATTGTTTCGTTTTAAAGACAAATATTTCAATATAACAATGTATTTTCATTATATATATGTATATCAGATAACGTTATTATTCTTATCATTATATATTTAAAAGACTATTTCGTTTATCATATTATTTTGGTCAATTCGGCCCCACTCACCTGCATCAAAAATGGTATCGCCTATTTCATGTGAATTTGATTGTTCCAATTCTCCCAATACATTACCTTTATCAAATGCTGAAGGAACATTACTACAACCAAACCACCAATGTCCTGATGGTCGTGGGAAAGGTGGATTTGCCTCATCGACCTGTTTGTTTAAACATAGAAAATAATAAAATAAGTATATACATTACACAGGTAGGTCAATTATAAACTTACTGAAAATGTTCTATCGTTAAATCTATAATATTTATCGCCCTTGAAGAAGTACGTATAACCATTTGTGTACTGTAGACCAGCGTCTAGATTATTTGGTATTCCTTCCCAATTCGCAATTGGTTTTGGATACGATGATTTAACTGGTGGCCGTTTCAATGGATCGAATCGCCAGAATTTAGTGCCCTTGAAGAAATAGATTTTACCATTTCCGCCCCATACCAAGGCCGCATCAATATTATCCGGAACTCCAGTGAAGCCTTCGGTAATTTGTCGTGGATATTGGCCGTCCATTTGTCGACCAGAATAGCGCCAATATTCAGAACCTCGGAAGAAATATGTTTTACCATTTTTGTACGTGAATGCAGCATCAATATTGCCCGGTAATCCTTCCCATCCGTCGGAAATTGGTTTTGGATATCCTTCGGCTACAGCATTCTCGGTCAATTTATAGTATTTATCGCCCTTGAATACGTATGTATTGCCATCAGCTGAATTAAAGATTGTATCAATTTTCGGATCCTTACAAATTTCACCAGTTGATCCTATAACGGATGGTCGTGAGGTTGTTCGTGCAGTTGGAACACCTTGACCTAGTCCAGTCGTTTTTCGTCCGTATAGTGCTTGGATTCCCTATTTTATACAAACAAATAAAAAAATAAATGATTTTATCCTATATACATTCGAATAAACGTTACTTACAACAATATCATCCGAATCTAATTGAAAAACAGCGTTATATCCTCGATAGAATGGTGCCATAAGGGCTGAACGAATATCGGAATGACTTAAGCCGAGCGAATGGCCAAATTCGTGAGCTGCAACTTGGAATAAGTTTGTACCTCGGATACTATTAATGGTCCACATTTCGGCGTCGTCGAAATGAGCATCACCGCCGTACACGGGGAAATAGGCATGAGCCAAGGTACCACCGGGCCCATCGAAAGGATCACCATCGCCGTGTTCGCCCGTTTCAAAACGAATTTCAATATGTACTGGATTTGTTTTACGCGGCGTAAACGTTAAATCGGTATATTGACTCCATACCGCAAACGCCTTCGCAATTTCCGAATCAACTTCGTCACGTTTCAAGCGTGCTGGATATTTTGATATTCTATAAGTTAAAGCTTTCACCTTCCATCGACTACCTTGTAACGCATATCGTTTTGATCTTGAATCTGTTCCAAAACCTACTTTGTCCTTAACACCACATCTTGGCATCGCCATCAGTTCCATTGTTTCGGCATCCAATTCACCGGTTGCATTTATGCCAGCAAATTGTTGAAATTCAACAATCGCTTTGTTCCATGTCTCCTCGTTGATTAGGCCACCACTCGATGGATTTCGGGCCGATGCTGGTAAATATCCATATTGTGATAAATAAATCTGTGCACAAACGATACAACAAAATTTAATATTAATTTTTTCATTAATTCATAACTAATGCCAACGAATTAAACGATTGACACCAGGGACAGTATTATTTATTTATATATAAATATTTTTAATTGATTGATATTCACAATTTAATGTTTAATTAAAATTTAGGTTACATTTGCTTTATTGAATGTAAATTTTTTTAGCGGAAAATGAATTTATGATTGCACACAACACTATATACTCGTATTTTGTTGTTCAGATTATTAAATTAACGCCATAAATTACAAAAGATTTAGTTTTAATTTTGTTTAGCACAATCCGTCTAATGTGATAGTATATGATCGAAACGGACATATATAGGTGGTGGCTATATCGCCTAATTAAATCTATGTTAAGTTCGCGTCGTTGACGTCTATATCTGTATACATACAAATTATATACATTGTATGAGACGACAACGTACAACAAAATAGTTGTTTATGAAATTAAAATGCGAAACGTATGGGTAAAGCTCGAGGTTACATCGAGCAGAAAAGCAGAAACAAAACGAAGAATTACACATTTGGATAAATATCAAATGGTCGATCAGCGTATAAACACAATAAAATGATGAATTAAAAAATGACGACCTCGGTGTTCCGTTTCACCAGACGCAAAAAGAATGAAATAACCAAAGTGCCCCATACAGGGTTATACTTAATGATTGTGTAAGTTCCAAAATTGGGAAAGAAGTATTATCACAATCACACGTCTGTCATAGGTCGTCCGCGATTATAACGAAACGAGCTATGTCGAAATATGTTTATTGACCAGCAGCACATCAATTAGGTAAATAATTTTCCATTTCACCGGATACTTTCACTATAAACATATACCAAAAGTTTTTATGACTCGATTTATTTTTTTTTTGTATATGGCCACAATATTCTGCAAAGGGCGATAGATAGCATATGTCAACAGGAAGTTTCAAAATTACGTTGTACTTCAACAAAAAATTAAAAATAATTAATATAATGTACATCATTATGGCACACTATTATTATTATAATAGTGAATAAGTCACTTTACTCAATGATTATTATAAACACAATATAATCAAGTGAATGAGGAAGGTGTGTGTTTATTTGTTTACTATAAATAAAGTAAAACCAGATTATGTACATTCATTTCATTTCAACAAAATTAATTTACTTATTGTATTTAATAACAAAATAAATTTTATTTGATAAGGTATTCCGAGATTGTCTTATGTTTTTACGGGGTGGTTACAGGTGGATTACAGAATATTGAACAGAACCGATTTAACGATATACACCTTCTAGTGTCGGGTATCATAACTAAAAATCAGTTATGAGTATTTTAGAGCTGATCCTATTCAGAGCTCTTACAATGTGCGTAAGGAATGCTGTGAGTAGTTTCACTAATACGTGAAATCATATATTAGTTCGTACTAACATTGAATCATCACAGTGTGACTCAATGTAGGTATAGTAATATCTTCATAGTTTTTGATTAAGTGTCCGGATACTAATCACAATGGTTTTATTCGGATTAATTGACAACATTTGTAATTTTATAGACCTTATACGTATATGTGGAACACAAAAAATATTTAATGTTCAAACAAACGGTTTTGACGTCAAATAATTTTGATAAAATGACTTTGTTTTGATAGAAGTAGCATTGTTGTTGATTGTGACATTTTATTGACTTGTAGAAATTGCTATGTTGATGAAATCACAATAAATGATAGGAAACAGATTTTCTGTTATCAGAACATTTTATGTGTCAATAGATGGTTTTAAGTTCGACTTTTAAAAGCTAGCTTGGTAATATGTAGAATGCGGTGAGATTATAACATGCCAAAACTCTACTATGGGGTGGGCAGTTACGTACCAAATCCAAATATGGCTCTATGTTTGTTATATACGTTTTATAATCTATTTCGGTGCCTTTTTGACCATTTTTCATTTTCATCCTCAACTTATTCAGTCTTCGCACTCAGAGTAACTCGAATAATTCGCAAATATAATTATCATTACGTCACAATAAATCCAATTTAAAAATCGGCATTTAGTTAAGTTCTTGTAATTCGCTAGCATGGTCGCGTCACTACTGAACGTAAATATACAAATCGCACAGTACGAACATCAAGTTCGGTAGCATATTCAATGACGTCATCATCAGATCGAAACCGGCTTAGCTAATTACCACATAACATACAAGCAACATAAATCTATATAAAGCAATATGAGCTTCATTGGTGACCCAACGGACCTGTTTAGTTAAGACATATTGTACGTCAATATCTTTCTGACAAAACCACCTCCCAAAAACTTCATTCTATCTCCTGCCTAACGTAACACGGCAAAAATTAACTTCCCACAATGGAATTGTATTGTGCTTACCTTCTCTCTATGGTGGTTGCCCGTTTCGCGCTTTCAAGGCTCAGATATTTCCATGAAGTTCGTGTCATAATGCAACAAAAAATCTAATGCGGGTGTATGCTGGCACCACAAAAGAAATACAGCATACAGTCAAGTTCGTTTTATGTCGCAACAAGCCTAATTAAGTGGGCGAAATCAGGCATCTCTCAACGCATTACGGAAAAAGGTAATCATAATCAAAAATGGAAGGGGGCATTCACTTGCGGGGAAGTAATGTTTTGGAGTTTAGAGTGACTCAAAGAATTCGTAAATACAATTATCATCACGCCACAAATCTTTATGGAGGTCACTGCATCTAAAATATTTTGGTATCTACGTATTACACCGATGTAGCTTTGTACAGACCAGACTATCGATTCCGTCTAATGGCCAACACATTTTTTAGTTCTGGTCTTTGATTTCGGAATAATCAGCCATTGTGGTAATTATGTTTGCTGCTTCTATTAGTTTATTAATATACCACAGATATACAATAACGACAATAGTAAGCACAAAAATCTCTATTGCCAGTATCTCTAGCCTAGGTCATTGTAGTTTATAATACCACAACTTTATCAAAAAGCAAGTAGTAATGTTTTAGGGCTTGTTGGCAATAGTTCGATAATGGACTGCACGACGATTTCCTGTGGTATAGTTTTGAGTTGCAAATTACCATTTAAAAAAATGGAATGAATCGTCACAATCAATTCCAGCTTACCGAGTCAAAATACAGTGGGTTGTCACCAATAGGACGGAGATCTGAATTTCGCACAGGCTAAATCGTAAAAACTGTTTTGTAAGATTTAAAATATAAATCCGTATTATATATGGAACATGCTAGGCTCTAAACGAACTATTCGCGAAGTCTCGCAAGGATGTTCAGCAAATATAGGGGTAGTCAATTTTATCTTAAATTATGAACATAACTTTAACTGTTCGCGTCAATTTTGCGGTGATGATTAAATTCTTTGCGTTAAAGGCATTGAAAGTAATTAATGCAGTGGTCGGACAAAACGTGTAACAATAGTCTTAATGATAAAATATCTTATTTTCCATTGGGCGACTAAAAGTATTCTAGAATGCTGATACTATAATGGGCTTCTCAACAAGAGTGGTCTATGCAATTTAATAGCCCGTTGGGTGTCGTAGTACTAACGAATAAACAAAAAGCAATTCGAATGGGATTTGTGAGACTTATTTGAACTGGTGTTGTTTACACCAAAAATTAATGGAGCAGACGAAATAATGGATACTCCTCGGAAACAGCGAACTAAAGAAAATACAAGTGGTAGATTCACCACACCTACCAACGATTATCTCTATTTAACGGAATTGCCTTCCTCCGATTTTCATGTTATTGATTACAGTTGAAAAAAAGTGTGGATTTATCTTATTTATTTGATAAAATAGTAAAAGAATAAGAAAAATTATAGAGACGCTTTAATAAATGTTCCTTGTGTCATCTCCAATACGTATCTGTATTAATATCCTCAAAATATTATTTCGACCCTGATCGATTATTAAAGGTTTTTTTTATATAAACTGACTCCATTTTTGATTTAATTAACAAAAACACTCTGAATACAACATAGAAACCAATGTAAGTGTATATAGCCATGGTTGTTGGCATAAATCTCAATTCTGGGGTAGTAAAAGTGAAATTATTTCAAGATTTATATAATAGAATTCGCAAGCTTTAAATGATGAGCCGTCTGAAATTTAATTCGATTATTATTTTGGACATTCGGTATCTTGTGACTATAACTATAATCCCAAATCTATGACTTGTCGATTAAACTCCACCAGGACATCTCAAAACAATTAATCAGTGTTAATCTACGAGTATCCTTAATACATTAATTTATACACTAAAGTAGAAATATAATAATTAATTATCCACCTGTTATTGACATGTCGATGAAAACGAATTCATTCTTATATAACCACATGTCGAATTTGAATTAAATATTTATCATTGTCCTCTTCAATCAAATATTTGAATCAATTCCAAACACAAAATAAATAGGTAACCTTTATTGTGTTTATATAATATATGTGCATGCAATTTATTGATTTCCAATCGATAATCTAATTCACGTACACCAATATCTAGGTCTTTGTGCACGGGCAACATACGACACGTACGTAATGTCAAATGCATCAGTTCTCTATACAATGTGGGTCTAGGATTACTGTATATAATGTGTGTGGAACACTCACAAAGGCAATAAATAATGTCCGCACAAACCTATAATTCCAATTCGTGTAACACATACATACTTTAAGCCCCTGATGGTGATAAATGACAAGTCATAGACGGAAAACAAAACTAATCTATTAATTATATGAAGTTAAAGTGCTTGTGATTTGAATTAGAATTAAAAATGATATAAAATTATGGAAAAGGTTTTTTTGTTGCTTCTTCTTTTTGCCATCGACAAAGAAGCAATAGAATGAATTTTAATTTAATTTTGGTGCGACAAATTATTTTTTGTGAAACAAAAGAAGACTCATATAAATATATAATATGTATATAAAGAAGTCCGCCATTTTTTTGTTGGTTCAACTGAACCTAACAGTTTTTGTGTCCACACAATGACCAGGATTTTTTTTTGTTATATTTCACGTGGATCGATAATTGTTTGTTTACATTGTTTTTCAATTTATAATTTGATTGATTAAATTATACAGAAATGAAGAAAATTTTCATTGTTCGTATGCAAAACTGGTATTTGTTTGTGGAAAATGGAATAACACAACGTATTAGGGAGATGTTTGCATGCGGAATAATATACATACATACATGTATCGATTACACGATTTATTTCTATATACTGGCGACTATTTGATATATGAACGAGCAGGAATCGAGGCTGCAATAATAAATATTTGTGTCAAAACAAGTAACTATATAATATAGTGTTTGGAATTTAGAGTAAATTGTTGTCAATTTTTACACATAGCTGAGTACCAACATACCTCACTGACTCTTATAAAATATTAATTACTACCGGTCCAACATTCATCCAGCTAAATAAAACATTTAACATAATTAAATAAAATTATTGAATCATGAAACAGTTTTATCTATACATTACACATAAACTACTTAATGAGTCAGATTTCGTTTTGTATATACAAAAATCAAATATTTTGGCTTTGTTTTCATTTTTAGTCATAAATCACATACATTTGTATGATGTTTGCGACTTAAGATCGTTTACCTTACACAAAAACAAAACCGAAAAGAATGGTCAAGTTGAATTTATAATTTCCGGTGCCTTAGCAAACACCTGATCGACGATATGTCGAATAGATTCGACTAGACCGACTGGCGATCATAACTATCATTTCGATCGAGATACTCCAAATTCAAGGAATTAAATTGCGGTCATTGTCGTTATAATTAAACAAAATTCTTTATTTCGAAACCAAACGATTTACAAAAAAAAAAAAGAATTAATATTCCATCTTCATCATCATGTTGGCAATATAAAACTTATAAATAATTCCATATGCAAACTGATTCTTTTAAGAGACCACGTGCAACAACGTTTGGTTCAATTCAAAAAAATGCAAAACATAGTTCAAATATTTTAACAGTGTATAAATGTGCCGCAGCATCGATCTGACGCAATCCAAATAGAATTGTGCCGCAAGATGAAATTTAAATCCAATTAATTGTATGAAAAACAGGTAGATATGCATTTCCACGTGTTTTATCTTATTTTACATTATTTAAATGTAAACAAACAAAATTAATTAGCGCAATTTAATTTAAATATATACAGTGGATATAATACGTCGCCCAACTGATTATTAATATAATAACGTGTATAAATAAAAATATAATTGACAGTTTGGAATTCGAACACAGATGGACAATGTTCATACGGCACGTAATTTATAAATTCGCGAGAATAATTTGGTTGCGCCTTTTTTTTTATATTATTCAATTGCAAATCAATTACATATATATGTTTTTTCACACGAATATAATCCCTCAAGTGAGGAGATACAGCCTTAACCTTAAAAAACGATAAATATATAATATTATGTTTTGGCAATATGCTGCGTCTATGTGATTAATTATAATGCATATGTAGCTATATACATTTTTAGATGAAATAAAGAAATTGTAAAGATTTATCTCGTTACTGCAATGACTCATAAATACAGATTGACAACAACAAAACCGGCGCTTGATTATGAGTCATGTACAAGAAATTAAAATTTTTGATTTATGATATTACATGTGTGAGTGTGTGTCTTTGTATATTTAGTCTTGTAATTAGAAGTATTCAGACGTATATTAAATGAATTATGTTTATACAGTGATGCTCAAAATTTTGCGGACACACTTTAATCTGAGAAATAATTAGTTCTTTTATTTGTCACTGATACACAATTTAGTTTATATAATTCAAACACCTGTTATTAAATACAAAGGGTGAGTGTAATGAAGGTCTTAGTTTTTCTCAAAGTTTTTTAGCTAACTGATTCACAAAAGCTCTATTTGATTTAGAACCGGGCTTTTATGTCGGTATGTAAATAATTGACTTGATTACTCATGTTAATGAAACAACAATTCAGTACAATTTTAATTATGAGACGCAAATAGTCATTCAGTTCTAACTCAACGTCCACACCGTCGAAAATATTGTGGTCAAAAGGAACCGTCTGACAACACTATTCGTCGTTTTGTGTCGATTTTTTTTAGTACAAAACAGTGAGAGCTAGTCAATATGACGTTCATCAATGGTCAAGACGTTCCATGGCAAGAGATAAACTGGTTGAAGCGGTCAGAGAAAGAGTTGGCCAGAACCCAAAAAGAGTCGTATCGGTGCTCAGCATTTTGACTTCAATATAACTGTATAATGCACAGCGCATTTTGAAGAATGATTCGCATTTGTTTCGGTATAGTTCTATTAACACAAAGAATATTGTCAACAAACTGTTTTTCAAGCGACGTGGACGGACTGTTGGCAATTGGCACCGATATTTCACACTCTCTAGCGCAAAACTGCCGCATTTGTGAAGCGGAAAAACCACTTGAAATCCATGAAACGCCATTACATAAAGTGACTATTTTGGCCGGCGTTTGCGCCAAAACCATGAAAATCGATTTCGGTGGATGTTGAATCATTAAATCTGCCCGCAAATGCTCTTTAACTTTGACCATTTTTCAGTGCGCCATGTCACACTGAAAATCAAACAATTCAGTTTCTGCAACCAAAAATTCACTGGACGCGTAATGTCACACATTGAATTTTTCACAAATTGTAATATTTGATTCTGCCTTCTCCATACTTTTTGTTGTTTAGGAGGACATACTTTCATCACCAAAGCTCCTCTATGTAGTACTGATTTCCGTTTGTGTTTTACAATGCACTTATATATGTTAAACAGGAAATGGTTAAGTAGATTAAAGTCCGAATATTTTTGTTTAGCACTGTTTATGTATATAAAATATACACTCGCATTCAAAGGTTTGTGATTTTTAAAAAAAATTAAAATATTTTAGTGCTAGAATTAGTAAGGTCCGGAGATACTGGTTTTATAAGCAAAACTCGTTAGTCCATTACTAAATTCAATTTTTTATAAAAACCGAGATTCTAAACTCGCTTAAAATAGAACCATAAACATCTTTGTCTTAATTCAAAAAAAAAAATTAGTATTAATTAAAGTCTTTCGAATAGATAAGAGAAGTAGAAAAAAAGGCATGTGAAAATATTTATTAGACAGAAAAAAGTTCAGGCCCTTATTGAAAAACCGTTACCAAATTTTTAAACGATAGAATTAATTGTGGAACAAACAAAATCGAAGGATAAAAATGAGCTTACATTCAAAACACGATTGTTGATTAAGGCTTCGAAATTTAATAAAAAACAGGGATCAGTACTAATTATTTTTATGGCAAACAGGAATTGTAATTGCTGTTTTATAATAAATCTCTGACTGACAGCTATAACATATGAAATAACCTATAATGATGTAGGTAAAAAAAATAGCCCGGTTTAAACTAAACCGTAGCACATAATGACATGTTTTTTCTATTACATACATAATAACGTTTCTTCTTTTAAATGAGGATTGAGATTTCTTATTTTTTACCAGATCCAGGCCCAAGGAAAATCTTTGGGGACTATGCATATTTACTAGACTAACAGGAAACTTGAGATTGTAAATTGTTTAAAATTAGCAATTAATGATTACGAGGAAGTATCACTCGGAAACATAAATTAACGAGTTAGTAATACAACTAACTTGATTTTGGGATCTGAACAAAAGACGGAGTATCAACGACATATAGTATTATTTTGTATTTTATGTAAAAGTTTATACATTTTTAAATATGTTGGTTAGTTAGTGCTCTCGTATCTATATAGTCCAAGCGAATAGAATGTAATATAAGTCTTGCAGAGTAATTGACATTTTCGAGCAAAACTGGTGTCCTTCTTCGTGTTACATATCAATGTTCATTATTTTAGTAATTTCTTTCCATAAACTTTATGTTCAAGTTTTGAAGTAAATGGTGTTTTAAATAATCAAAATAAACTCTAGAGAGTATATTCTTAAAACTTATTTATTATACTTCAGTACAAAAGTTACATCTACATGCTTTGTTTAAAACTGAGTGTAAAACAGCGACACTTCCCAATATATGAAACACAAAGAAGAACATCTTACTCAAAAATTTCAACAGTTTTGGACATAAACGTAGTTATTATTCGCTTGTACAATAGACACTACGACACCCTGTATATAATTACATGGATGCCATCTATGATTTATGATATCAAACATGAATGGTGAAAGAAAAACAAAAATGTAACAATTGTTTTACTATAAGATGACACTAAGCGAGCCTATTACTAAATTTTTCGCAAGCCTTTTCGTTTTGTTGTATAGTTCCGAAAAATGACATAATAGTTCGCCCGTTCAATATGATACTACATATTATACTCTATTGTACTACTAAAATGATATTATGTAACATTGGAAAACGAACCTCTGGTCTTATTGTATGTTGAATAGTTTTTAATGATGTTATAAGCTGAAATAAAATACAATAATTTTGATTTTTGTTTATTCTAATTATCTTTTATAAATAAAATCGAATAGGCCATGCGTTTTTAAGTACTGAAAAAAAGGAGAGTGCTGGTTAGATATTGTTATAAAGCATTCACTATATTCTACGTGTAAAGCCAATAAAAAGGTGTTAAACTAAAAACAAAACTATATATAATGAATAAATTATGTTAGACTAACTATAAAGAATGGCTAGACAGTTTTGTATTTTGACAAAACAGCAGTGAACTACGCCATTTTTTAAGGTTATTAGTTTAGATTAATTATGGTGATAACTTTATATATTATACTCGTACATATACAATTTGATTAGAAATTAGGTGTGACCGACCGTCAACTTTATGAAATATAGGTATGTACAACATATAATTGTATTTACATAAGTACGCCGAGATCATCAGGGACTTAGATATAATGTGTATACCAATCGGTTATTACGATGAAATTTATAACCTAAAATATTAGTCAATCGATTTTTGTTTATTTGTCATGGTTTTTTTTATACAAAGCATCAACCTACTCATTACAATTTCTCTGTTTGTAGGAGTATATAGTTATAGTTTATAAACTATAAGTTACCTGCATGATTAATAAGTCTGTAGCGGAACAGGAAGAATAGTATTGTTTTAAAGAAATTGACACATTCTTGAGAAGTCATCATTTTGTTGGTCTATACTGTGTCAACAATTTAACTCGATTGTAAATTAAAACCTAATAATCATGTGAAAAAGGTGTTGGAGGTAGTGAATCAGTAAAAAGAATGTGACTCATTATTTATTTATCAAATGGTCAAGCAAAAGAGAACAAATGACAACACAACTGAAATGACTGCAGAATAATATTATTGGCAAAAATGTGAACTAACTATAATAACGACACTAGCAAATGTTGAAGATGCCTTGGATATTTTGACCCGTGAAATACCTGTATTTCAATTATATGTTGTTACTACGAAGAAGTCATAATTAATCATGGTGCAAGGAGACTTTGGGTTGGCTTAAGTTCTGACTTAAAATCTAAGTAAATTACAAATTACGTTATTTTAATAGAATGGCTTTGGAGTGCTTTAGAAAAGGATTTCGAATTAAGAGGATCGAGATCACAGAGTTTTTTTTAAGGAAAACGAAATAGTTCGAATCCTTATAGGGCTGGATGTAAAAGCAAATTTTCATTATTACTCACATCTTTCATATACCAGTACTAAATAGGTGCCATAGAGCAATGCAATGTGCAGATAGACTTTGCAAATTGGGTCTATGGCCATACGTCCTTGTAAGGTAGATGTTCAAAAGGAAACTGCGAAAGAGTTAGTATAAAATAAATAAAAAATACTAAATTTTGTCGAGACAAGTCGAATTGGTCTTTGAAGATTTTATACAAAAGACGTGAACCATTATAGTTCTGATATATAAAGAAAAAGGTGGAAGCTAAAGCTCTACCGCGATTGAATAGATTAAATATATAATTTTTCCATCACTTGAAATTTGCTATATCTACAGTTTAAATTTTTGAATAGGGTCACCATTAATTATAGACGCAACATAATTCTGCACTGTCTTTTGTGGAAAAGTTGTTTTGATTAAAGTTCAAATTTTTGTCTTTCTTAGTTTATTATATACAGTTCCCAGGACAATAAAATACCATATCCCCATTTACATATTCTTAGTCACTTTTTATTTTTATTCTTATTAGTATTTTGAGCATAAATGTTTCCACTGGAGTTGGAATTCCAAAAAGGCATTTTATATATCAGTATTTGCTTTATTTACATTGTTTATTTATGGCGTTTGAAAAGTAGCATAGCTACATACTAACCTATATCATATACTGACATATAAGAAGGGAGCTTAAGTTCTGCACTCCAACAAAAGGTCTTTGTAATTAATAATTATGACTATTTTATATCCAATGAGACGATGAGAACGAGATAGTATTTGTTAAGGTGCTTGTTAGTTAATTATGTAAGACAATGATTTAATATTTGTATTGTATACAATAATTTGCTCTTCTATTACGTGAATTTCTGAATATCATTCTAAATAGTAGGCCGTAACTATAAAATAAATTTTTAGGTCAAACTCCATCAGCGCAATGTAATATTCATTGAAACAGAAACTAGAAAGCGGAAGTAGAGCCGAATCGCTTATATATGTATACATACTAAGCATCAAATGACGAAATAAACTGAATGTCAATATATAAGGGAAAATAGGAAGGCCAACGATGACATGAAAAATATCTGTGATAGTTGAAGCGAAACATCTTGAGAAATCATGGTCGGAACAATAGAGTTACTGTTTGGTTTATTCCGAAATGCCCTTTTTAGCATAAGACATTCGATTATAGTCCTATTAGTCATTAAGAGTGTTTTTGCAAACAAGCAATAACGTTAATTTGTGACATACAAATATATAAATTAAAGCAAACTACAAGAAATCACCGATCCAATACCAATATACATATGTATATATGGTATACTCTTAGAAGCTTATGCACGTTGAATACAAAATTGTTATTAACAATAAAAGCGAAACTGATGATTTATGCAAAACTTAATAAAATTATAGCTTCTCATCTTTATTATTATTGTTGTTGTTTTTAAATAGATATATACAATATTTTATATATATAGTTATTAAATGTGCAATTACAACAGGTAGAGAATATACAGATATATTGAATCAACCTTGATTGACATCACGATAACCATTTTTGAATAATAAAAAACTAAATAAAACTAAAAAATAGCACTATCGTATTATGCTTGTGCTATAATCGTATAAGTGTAGACTTTGGCATTGTGAATTGCGGCAAATTTTTCTATGTGTTCAATAAATTTTGTATTAATAACCTCGTCAATGAAAAATTGAATAAAAAAGATCATAATTTATATACACTTATACATATATGTGCTATTGTAATGTATATAATGTAATTTGGAATAAGGTATACACCTATGGGAGAATTTAATACCCAACGACACTGAAATAAGTTTCAAAATATTTACTATATGTATACAATCATGGTGTTGATAATGTTATTAGATAAGATAAGATAACAAAAGTTTCGACAAAAATAATAAGGTGAATGTATTGTGTTGTATCACCTACCTAATAGTAAAATTCCAATTAAATATCATTTCGCTGCCTGTACATAATCAGCGAAAATACATTATACATATATCTTATTCATAGTTTCCTGACTCATTCTATTTCCGGTTTCGCCAAAATTATTTTCTAAACACTAATAAACTCATGCCGCGTTCAATGTTCATAAACTTTAAGCAAAAACAAAATAGCAACATCCACATCAAGTTGAAGGTTATTGTTGTCATTATATAGTTTTATATCATACACGTTTGATCTACATTTTGCTAAAACGTTAAATGTTATAATCAACTATGTATTATACAACGTATAGGTTAATCTATAAAATCATCGTACATGACATTCACCAAACACAACTACATGATATTAGATTTATATTTGCTTCCGTTTTTGACGACACGAATGGGAGTTTGATCGTCCCTTATCCGTTAGTACTATATAGGTCACATAGGTGGCTGTCAACTAATTCTTTACTGCCGCACTATGCATTGATTTATCCATTGTTTCCTTGTACATACATACATACAAACAAAATCGTTTATAAGCAGAAATTATATTTGTAGTTGAATGTCAAATGAAATGATTTTTTTTTGTTTTAAATAAATAAATAATGGACACCTCGTTATTCGATGGTTAACAAGAAATACATTTTTTTTCTCTGTGTTTTAATTTTGCATTTTATAAAAAAGGGAAATGGTGCAGAATATAATGAAAGTACAAGGTGATAGTTGGCTGTATTGAGACTGGTTAAATGAGTAGACGTTAAGATATCATAAAAACATGACGTAATAGATTACATATCGTAAAAGAATTTCTGTTAAACATTACTATTATTATGATACGACACAAATTACCTAGTTCAACAATAAATTAAGTGATTAAATAATCGAATAACAATTTTATAAGTTGTAAATATTTAAAAAAAATGACAATATTCTATGAAACAACGTTGTCATAATAAAACTTCTGTTTGCTTTTCTGATTGGTCGATTGGTTTCTGTTTATTTTTTCGTTATCATTTTTGTAGTGTTAAAGCAATCTAATCTAGTTTTCGGAGTAAATTTAAAGATATCAAGTGTTATGTTCAATTTTTGTTTGTTCGCGTAATCAAGTGTTTTTATTGTTGCAATAGGCTAACCAATAACATAACCTATGACAACTTTACGAAAACCAACGATCTTGTTAAGTAATAGATAAAATTTGACGAAACTGAACGAAACATTCTTTATTAATCTCTGAATAACATTTAAGCTCTATATATAAAGAAAGGACATGTTTTATACAGAAATAGCGTGTGTTTTTGTTTAAAGAAAATTAAATGTCAATATATAATATAAAAACCAGCATGTCTCTTTTCCATTCGTTTAATTTTTATTTTAAGCCGTTTCGTTTCGTCTGTATAACTATAGCATATAATGAGTTCTTAACTTTTAAAATATTTGTATTTTTTGTTAAAAAATTGAAGAAATCGATTAGAATCGATTAGTCTTTCATCTCTCTTTTTGAATACAGGTAAACCTCGCTTAACGAAGAGGTTTGGTTCCTGGAAATGCTTCGTTAAGCGAGGATTCGTCAATCGAGGTATCATATCAAATTATATGATTTTTTATGAGAAATTATTAGTTTGGTTCTTTAGTGGAAATTTAATTAAAATAAGGTTTTCAGGACAACAATTCAATGTTATTAAATTTAAAATAAACAGAACACTAATCTTTAATTTATTTTATAAAAATCTCTATCATTATTTAATCTCATATGTTTTATCCATTTAAAAATAAAGTCGTAGTCTGCATTTATTGTACTATTTCTGATCTGGTTCTACACAGCCCCAATGTTATTTATTGCAGGCTTTTGATTGTATTTTCCATATTTGTATAAGTGATTACTTTTCATTTTTATTACCCACATTAAAAATAAAACGTTTAATTTATCGTAAATAATAAGATTCAAACGATAACTTCTATAGGTGATCATCGGTTGTATAAGACTAATAAATCAAAACTAAATGGCAAAAGAAAATCTCTTTTATCTTTTTGACAGTTATCGTGCGATTAAGGATTGTTTTTTTTCGTTGTTCCGAGGTATGTATTCGTTAAGTGAGCTTTTGTATCAAAAATATATATACATTCGTAGATCCGAGGTTTTGTTAAGAGATGATTCGATTAACAAGGCTAACCTGTATTTGTAATATTCGAAACGAATAAATAAGAACACTACTGTAATTCTTAATAAAAAATGTATGGGTATAGAATACCAAAAAATTATTTAATTTGTATTTAATTAATCTTAATTTAGTTAATAATATTAATTTTTGCCTTTTAACCACTACTATTAATTATTAATATTTTTAATGATACTAAACATTTTTTTCTTGTTAGTGTTAATTCATTTTAGTCTACCATAACACCAATAAATTGTAGCAAACTGTAAAAGAAGAAATGTTTTTGACACATTTTAAAACAAAAATTAGAAATCAATTCCGGTTTGGCTAAACAACTTGTCAAATATCTTACGCGGATGCACTTATGTGTAAAAAACGTGGGTTATATAAAATCTGGAAATTTAATATTTAAATTGCAGGAGTAGACCTCCTCTAGATAAAAGCCGGTACAAGATTTTGATAACTGGGATTGTTATACTATCTAAAATGCCCACTGTATAAGATGACTATAATGATTTAAACCAATTGGGAGTTCGACTATAAAAATTTTAGCTTGTATTTAATTATAACCGTGGCTCAGTAAAAAAGCGATGGAACGAATACGCTGAAAGGATTCATTACATAGTATGTATATAAGTGGGTTTTTAAATCAGTCGACATTATTAATAAAGTAGACGAGTTTTTCGTAAAGTTGCGCGTCCTGAAGCTATCACAAAACCAATAAAGTGTTGACGGGCAATTTTCAGTAAAGCTTATTGAAATAAATTTTCGGGTTTGAACCGTCACAGTCACAAGTCACGAGATTGGAATTACTAATGGATTACTTGTGTTAAAAATCACCCTAACTGGCACGGGTAAAGGTTTTCAACTAACGTGGGCAAGAAAACTAACAGATTTATGATCTATGATAACAAATCTATGTTATTTCCTGATGTGTTACATACTGATCAAATGAAGCAGATATTATTATCAAAAAAATAGTACTCTGAAAATATTTCGCAGCATTCCTGAGTCCAAATTTCATTCAAAAACTCAAACAACCCAAAAGGTGCTAAGGTTGCTAATGTAATATGCAGGTATCATATTAAATATGCAGGCACCGGAAATTTGATGTGTAAACTGGAGATGTGATAAATAATATCGAACTGGAATAGTTAGGTCATTTAATGTCCGACAATCTCTTCAAGATTCCCATAAAGTATAGACTACGCTCTCATACCTAGTATACATAGTCCTTGAGACTTATTCTCACAATCATTGATACATCAGATTTTTTTGTAACGGAAAGGATTTACACGTTTAAATTGATTAAATTTTGATAGTCGGAAAAATTTAAACATTTTAAAATAGATGGCACTGCGAATACTGTTGTCTTCGTTTTCTGCATGTAATTTACGTTTTATGTAATTTACGCTGTTTTTACATAATACACTTAAAAAATGTAAAAAAACGATTCCAATTGTGGACTGACAGCTAAGATTCGAGTATTAAACTGAAAAACAGTCTATAAGCTGTATATGTATGTAGGGACTGTGACTGTGCGTCAGAATTGGGTTTTCAATTTAAAAACGAATTTGTACTATTATCCACCTATATTATGGGCTTTTAACATGATCTGACCCATCATTATTTTTAGTATATACAATTATAAATTGCGTATATAAACATTTCGTGATAAAAACAAAAGTTTTTATTTCTTTTTTAAATCGAGATTAAAATTGTAAATTAAGTATGTCAATGGACTCCTTACCGAAATATGTACATACATACACTACACACACAATTTGTGAGTATTTGAATTGATTTCATGAAAACTCAAGCGGTTTGAGTTGGAAGTAAATAATAAATACGAAAAAAAAGTTCAACGAAATTTGACCGACATAACTTTTGAGGAACGCACTGTACATTATATGACACTTTTAAGTATTATCGATCGTTCAATGAGTAATTTTAATTCTTTGTTTAATTTGTATTTTATATACAATAACAACATACATACTATATGAGTGTATACAGACAAGTACACTATATATACCTACTCACACAATATTCAGGCGAGAGTAAATATGCAAATTTATATGAATGTACAAAACTAGTATATGCCAGTATTACATATTTTAATCAAATAGTTTCAACGAAAATGTATCGATTTTCGACGAATATAAGATGAATAATTTAGCTAATGTATTGAGATGTGATGATTCATTTGGCTTAATTAAGACGAGGTTAATCACATAACATTAATGGTGGTCGCCCAATATACATATATAGGTGCGCGCTATGTAATATATTTGATTATGTATTACTATAGCTAATATTACGGGTATTTATTTATTTTAATTGAAAAAATTTATAGAAATAGACGTTTTTGATAATATACGCTTATATGTCAAATGTTTGTAAACAACATTTATCTCCACAGTTGAAAAATAATAAATATAAAGTTGGTTGTCTTCTACTTCCTTGTTATATTCAATCGACTCCTGTGTTTATGGGGAAATTGGTCGCAAAATGTAAAATAATAAATAGTATGTGGTTTTTCATATATAATATTGGAACAAATGTGGTCCATGACTTTAAAATGATGCTGTTCCGGTTTTGGTTAAAACTGGAATTTAAGAACCGCAAACTATATATACATATATGGGAGTTAAATAAAGCAAAGCGCATATATTGCACTAAATAATTAATGAATTATTTTTCTGCATAATCAGTAATTATAAGTTTATATTATATACGATGATCTTTTGATCTTATATTGTAAATTACAATAACAAACATTCAACGATGCGATGATGCATCAAAATAGATCGTTATGATTCTGTTTAATACATTATGACCAATAATAGTTTTTGCGATAGCTCACCTAAATCACTAATATAATGTAATAGTTTTCCAAAGAAAACGGGTGTCCCGAAAGTGACTGACACGAATGGTATACGGTTGGATATCTTGATCAAAGCGAAGACGACTTCAGTTTTACCACTTCGCACTGTGGAGCCCTTCTATCAAGTTATAGATGATATACAAGTTATAGATTATTTATGAAAATTAAATCTATATCTCGAGAAATTATGTTATTTCTACATACATTTTTTTCTGATAAAGAAAATTTAAAATTTTTATTGAAAACTTTTAATTTTTTTAGCTTAAATAATTTGTAAATATTATAATTTATTCAAAATAAAATTTTATCAACCTTTTAATGACATGAGCCTTGCGAAAAACAAATGTTTATTTCTCGAGATATTGATTTAATTTTAATACAAAGTACTACGTTGGAAGGTGCCTCTTCAAACGTCTATAACTTGATAGGAGGGCTTCACAGTGCCAATTGGTAAACATAAAGTCGTCTTCGCTTTCGTCAAGGAATCCAACCGTACCATTCGTCTCAGTCACATTCTGCACACCCTGTATATGTATGTTATGTTACAAAAAATCTATTTTATATCATGCATCTCAAAACAAATATTTATAATCTTGCATAAATAATATGGTGCGGTATAATGCGTGTACTGTATGTATATAGTGTATGCTAATTTATGGTTTTATTATATATAGTTTTGAAAATAAACATTTTATTTATTAATATAAAATATATTAATAAAATAAAATGTCCTTCTTTTTAATTAATTCTTAAATGAAAGAAAATCGGAAATATTTTGAAGGAAGGAGAAAAAAAAATGCTTAAACTATTTATAGTTGGTGCTTATATGTGATAAATTTGTGAATTGTTCGAGTTTGATGAATTCTTGATAAAGTGTTTGTTTTTCAAAGTAGCATTAAAGCCAACATAAATTTTGTAATCAAGAATTCATCTTATATAGCTATATATAAAGTAAAAGGGTTCATGGAACAAATCATCAACCGTTTAACTGTTGTGTATTTTATATAAATCTATATCACTTTCTTAAAAAAAAAACAAAACAAAAGAAAAGTAAGTAATGATTTGAGTTCACCCCGCTAATATAAAAAAAGATTATAAAAAGTCTTTGTGTATATATAGGAAATATATATATAAGTTAACTCACCTCAGCCTGGGATGTTTTTTGTACTGGGATGGCATGGCCTGTATTTAATGCAATTGCCAAGGTTACAGTCCAAACAAACGTTGTAATTATTGATTTACTTAAGTATTTATTTTTATTCATATTGTTGCCCTTAAAATATATTATTGCCGTCTGTGCAAGTATAATATATACTATATATATATATATATATTTATATATGAAGACTAAAACTGAAAATAGAATAAATAACACAAAAAAAATGTTTAAGTTTATTTCCTTATTTACATAATTTTAAAAATCTAAACAAAAAAATTTATACACATATATTTTTAATGATTTGTAAACGCGAGTAATCAACCGCAAAAAATGTACCAAATTACTTAATCGTTACACAAATTTATTTTATATTGTTACATTGCTCCATGCTGGATTATTGATTATCACATAAAATAGAAAGTATTTAAGATACTTTTTCTTTTAATTGCAAAATTCGTTCTACGAGTATGGTCGCCCATGTCTCCGCTCATTTTACGTACTAACCTTAAGCGCTTATCAAAATGTGTATCGAGTGTCGAGACTATTAAGTAAATTTTTGTGACTCAAATATTGTATTCTTTCACATCAAAGAAAGATCGTTTGCGGTTTGGTTTAATATATAGTTTGATAAAAAGTATTTTGGTTTGCGATAATTAGTTACGATTAAATTGAAACAAAAGAATTTTTGGTTTTTGCAGAAGATTCGGAGAAATTTAGATGTTATCATTCTAGTTCAGATTTGTATATTTGTACAGATTTGTATATACTGTGGCCAACGATTCATAAGATTTTGAACTTTATCTAAGGTATACGTTTTGTGTACACACCATATATATTCATTTCTTATATAGTTTCACCCCAAACTAGGTAATCGATATAGTGACGTAGACATGCTTTTTTAGGCTAGTCAAGTCCTTTTTACGTCTATGTATATATTTATAGCGGGTAGTGTTTCTAAGTTTATTTGAATCCACCAACACACAACTATATAATATATTCATTATATATACGTTTTTTTATTATCGATAAGCGTGACTGAATACATTATTTAAATGTAACCTCGTATTTACTACATCATTGACCCTTCTATTATTTTATATATTATATTTATAATTATTAATTTATTTAATTTTTTACTTAACTCATAAATAATTTACTACGAGTATATATTATATTTTTTGGTGGAGAATTTTTTGCTGAACATATAAATATATACCTTGTGAATCACAATACAGAGGTAAATTTATTAACCGTCAAAACATATTCTTATACGAGTATATATACTGTATATAGGAGACAAATCTCTTACAAAATATACGCGAAACTAGTTTATGTACGTTAACTAACCGCGAATTCTTTATAAAAAACGTCTTCGCGAGATTATCATTGATTTTACTGTCTAATGTTGTTGTTAATCAAGTGCTGCTACGGCAACGTAAATTCTTACCTTTTAAAAAAATTGTGCTCCAAATTAATTATTTGTTTATTTTTATTTAATATCACATTTACACATTAATAAATACACTTTTATTATATTAATTATTTTATTATATATCAGAACTTAAAAAAATACACTTTGCGAATAACTATTCCAAACATATGAATTTTTTTTATCTTATCATTTCTTAAGGTACTTCTTATATTTTTCCTTATTTATCTAATTACATATTATAATGATATGGATAATATATATTTTTTTCGAGGGGCAGTGAATTAATTATAAACGATCACAATTATTAATATTATTATTACTATCAACAAATATTAATTGTTGATATTAATTACATTTATAGAAAAAAAAAACGAACAAAAAAAAATAAAAAAAAAATACAAAAAATCGCGGATTTTATTTTACTTAGCCAAACCAACTTGACTAAACGTAGAATATCAACTGATTCGTGAATCGGAAAAAAGTTGTATTTTTAATTTTTTCTGTTTTCGAAATTTTTAATCTCAAAATTATTTTGTTTCAAGTATTGAGCTTTTCAATGAGACTATTCATTAATATTGTGTATACATATACATACAATAAGCATGTGTGTATATGAATTGTCAAGAGAGTGAGAAAAATTTTATTGTGCTTTACGACTGTAAACATTTCAGACACAAACACATTCAAACATATATCGATGTGTCGTCTTAGTAGTTGGCGAGTTCAAAAGAAATTTGAATGAATAATCGTAATTTCGTTTGTTTTACATATGTACATATATTATATTATAGACAAGCAGTTTATTACACGGGGGTTATTATTTATTAAGTTGTTGGTGTGGTGTAATAATTATTGTAAATTTTTATTTCTATCGAATTTAAGTGAAATTATAGTGAAATACGTTGACGATTTTCAGAAATTGTTATGATCAGATTCATATTTGTTATGTTATGGACATTCGCCAAATAGAGGTCAGGTAAATGATTTCACCAATCACCAGTAGTTTAATATATTGTTCTTATTTAGGCCAATCCTTATCTGTACCGTGTCAACAATCTGACTCCATCGGTTTAAATCACAATCCTAGATCGTTCTTCATGCGCCAAAAGGAAGCAAATTTTGAGTGGATCAAGACAGTAAATGGTATCCTCTGTACCGAGATACAAAAGCTTATTCGAATACCATTAGGTCTGGATTAATTTAATAACATTCTTTATCCTTTGCATCTTTTAGCCCATCACAACGAAGCTCCGGGAAACCAACAATGGGGAGGCTTTCATCACCAGTTGCTGTGATACTGCCTTCCACTATATTATATACTTATATCAATCATTCTCTGGGGTCTGATCTCTCACAGGGGATTTTTTTAGCGTCATCTCTAGTCTTATCGAGACTATAACACTTTTTATTGTGTATATTTATTTAATTTTATTTTGTATGTTAAAATGTTTTTATTTAATTTGTAAATTTTATATTTATTTTATTTTCATTTATAATTTATTTATTATTTAATTTATATTGTATTATAAATTTATTTTATATGTTAAAATGTTTTTATTTTATATTTATTTTATTTTCCACTACACAACACTCCACGAAAGATAATGTGGTTGTCACCAAATGTAAAAAGCTAATGAAAGTAATGGCCGAAAATAATTGGCTTATCACTCAAATAGAAGAGAGAATTACTAACATCAAGATAAGATAATGCAGTTGCTAATTATGATAATGTAAATTAATAATGTGGTGCATTATACTTTGATTAGATGTCGGATACGAACAACAAAATATCTATTCAAAAGTAGTAACAACTGCTGTACTAAATTTGCTATCGAAACGAGAATATTCTACAGGAATATAGATGGTGCACTTGTCACTGTGAATATAATATTTACCTCGATTACACGATAGAACGTGACGTAATAAAATTCGGCATTAATGAAAAAGTTGCATTAATAAAATAGAAGCGGTTTGAAATATTATTCAACAAATATGTTGAACCGCTACAAGACTCTCTACTATATTCTTAAAGAAAGCAATATTTGCTCACAGACAATTAATTTGACTTGTTTCCGATGTAACCCTCATTTTTATAATATGGATCCGGTTCATGATTATGCCTAATTATTTGCGATCGGAACCTTTACGGCTGAGAGCTTTCATGTCAGCAGCTATCCTTTGGTTTTGTTATAAAAAAGGTCCATGCCAACTTAGAATCCTTTTCCGTCATCTTATCCGATAGAGTCATGTTGATCTTTGAATTCATCGAATTTAAGTGAAATTATACTGAAATACGTTGACGATTTTCAAAAATTGTTATGATCAGTTAGTTATTAGCTATGTTATGAACATTCACTGAATAGAGGTCAGATGAATGATTTTACCAATCACCAGTATTTTATTAAATTGTTCTTATTTAGGCCATTCCTTATCTGTATCGTGTCAACTATACCTGACTCTATATTGACTTCGATTATGATCTCAGATCGTTCTCCATCTGCGATCCAATAGACGGCAAGTGTTGAACTGAATACTGTTCGAGTAAATCAAGACAGTAACTGGTGTGCAAAAGCTAGTTAGTTTTTGCATTTGAGATGGTTACTAATCGAATAAGTTCGAGAAAGTAACTGCTTCGAATATCAATTAAATTAATGTAATTAACTTCAGGTGAATTTTCATTAATCATTATCCTTTGGGTGGTGTTTGTGAATTTCTTTAAAGGTTGATATACACTTTGTTTCGGTCCATCGCCACGAGGCTCCAGGATACCAACACGGGTGTCGTTTGTCATCACCTGTTGCGGTACTTCCTTTCTCTCCATTATATCATTCATCATTAAGGCCGAAGCTTATCATTCTTCTCTGGAGTCAAGTCTCACAGGGGATCTCCTCTTTTGGTGTTACCTCTAGTCTCGTCCAGACGATTCCACTTCCTATGTAAAGAGTACTCGTATCGATCTATAACCTACAACATGTCCTTAAGGCCTTTTTCAAATATAATTAATATGTGCTATATATTGTTATCCTCACTGTTAATAACCGCCATTACTACCTAGTTCTTGAGTTCCTCAGAGAAACGTTCATTCCCTTGGTGACTTCTCCTGCGATAAGAACTTCTAGACGAACTTCTAGACTGAGAACCTGCAGATAGTTGCTATCCTTTGGCTTGTTTTAAAAAACGTCCATGCCAACTTGGAATCTTGTTTTCGTCATCTTATCAGACAGAGTCCGATGAATTCAATAAATTCGATGAATTCAAAGATCAACGTGGATCTTTAAATTCATCGAATTTAAGTGAAATTATACTGAAATTCGTTGACGATTTTCAGAAATTGTTATGATCAGATAGTTATTAGTTATGTTATGGACATTCGCCAAAAATAAGTCAGGTGAATGATTAATATTCTTCTTATTTAGGCCATTGTTTGTTTATATCGTATCACAACAATCTGACTTCATTGGTTTCGATCACGATCTCAGATCGTTCTCCATCCGCAAAAAGGAGTCAAATGTTGAACTGAATACTATGCGAGTGGATCAAGATAGTAACTTGAATGCAATGACCAAATACAAAAGCTATATCTCGATAATTTTTGCATTTTAGGTGGCCACCAATCGAATAAGTGAGTTCTCTTTATCTTTCTGCATGGTGTTCAAGTGAGTTTTCTTTATCTTTCTGCATGGTGTTTGTGAATTCTCTTCAGAATTGATCGAGACTTCGGGATACCAACACTTGGTAGTGTATCATCAACTGCTGCTACATTATTTTCCTATATCATTCATCGTGACGAAGTAGATACAAATTTTATCACGTTTCTCTGGGGTCCAGTCTCACAGGGGATCTATTCTTTACGCATCACCTCTATTCGTTATCCTCTCTGACAACAACTGCCTTTCAATAATCTGTCAATCCCTCTCTGTCAATAACCGCCATTATACCTAGTTCTTGAGTAACTCAGTAATTCATCGTACTCCTTGGCGACTTCCCCTGCGATCAAAATCTCTAGGGCTGTAGATAAGGTACTATTCTTTGTCTTTGTTATAGACAAGATCCATTCCAACTTGGAATAGATCTTGTCTATTTTCCGTCATCTCTTGATTTGATAGTATGAGCCAAAATTGTCACATTTATTTGAACTTTTATCTCCTGTGTTTCCTTTAATTTGTTGAGGGACAAGCTTTATTCCTTATGTCCCGATTATTATTATTTTTCTTACTTTCCGATTATTATTATTTAACTTTGTTATCTATTATTAGCGGATAAAAGTCAGATCCACCTGTGCAGATATCAACAATATACAGAAAAGGGTAAAATATTCCTGACTGGGGGGAGATATTTGGATACGTCGTAATATAGACTGAGTTAGTATTTTAAATTGTAAACACCTTAATGTGACCCAGTTAGCGCCACATTTTAATGAGAAGATATTATGAAGACCTGAAGAAGCTGCGAGATACAGAGGTACAATTTAATTTAAAAAAGCCAACTTAGTTCTCCCAGGTTACTTTACACATGACCAACAAACTACATGGTCAATAATTTCTGTCGTTGCCGGTAGGCGTTATCAGGCAAAACACATTAGTATTTTGATAGTTCGAAGCTATAAACATAAAGTCGAAACCGATGTAGTATTTATGGAAGCGATGTATAGTTGTATGGACAAAGGTATTTTGTGGTGTTACCGTTGTATAAGGAACACATAGGCTTTAAGAACATTTAACATTTCTCAGGGTTGGTGAATTGTATTAACAAGCTCGATCAAATTTGAGAAAAGTTTAAGACCAATTCAACTTGTCTAATAGATTAGATTATAGTTTACTTTGGATCTTTCTTTGTGAGGTGCAATGATTCGTTTATCGCAAAGTCATATACACGTTATATGCTGTGGCTTCATAAACCTTGATTTTGTATGGTACGTCCTGTGGAGGTCGAGATCTCTATATTGTGATGTGTCTTGAGATGCCGGGCTGGGTCATAGTTATGGGTTTCTACTGATTGCACAATGTACCACAGTTAAATTAGATACTGTAAGTGGCTTCCACAGGTGTATAGAGTACATCGACATGTACTTTTAAATGTCGATGTAGCTTAAAAACGAAATGAAAATCACAAAGGAAAACGTTACAGCTGGTCTGTGGAATATCTCGATAAGATAATTCATTGCCAATTAAATAGCAAATTATACAAATAGAGATGATGAATCATTGGATCAGAGTGCGATTTGGCTTTTTCAAATTATTTACAAGTCATCTAATAATTATTGAGGCACAACAACATTCTTCGAATTCTTATAACTACCAGTTCATACCCTAACGTGTATACAACTATTTATTTGAACAAAAATGATCTCAAAATACATCACTATACGATTCTGCGAAGCGCCACATTTGTTTTTCCTTCGAGATAATTAATTACGTTACTGTTGAACTACTATAAAAATTGCATGAATGAGTCAAGACAAATGTTTAAGACTATGAAAAGAAACGAATTTCACATCAGAGTACCATATGCTGTATTGCCGCACACGCGCGTTTTACACTTTTCTAATATACAAATTCGTTATCGACACCACAAACCAATATTGTCTCGACGCAATAATATACTTATTCGTCTTCCTCATTTGTGGGTATGCTGTAGTTTCTGTTCCGGAAAACAAATGAAAGCTTATAAGATTACGTTTCTCAACCAAATTTAGATTTATCTGCCAAATGTTCAAATTGTGGTAATTTTTTCGCGCGCGTATTTCTGTATTCCCTATGATCACACGATCTAATTATAAGGAATCAGGAAATGAGTAATTTGCCTAAATAAGAAAATGATAAGAATATTTATATAATAATTAGTGTGGAGTTCCCCCTGCAACGTATTTTTATTGAAACGTAATCGCACGTCATTCATTTAATACGAAACACAAAATAAGACCAACCAACAAATAATTAAGAATATGATCTTGTCTTTGTGTAATTGTGTTACTTGTTGCGTTTAGAATAATCGATCAAATTGTAATAAAAATCGATCGATCACTAAATACTACTGTCGATTAGTGTTTGAGGTAGTTCAATCGTTATGTCAGTATGCGTCATCGAATATTTCTTTCATTAAACACACAGATTCGTTAACATTATATAAGACAATTTCTTAGAATCATGACAGTTTCTTTTTAGTTTAACACACGCTGTGTAGATTGAATATAAACACTAAAACGAAATACTACTTTATTGTTCTTTGCGACCCACCTTCATTATAACGTTTGTTAGCGCGTTTTTATAGTTGACTTTTTGAGTAAAAGCATGTTTAGACTACAACAGCACACAAATCTCAAATTGGTACATAATCAAATGTCTTGAAGTTGCTGTATTAAAACGTTGGGAGTGAGTTCCTATCCTGAAATTCACTCCAAACAACCAGCTGACTAACTGAGCTGGTAAATCTACCTTTTTTAACATTCTCCTCCATCAAGATTGACATACCAATCAAGGAAAAATGGTGTTTCTTTATTGACATTGTAAAGAACTCTCGATAACACCTCCAGTGATGTTATTTGTTCACGAGCAGAGGAGAAACGAGTGACACTGTCAGTGAAAAAATGGATACGTTCATAAGTAAGAATATCATACCTAATTAGGGGATGTGTCGGTAATTTTTAAGGCCGCGAAGAATGCCCTCAAAAGATTGGCGAAATTAAATATCCAAACTGAGCAACTGTGAATTTGATGAACAGGGTCATGATTTGGTTATACATATAATCTTTAGGGGCAAATTCGATAAAACCCTATCAGATCTAATGTAATAAGCCATCGAAACAGTGCGGCAATGGTGCATGCAGATGTCCCACCTGTAACGTTTATAAAACAGTGATAATGTCATTCTTGGGCATATATTCGTTATATTCACACATTATCGGACGAATGGTCACCTTTCATAAGACCTTGTCGTATAGGAGGCGACTAAATCGGTTTGGATTGCTGGGCCGACGACCCGTATCCGTAAAAAACAATAAATGTTAAAAATGTCAACAAACAAATAACGAATCGAATACCATCAAAGCAACAATGACCCCACGCTTAGGTACCCGGAAACGAGATTGAGCATCGGCACGTGTAACGTGTAGTCACTAAGAAAACCTGGCCCGTTTCATTGGCTTATTATAGTATGATAGAGTATCGGCTGAACTGTATGCCGACTAAAATGGAATTTTACAAACATTTTAATGTGAGTAAACGTTTACTTATCGGGATTAGGGGGCTGGATTGAAAAGAGGTCTATAATTTGGTGTACGGACGAATCCAAGATGGGTGGTGGGATCCTATTCCTATAGATTTTTGAGATATGGCTTATCAAACATATGTCTCTGAATGTAAACGTTACCGAATTTCAAAACGAAATACACGCGATAGAGAGCTCTGTCTCAAGGCTTGTTTGTGACCGTTTAAACTGAAGCGTGTAGCTTGCTGTAAATTTTGAATGTGAATTGTAATCCGAGTTGTTGCTTGTATTTCGTAATCCACTAGGCTGGTTTCGATCTGATGATGATGACGTCATTTAATGGATGCGTGATCGAAAAGATCAAATCCATCTCATCAAGAATATGCTACCGGATCTGATGTTCAATACTGCGCGATTCGTACGTTCAGTATTACGTTCATTTTAGTTGTTTCCGATCGCCACATTACTTATCCCTTCCCCCTGAAAGAAAATTCCCTCTCTCCCTTTGATTATGATTATCCATGCGTAATGCGCGTTGGAGGTGCCTGAATTCGCCCGCTTAGCTTAGTGATTAGGCTTGTTGCAACATGAAACGAACTTCCTGGATATATCTGTGCTTTGAGCGCGAAACGAATTACACCACGTATATTTAGAGAGAAGGCGGAAATTCCACTATGGGAAGTTAAAATTTTGCAGTGTTAGGGTTAGGCAGGAGGTAGGATGAATATTATCGGGAGGTTGTGTCAGATATACTCAAAAGGATGAGTTAAATTAAGAATACAATAAGGGTTGTATACCACTGTCATCTTCGATTTGTTCTCTGTTTTTCATATTTATTTTGAGGTTGTCTTCCTTATAGCTAAGCCTGATAGCTTCTGTATGATTGGTTTAGTTTGTTTCACTATATCTTGAGTCCATACAAAACTCGATGCCATGGAACTCTGTATACATTTCTGGTGTGAGTTCGATTATTTTATTTGGGATACCCGTTGCAAGTTTGAGGTCACTTTTTGTTACTTAATTTTGAGTTTATTGTATTGGATTGAGGAGGAGTATACTCCAACAGTTTATATGCATTGTCATACATCACATTTTTGGGAAATCATTATGGTCAAGCTTGCTCTCTATTTTCACGGCATTCTTCTGAAACAATCGAATTCCATATTTCTCTTAGTACCTATTCGCTACCATATTTCTCTTAGTTTTTGAGACTTGACTATATATACATTGTCTTGTTGGTGGTATATTGGCGAATTTTCCAGTTATCCGTCATAACTCTTGATGTGTTGCTTATCCTGCTAATTAGTAGCTGTTTCGATATATAGTAATCTTAATCTATTTCCATGGAGGACGCAGATTGATTGAATGATTGAATGATTGATTTGATAAGAAGTGTCGTCTTGCTGCTGAGCAACGAAATATAGCCCACAGTGATAGTCTGTGTTAACGTCGATGCGGTACTCGATACATGTCGTGACCATTTTTCTGCCCTACTTAATGTTCCATCTGTGTTATGTTCCATCTGTGATTGTGATGTTACATGTATCACAATCTGTGTTTGAATACCCTCAAATACTGACCGCAGAGATGATCATTGAGGGACCATTCTATGAGGAATCCACCATGGCCATGCAGAGAACAAAGAAAAATCGTCCACCAGGAGTTGATTTCATTGATTTAGAGTTCTTGATATTCGAAGGGCTTACTTGGGCTGAATATTTAGGAATGTCAAACAAATATGTACATCTGTGTAGAATGACAGTAACGCAGTCACAATGCTGTGTCAAAGTTGAGAATAGGCTATCTAGAACTTTTGCAATTACTTCTGGTATTCGACAAGGAGATGCGCTGTCCCCGATGCTTGTTAATCCCATGTTAGAATATATCCTTCTTAAAAGTGCAACACCTCAAGACAGAATCTTATTCCGACAATCCACTTAACCTATTGCTTATGCAGATGTTATATGTGTGATTCGATTAAATGACAACGGAGTTTAAGAGATACTTGATCCACTGGAACAGTGTTCAGCTTCCGTTGGCTTCAAAATCAATGAAACCAAAACCAAATATTTGATCTCTGGTTTTCGAAACCAAGGCGCAATTCATTTCAGTAGTGGTAGTCATACGTTTGAAGGATCGACGAGATTCAAGTATCTTGGATCTCTCATTACTCACGATAATAGTATGGGAGAGGGTTTCAAGGTTCACCTTGTCAATGGCAATCGGGCTTTATGGTCCACTTCTGAAATCAAAATATCTTGTAAATACGGATAAACTGAAGCTGAAATTATATAGAGTGTTGATCAGACCCGTTGTCATGTATGGATGTGAGAGTTGCACCTTGACGGATGAGTACGAGAGATGTCTTCTAACTTTTGAGAGAAGAATCATGCGTGCGAAACCGATGGAATCAGATTTTTGATACGGCACGGGCCAACAATAGCCTGTACAACCGATACAAAAAAATGTGTGAGGTTTTCTATGCGTTGGCTCTCTGTGGAGATGATCATTTATGAATTTGAAACTATTTGGTGCTATTTGTTAAATTTATTGCGACAACTTTCATTCATCCATTTTCGTATCCAGTTGGGTATGGACGAATCACATCCGGCTTGTTGCGCAAATCATTCAATGCAAACCATTAATGTTGTTTGGATAATATTTATAGTATTTCATCATCCCATATCCTATAATATATGAGCAATCATTCAAAATATTAGTTTATGATATCCATAGTAAGTTTGTGATTACAATAAATTTTACGTCACGGGGTTAACTGAGGTGAAATAATTCTGATTTATCAAATTCGTTGAAATTTGTATAACATGTTGCGACAGTTGAAAGACATATTTATCAATTATTATTGGCTTAAACATATCTTTGTTATGTATGACAAGCAATTATCGAACGTCGTAATATTTAGATATGTCGAACAAACTCGAGTGTAACACTTTTTGCATAATTTCTTACGATTAAATGGTAAATATAGTTGGGTTTACCTTATAACATCTGCTGTATGTCAACCGATGTTTATACGTTTAAAATTTCCCAACTAAAGGTAGAAAGAACATTAAGTCTCGAAATTTAGGATTCTTTTCATCTTGCCGGTTTGGTGATCTTTGCGATTGGTTTAAAACCGAAGTCGTTTCATATATTTCTCTAGTACTGACATGGAAGATTATTGCGAACTAAGCTGAAATACTAAAATTATAGGCAGTAGTCACCGTTAAACCATCTATGATGCATTAATAACTAATTTTTTGTGCGGTTAATCGATTTGTTTGGTTTCTTAATTTACTCAAGTGTATATAGTCTAAGAAGGTTAGTCATAGCTTTAACATAAATGAAAAGGCGCTTATGTTGCTTGACAAATTGGCTTAATTATCGTCATAATGTACATATAGTTCCAGCTGTTTAATACATCTGGTTCTGGATTTGCCTGCACTAAGACAAATAATTTGCTTACGACCGTCGATAACACCTTTCAGTACAATGCAGTAACTGGTTGTTCTCGATCTTCGACTTATGATACATATTGACTCACATCCAATATGAATATTTTTTTAACAGTCCCCTTCATTTTCAAAGGTGGTTAAATTTTAAGGGCCGATGTTGATTTTGAATAAAACACAAATTATTTAGGAAATTATTGTCTATTCTTTTTATTATGATAATATGGTATGGTTCAATTATGTAAGGAACAAAATATCGGCCAAATCTCAGCGGCACACCTCCACCCGATGGTCCAAAGATTCGATGAGGCATAATTGAGGTTCTATGCCGTTAATATGCCGAATTATCTCAACCTTCAGCTCTTGAATTGTTGCTGGTTTATCGTCGAACACCTTTTCTTTCAAATGTCCAACGGTGTTAAATCACATGATCTTGGCGGCCAATTGACATCGCCACCTCGTGGATAACACGCCCATTGAATTTGTCGCGCAAAAGAGCCTTTGTTTCGTTAGCTGTGTGGCAAGTGGCACCGTCCTGTTGAAACCACATATCGTTCACATCATTCGCAGTAACATCATTCACAGTAACTGCAGCAATACTTTCTGCAGTACGAGCTGTACGAGCTTACACTGGTGTTTTAAATACAGAGCCGGTTTGCTCAAATTTTTGCACGATTTTTTCGATTATATGCACATTTGGACGAATAAATTGACCGAAAAAATCACGAAGTGCACGACATGCATTTTGATTTGAACGCCCATTTTCATAATATGCCTGAATAACTTTAACGCGTTGCTCGATTGTGTCCTGGTATCTTTACATGGTTCAAATTCAGCTAGTCTGGAATTGAGAAATGTCAAATTAAAAGCAGAAAAAAAGTTTAGGTGTGGTTCACATGCAACGTCGGCCCTTAAAATTTAATCACCCTTTATTATTATAAGTATGGGGATAAGTGAGCGTCTTTTGTACTGTATTCTCCGATACGCTAACCTCCAGTATATGTTCAGGCATTTAATGAAACCGACAATATTTCTCACCGGTGTTTATTCATTAGGACTTATTTTTCTGACCTCGTGAGAGTGTTATCGTTAACAGATAAGTAATCGTTAGCGGATATTTTTTGAAGGAAACCCCGCTACGAAGCCAATGAATAGCTTCAACTCGTTTCTATAAGGATTTGATGAGTGATAAAAGCTACTTTGTTTTATCGACAAAGGGATAGATCATTGGTTAAGATTATTGTAGACCTGGAATGTTACAAGGTGTGACCTTTTGGAAATTATCTAGTAATTTCTCCCAATTCTAGCGTGTTCGGACACCAACATAAGAATAATCTTATTCCAGGTTGCCTATTGCTTTGTCGAATATAAACCGTCTCACACCAGTTTTGACTCATATAGGTGTTGGACTTTAAGGCTATACCTGTCTGTTCGATAGAATATAAATCCTGGCAAAGTCTACTCGTTTTCCTCTTAAGTATCTTCAGTGGCCCCATTCCACCAGTAAAACCATTTTTATGGACGCCCTTCTACTCACAGGTCAGATGTTCTCATTGGCTTGTGATTTAATTGTCCCCTATTTACTGGCATTTTAGATCAGCGTAGAACCGTATATAGGGCTCAATTCGAATTAGTCCATATAGCAAAGTCTTATTATCAGATACATTCTAGTTACTAATCAGTGTGTCCATAGACAATTTAGTATTAGGTTTAACATCTCGTCCATTAACAAAGGTCATTAACAAAGGTTGTTAGGCTTAGGAATTAACAAAGGTTGTTAGGCTATGTCGGATTGCTCATAGACGGCACATCGATCGGTATTTGTGAGATGATTTTCATCTTTTATTTTTAAAATCACACTCTCAGAAAAATGAATGATAACCTGTACGGTTCCTGGTTGGCAATACCTATAGCGGTTGCCGTGTGAAGCTGTCCACAGTAAAATCTCCATTCCAATGTGTTTGACACCATACATTACATTTCTTGTAATCTATACAAGAACTTCAATTTAAACCGGTTTTCATGGATTTCTTGACAAGTTTTGTTGTCTGTTTCTTCAGTCTTTCCAGCTCTCTAGTCCACCATGTGTCTGTCTGTTTGAATATACAAAGAAGCACACTATCTGTTCTTTAAAACACATCATCCATCTATTTCATTCGCCCACTCTTTCTCATTGCTCCACGTCGATCCGATATCTTCCCCAATAAAATCTTTGTCTGACTTTGGCAAGTGACTTATTAACTTTCAGGTGACCTCCTGAACTTCCGCTATGCTGTTCTTCTAGCACTTCAGGTACTCTGCTCTTTGGTAGCATGAAGTCCTCCATCTCTGTATTTCCGTTTGTGGACTCCCACGAGTCCCACCACCTTTTAAGGATACCGTTTTCCAAAATATAACTAGTCTCACTAAGACCAGTAGCACTTAACTTCCGTCCTCATCGACGCTCCTTGTTTCTCAAGGCTGAATCTTAACGTTGATCCATTTTGACCTCATTATGGCGCCATCCTTCGGTGAAATTGTAGCTCATACTCTTTGCTTCCTCCATACTCCTTCCGTTGACTCTGCCACAAGATCGAACAACACTTTGTGTTTGTCCTGGTGGACTCTTTGACTCTCCTGAACCTTACAGCGATTCCATAAATTTTTGGGGTGCCTCGAAGCTCTTCGCTTCTGCTTTCTTAATCCATTGATCTGACCACAAGATCGAACATCATGTGTTCCTCCCGGTAGACCAGCGAAGTAAGACCAAATACGTATAGCTATATCGGAGCTAAATTTACTTGTATTTCAAGTAAATTTGGCTTCGATGTGCTAATAGTCTACTGTGGCCTCTTCGATTGGGAAACCGTCGATAATGCTCAATAATTACATGATTTGTTTGACTTATGACACAACGGTAGAGAATTTAGGTGTCATGGAATCTAAGATCATAATTCTACGCCGATTAAACTAGAAATAGTCTAGACTTTAAGGTCATCCTTCGACATGAGCCAACGAAATTGGTGTTATAACTCTTTGATCGCAGCGATAAGTTAATGTAATGAGTGAGAAAGAGAGAGAGAGAGAGAGAGAGAGAGAGAGGTTAGAACTAAGTTCTAGGTGTAAAACTCTCCTGGTTATAGACAAACGAATCAATAGATGTAACAACAGTGTGCAGTTTATATATGTCTGAGAAATCAGCAAGATGGTGCAGAATAGATCATCCTTTGGAAATATTAACAATTACATCACTCTGTATGGTATATCGAAAATTTTCAGTTGGCCTCTAAGACGATTCAATGACCTTCGTTGTGGCAAATTAGCTCGTTTTCATTTGCCTTTGTTACTGTCAAAGGCCTATAGGTGGCTTTCAGTTTAGTTTGAAATTGTCGATAAAATTCTTGTCATATAAAATTCTTAAATACTGCTGACAGTATTTGGGACCTTGTGAATGTTGGAATAAACACATTTGAATAAACACATTGGTTTTGTAACATACAGAGTTCACTATACTATTTGGAGGATTCGTACTTGAGAAAAACCAAATATATAAAGAACGCATACTCGTAAGTCTTTCGCAATGATTTTGTTTGTTGATGTCGTTTTGTTAATCAATAAGGTTGTGCGCTTTGTCTCGGGTTTGAGTTTTGATGTTCTGTGACACTGGCATTCAGTATGTAAAATCAAAGTAGCAAGATGGACGAAAAAGATTTGTCTGCTTTGGATTCGACTTACCTCTTTTACATGATTTACGAAGCCAACCTCGAAGATTTTTGACAAGATCTTGTCAAAAATCTGACCAAATCGCATTGTATATTCCCTTGTCCTCCTTGACTTGAATGAAAATTTAAATCGTAGCTTTGCAGTGACCGGATAATAGTCAATACCGTGTATAAACAATATCGTGTGAGAATTTTTCAAGCCTCATCAGTCATTATAATACCCTAAGTGATTATTTCTTATTCCGAGTCATGTCTTTATCAATGTCTCACCATCGTATGATTATTTAACCAAAACTTATATTCTATGACGATGTCTAATTACACAAATTGACCGCTAACCACCGTTAGCAAAATATGATTACTTATCATGTTCATAATTTCTAACAAATATTTAACTAATGGCAATACCATACCAATAAGAGGAAATATTCATCATATTGCAATACATTTTTACTAGCCAATTAACTCAATATACGTTCTGTGCAAATGGACGTGACGTATTCGGTAAGTTAAATTTATCTTGCGGGATATACTCTGAAGAAAAGTTACGGTCATTTGCAAAAGTAAGCTCATATAATTTAATGCATCAGTTGTGAACCAACGAGGCCACTCACGTTTAGAACACCTAGAAACCAATGAAGGACCTTGGAGGAACTCATTGTTGGTGAAACAAACGAAAGGTAAACCAAATTTGCTTTATTTATAAAAAGGATCGGGTGAGAGTTCTGGATCATCAACGACCATCTATATACATTGATAAGGCCTAGCTCGGCGCGAGGTATTCTGTTATAATTGTCTGGAGGCGAATGACGTGTGCATACACTATTTTTTCACTGCCCAGCCTTTGATAGAAATCGGTTATAAATGTTTAATTCGCTCAACTTGATGCTGCGACTCGGAATCGCGAATTCTAATATAATTTGTACTATTTTGTACCGTGAGCCCTCTGTTAGTAGTGAATGCGAAGCCTCTTATGGATCTTATTTAATTTGATCAACCACAAAACTAAGCAACTCTTCGAGATAGCGATACTATTGAATTCACCAAATTCATCAGAATGAGTTGACTCGTCAACGTGCAAAAGAGCTCATTCAATGGAATGATTAAAGCGTTGCAACAAAATTCAACTGGTGGGGAATTGATTCCAAAGCGATAACCTCAAACAAGCTCTGTGTAGGTTTTTGAGTCGAGAGCAACTGAGATCTCTTGTCCTCACAGATAGAGGGAGGCAGAAAGATAGTATTGTTTGTAAATTCCGTTTATGACTTTAAAATACCAATTTATAATTGAAAAATATCTTGAAATAGCGCAAATGTCAAAGGCAGTTGAAACGAGTGGTTCAGAGGTCGAACCACGATAAGGGCAGCATAGGGGTTTTACACCATCTGATTGATTACAATCGATAGTGTGAATGAACAAATCTGTGACCCCTGTTGAGTTTAAATTCCATGAACCGACTTATCTATCATGTCAGTACTTTAGGCGGGCATGGAACTATGCAATGTGTAGCTGGTACTGCGGAAGTCGGATATAAAGCTGCACGTCGAGTGTATATCACAATTTGTGCCAACTGAGCCCAAGTGACAGAGGACATTTTGTTATGACCTTCCTCAACATTCAAAAGACCAGAGTTTAGTCAAAGTTACTTTATTTATATCATGCAATAAACTACGAAAGACTACCTGCTTATCACTGGTAGTGGCTAAGATACTAGTCTTCACTTAACTAGACCCACTTCATTGATTAAAACAATACTTGTTCGTTACTGTGATTTATCACTGCTTCACTCGCTGTATTCACGTGATGTTGCGATAAATAAATTCGCGCTTTGCATCTTCAGTTCGAGGTTTCGGCAGCTTCTGTGCGCATTACCTATGCGCATTAACCGTTCCTCGTGTTACCCGTCCTGGCGTAACAAATGGTGGTATTTTATATTTTAACTCTGCAGAACATTAACTATTTATTAATATAGAACACGCAGAGTTCTGCATCATCTCTGCGGTATTGTAGGCTGTCTAGATCTTTCGTAAGTCTGGGTTTTCGTATTATTCGGATGGCACGCCGCTGAACTCTATCCAGCAACTGCAGAGCAGTGCCATATGCTCCACCCCAAACCTGACAGCAATATTCTATTAACGGTTTAAAAAGGTTTTATACATTTGGAGAACCTGATGCGATTTAAAGAACTTGCAACCCATTAAGACTCTCTTAGGCTATAATAAGCCCGTTTTCGATTGATGAGTCCTGCAGTTTCAGTATTCGACTAGCGGATCCAACTATCATCAGGCCAAATCATCGAAATACCTTGAGCTGGAGCATATAGAATATCTCTAGCATCCATCACACTGAGAGGTATCAGGTTATTCAGAAAAGGAACCCCAACAATTTCATCCCCTTTCGCACCAGAATAGGACAGGTGCAAAGGAAGTGGAGTACTGTTTCTTCTTCATCTTCTCAGCTATATGATAATGTATTTAAATGAGAAAATCATTGGTCTATTCACATGCCAAAATGTTACTTCTTGGTTGAAGCATAATTTTTCAAGAAGCTCATGGTATTTTAAAAGCCAACTTGGTGCAATCATAGTGGTTTGACGAGCGAGTTTGTCTGTTTATCTGTCAGTTTGTCTGTCTGGTTCTATCTTTGCAATCTATTTTGGGGTTCGAGGCTCTCCCAACTTCGTTGAGGTTCGCTTATTTACATTCTTCTTATTTACGCCATTACTTTAGCCTATAGTACTGACGTGGAAGATGGATTGGCCCATGAATTATGCACTCCAACAGTCATAGATGTGTCCATTCACACCACCGATTGTAATCAGATGGTGTAAACTCTCTTCTGCATCCTGCCTCTATCGGGTTTCGAACCCGGTACCTCCCGCTCCAATTGCTTCTCTTACGATTGAGTCTATAAGACTATATTCACTGATCGAATCAACTTTTCTGAGTAATGTTGTGGGATACCTTTCTATACGCCTCTATATATACTAACTTTTATGTTAAGTCCTAATCCTTCTTTTCAGTTAATCCCATAGTTGTGGTTTTGTAAATTCCGAAAAGAGTTACTTTCTGTGGGCTCGGATCCATAATTGAAATACTGACTTTCGTTAGTGATAAATTGTCATCAATAAATTCTGCGTACTAGGTACCAAATGATAATCTTGATGTATCGCTCCGACGTCAGGTTCTGACGATTTCATTTACGGATATGATTACATACTGGTAGATCGTCTCAATGATTTTAGAGGTTATGTGTATCAACAACAGATTGTGCTCTACCAACAACAGATTCACAATCACTTAGTTTTAAACTAAAAAACAGTATAGTGGCGCGAACTGTTTGTATAGTGGCCCAAATTATAAACATAAGGCGAAATTACAGACACAAAGCGTGAATTTTCGAAAGATAAAGTTTTAAAAGTAGAGTCTTATTTGCGCGGGTTGTTTTCAAAACCTCGCTAAACGTTGATGAATGGAAACGTTTGTGTAAGCATCGATGTGGTACACAACGCGTGGTCATAACTTTTATCTATTTATTTATTGTTCCAATTGTGTCATATATGATGAATGTGAAAGTAATACAGACCCAGACATCTATCATACGTGAAAGGTCCATAACAACGGCTACACGAAGATTGATGAAAAATCGTTTATTTGGAGTTGGTTGAATTTATTTTTTTTATCAAATTGCTATTTCAACTGTATCGGCCTCGTCACGTTTATTCTTTCAAGTTATATGACCACTTTTTGCAGTATACAAATTACTGCCTTACATAATTCTGGGAAAGTGAATCTGTTAGAACAGAACATTGTAGCAGACTACCAAGGAGGATCTTGGGTTTTCTGCCAGATGCAAGTATCTTGTTTGTCCCATTGCTCATGTAATAGTGTGAAGAGGGTATCATAGTCCGTCGTGCTACTGGCAATAGGGTCTTATATCATCTTGTTATGATTTTTACTCTGGTTTAGTGTTGAGCGCAACGTCGTTCGCATAAAGGGGTAGTTGACTAAGCAGTCATACAGTATGGTTCGATCGGGTAATGCTTCTTACTAAACTATTGAATAGCACTGAGTTAGTTTTACCAATATACCTACTGGTGTTCATCAATTTGTGACGGACGGGCATTATTCTAACGGGTTATTATGCTAAAAATCGAGTATATTAGACAAATATTCAGTTTTTATTCAAATCTTATTCAAACACTTAAGTATTGCTATTATGTAATTCTATAGACAAAACGGTCCATTAACAACAAAAATCTTTTATCATTTTAAATATTATTAATTACGTTTGGGAAATAAAACAGAACACTTACGACACAAGTGTATACATATTCATAATTCTTTAAACTTAATTCCGTTAATCTATAAATAAATATTTATTAATGATCGAGCATATATACGTACGCATCTCAATTGGTTTACTATCGCAGGTAAACATGTAATACGAATACGCACTATTATTGACAATTATTCATCGCCTTCATTCCGTTTATTGTCAATATACCATGCTGAAACGTATCGTATATATTCGCCATATTTAATTTGAGTATCATCGTTTTCTCGGCGGCCAACGGATGCCACGACCCAAACGTACACCCCGGATCTAGTTCATCATCATAGTAATGACATTTTTCGTTGAACCTTGTCGACGGAATATAATCGAATATATTTATTGTTTCGCATACGGGCAACAAAAGGGCGATTCCAATGAAACCCGACGATGGCGGATTTTTACGTATCGTACCGTTACTATAGTCGTTCAAAACTTCCCATAATTTCCATATTGTTCGCGGATCGATCAAATGTATATTGGCTTTGGGATTTTTCATTAAGAATTTTTTATAATTATCGAAAAGATTGAAATCAGGATTGGAGATCCATTCGTTGAGCGTTGAATTGTAGCGTCCCGGATCCCAGGCGGCAATTGTTATATTCTTGAATAAGGGCGAGTCCAAAAATTTAAATTCCAATTTACTAACCACCTGCAATAGACAATAACATATATATGATTACGAATATTCGAATATACCGATCGTGTTATCTCACCTGTGAATTAACTATCCGCAATGTTGTTTTACTACCGACATCGTCTTCGTATCCTTTTGTGGGGGCATGGTTGAATCGCAAGACGATGTTGTGTTCATCTGAAAAGAAATACAATCATACATAATACAATCATATCGAATACAGCATGTCCGTTGATTCATAAATATTTTCGAGCTAAAATTAGATTTTTATAGTTTAGCGGTGGCGTACACGTAACGCATTTCTAATCTATGCCGCCCGACAGACAAACATATGTAAAATCGTTATGAGAACACTTCAACGGTTTGATGACTAAAATTGCGCGAATAACCAGACTATGCCTCTGAAGAATTGAAAAGCGCATATTTCACCGATGACGATCGTAATTTTTCATTTCCTCTCCAGACATGTCAGATCTTCATTATTAATTGCAAGTATTGTTCAGAATTTGTCTATATCATATGCTCGCGTATTCGTGTATATGTATAATTGTGTATGCAACACCCATACACAAACACGAGAGAACTCAGATTTGAGATTTTTTATATTTAATTTGCTGTGAACGCGTGGCAGCTCAATTAACGACGATTAGTGTTGTGCATGTGGTTAATGTTGTTGTTAATTTTAATAAAATGATGTTTCATATGGGTTGACATTGAATTGATTTGATAACATGGAACTCGATAAACGTTTTATGTAGCGTCAAGCCCATAAAAGCAAATAAACTATATCAGTTAATTATAACGACGATAACGGTTTTTGATGAATGCGGCTATCCCAAAAAAATTACTCAATAGATTAGGTATGACGTATAGTACAGAATACGTGTACATCCGTGTAAATACAAATGTTGTTGAAATGTTGGCTATCATTCATACGGTCTCGAAAACCATGAGTTATGATTAAATCAGCGGTCATTGGAGCAGGAGTTTCTGCGTTCGAATCCCGATAGGGGCAAAATGCAAAAATAATTTATCACCATCTGATTACGATCGGTGGTGTGAATGAACACATCTATGACAGAATTCATGGGTCAACCCATTTTCCATGTCAGTACTATAGGATACTATATGGAGCTATGCAGTGTACAGATGGTTCTACGTAAGTCTGATCTATAGCCGTACGAACTCGATTTGGCTATGTAATGGCGTAAAGTGGACGTAAATAAACGAAAGAGTTGGAAGAGCCTTGCGCCGCAAAACAGATTGCAAAGAAAGAAATAGACCGACTGACAAGAAGGTACAAAGAACAGCGTTATAATCAGAACAAACTTCAGACTTTTTCTGGTTTATATCTTCGGTAAGCATAGTGGGAATTACGTAGCACTATACGAAATGAAAATAATTGATTAGTTCTAGTATCCTTTTGGTTATAGAGCTAGCGTGTGGTGTCGAGAATAAATGAAATAACTTACTAGGGAATAGGCCGTTCTATTGAACGATATCTTCGATAAGCGCAGCCACATGGCAACGAGCCTGACTGCAACTAATGGTTTATTGCCAGTTGCTTAAGATGGCTATTCGGAAAGAGAGAAAAACCTTCACGTATAAAATGTAGTCAACTGTCGTAGAAATAGTTATATAGTAACTTAATTAATTTTTTTTTCTAACTTCCACGTCTCCGTGTTTTTTAGCAACGGCAGTTGTGACGTTTACAATCAAATAGAAGATTCGTCATTTTATCACAAAAAAATTATCATCACGCTTTAATAGAAATTAATAAAATCGAAAAACATTTCGAGTTATCATCTGTAATTCGCTAGAACTGTTACAATACGACTCACACTATATACAAAAATTTACTAACATCATAGAAAGTCACGTACATCTAATGACGTAGAGTTGATAATATTAGATATCAACTGGAAGTCAACCATAAGAAGCCTGAGGTCAAGGAGAAAACTAAGGAACTGGTTTTTGAAGCGCATGTCACTGCCTAGGTGTTATTTTTATGTGATATGTTCTCATTCAAACCCTTCCTTATGAATTTTTATGTTTTACTAGTCAGTAGTTCAACTTAGATCTCAGCACTATTTTAATAATGAACCTCTCGAATGAAACCAAACCTTCCTTTTGTTTCTCATACTGGCAACCTGTTGCTTCACAAGTGCTTACTATTCAAAGTTCTGGCCTAGATTATAACGTTATCGTTGTATACAAGAAATAGCTACAACATTCGATGGAGTAGATATGAAACAACAACTCTATTTCTCTTCACTTCTAACAGAGCAGACATCGTCTTCAAACTAACATTATTGCTCACGACCATTATTAAAATTTTTATGAGTACTTCAATATCTCCATTGTATGATTTGATATGACGTTCAACGTCCTCAGATTTGGAAATTAGAAGTCAAGTTCAATTTTACACTTACAGTGCGGGATAGCTTTAATGAATTTCGGCTAGTCGGCTAGAGGCTGTTGTCCAGCTGCATATGCTTCTGGTCGAAATTTCCGATAACGGGATAGTAACCAGAAGAGATAGTTACAAATACGTGGTTTCCACTTCCACTTTACGGCAAATCTGAAGAGTCGGGTCTGCATCGGAAACTGAGGCCAAGAAACTGCACTTCAGATGAACTTGTTGAATGCAAGGTACAACTCTAGAGGTGAATACAATAGGATAGATATTCGCAGGTCTACTAATGTAAATGAAGTCCATGGCCATTAAGATATAGCCAACTTTTATTATTTGTCACAGGGCTGCTTAAGATGAAATATCTGGCCAGAAGTTTTCACCCAACCCATTTTATACGTCATAAAATTAGCCTAAAACAGCGCCTCAACTGAGGACCTTACGAACTATAAATACGTATTGGTGCACAATGTAGGTGGTTTACCCAACGAACACTTTTACACACACACTCACAATCGCTTTATATGTCATCCGATGCATGTTAATTGTTAGGACCGTGGCGTGAATAGAAACAATCTTAAAAATTAAACTACAACCGGAGTACTATTCTATTGTAATTATTGAACCCCTCAAATTAAACCTTATCTTCTTTGTTGTTTCTCACACTGACAACCTGTTTTTTCACAAGTGGTAATATTCAAAATTCTAGGCTAGATGATGTCGTTGTATACAAGAAATAGTTACACACTTTGCATATGGATATGGAATCACGACAGAATTTCTTTTCACTTCAAATGAAGCAGCATCATAAAACGAACATTATTACTCACAACCATTATCAACATTTTTCTGAGTCCAATACTACCTCGTTTGTTATATGATTTGAAAAGAGTTAAAAACCGGAAGTCAGGTTCAATCCGTCCACTTTATAAAAATGATAGTTTTCAGGGCTGAACAAAGTATAAATAAATGGTTCAAATTGCAAAGTAATATTCGATTTTGGAACATTTCGAGTGTTGGCAGTATGGTTCTAAGAACAGCATAGCTATTTAAATACTTTATGTCGCAAAATATAGCAACCCAACGGGATGCAACACTATAGCATCATACAGATAGGAAAGACCTCCAATTTGATGAAATGGTCATCGCGTCTATAGCGCGCTCTAAGTTGTTCCTTGGAATTTTAAGATATTTTTAAAACAATGAACTCTGTTCGTCGAATGTTGCGTTCGGCCGATAAAAGAGGGAAGAACTGACTGTTTCTATATCATTTCGAGCTGAGAATGAGAGTTTTGAATACCAGTTGTGAGTTTTTAATGAAAATTGCATAGTAAACAAAAAGATAACCTGTCCTCCTTTGAATTGCTCTTAACCCGTTAATGAATTTTTTTTTGGATACTTACAGGGCATTGACTGTGTTAAGTATTATTATGTACCTGTTCATTATGATTGTATTGATAAAACGCAACTGTCTATATGTGTATTTACTTTAATAGTACGAAAAACTGATTGGTTGCACCTTTTATTTATTGATATACCTATCTTTTGTGTGTTTTATAATTTCCATACGTAGACATACAAAATTAACTATTTACCTTCGAATTCCTATTTACTCACTAAATAAACGACACAGTAAAATGCATAATCAAACGTATGAACATTGTTACCGTCGTTAACGTCATTTATATACAAAAATATTTACTTGCGTTTTAGCCAAGAACTAGGTGGACCCATCGTCGCCGACAGTGGCTTCTCTTTAAGCGATAACTGAACTATTCGCATCAATAAACGTCACATTTTGGATCATATCTCCCATTCGATGAGTGAGGATAATTGTTGATAATTTTAAGTTAATTGATAAAGAGGAACAAGCAGTATGGATGGTCTAACTATATACATTGAAGCAATGCGAAACATGAACAAAGGTAGGCTGGGTGAGGAATTCCATACCATAAATTTATGAGCAATCAAGATGCAAAATATTAGTTGTTTATTCTTTTGGTAAGCAGACTGTTATATAATGGCCGAACTAATATCATTGGAGCAGTGAATCAGGAATAATCAAGAAAGTATAGATATCACAGTGTGTAGATTGAATGGTGAAAGAAATTTGCCAAAGTACATTTATCGTGGGTTTTTTTTATATGAAAACCTCGAATGTTAAGACTTCGCAGTCTAAAAAACCTGAGACCTTTTTATATCTTGAAATCATTATAGAGAAACAAAATATTAGAATCTTAATCGAGCCTGTACAATTCTCAACACATCAGCATGTGTACTGTATAAAGAGAGCATATTTTGGCATAACCCATTGATTTTACATAATCTTCGTAGAATTTGAGTATGGATCATTGACTGGAGCATTTGTCGAAATAATAGATTCACTTAACTTTCCATTCAACAAATTGTTTAATGTGCCCAATAGCACCGTCATGTTCAAACGAAATATCGTCTGCATCGATATCATCAATGTTTGAGAAAATAAATCGATTGAGCATTATTCTCGAACAAATTCCATTGGTATTCGCATCATTTTTGAAGAAAAATAATCCAATGTTGCCACCATCAAATAAAATCAATTTTTATAGTTGCATTGGAAATTGATGAATTTGAGTAGCTTTCAGTCTAAATTTTCTAAGTTTGGTTAACAAAGCCATTCAACCGAAAATGTGCCTCATCACTCAAGATGCAACGTAACGTCTCACAAACAGTATATAGTATAATGAAATGGTATAATGTATAGTGACAATACACAAAATTGTTACAAGCATATTGATGATCGATTTTTATTGTTGCCACCAACAAAATGTAAAACAATTGAATGCTTAAATATGCAATAAATTAAGATCTGCTCCGTGCTATAAAGTAGGTCCATGTTTTGTATTATTGATAAATCGTTGAGGCTTTTGAAACAGATTTAGATTATCACAGCAGTTCTTGTCATGCAAATCGGAGAAGATAGTAGGTATTTTAGAGCATCAGTATGAGACATTGTGACAAAGGTTTAAAACAAATTGAGTGATTACGATAATAAATTATTGGATTCCAGATTACGATGCCATTTTCTCAAAGAAGATCACTTGTCTAGCTAAAAGTAAGAATAATCAGGATAGTATATATAAACCACTAGATTTGCAACAGTATATTTCTTGCGGGGTTTGGAGACCATCGCAATAATAACACTGTAGTCCGAAAGACCTTATACCTATCATATTTTCTATAGAAGATATATCTTTAAATCGTTATGGAGAAACTAGCTGCTATTCAGCTTATACATCGGTAGCTTAATCGTCAAGTTGTCATGGGCCCTAGTGGCATTGAGTTCTGAAATAATTATTATAATCGACCTTCTTTAATTTGTTTAAGCATAGTCCTTTGATTTTACATAACCGTTAAGTCGGATATTTTGAGTCGTCTGAATTAACTGAATCATTTAAATCGTCTGCATCGATATTATCAATGTTTGGATAAAATCGATTGAGCATTATTCTGAAAAGAATTCCATTGACAGTAACTCTTGGCGATGTATCGTTCTTGAAGAAGAATGTTCAAATGTTGCCATTTTTATATGCATTGGTAATTCATGAATTGAGCTTTCAGTCTTAATTTTCTAAGTTTGTTTGTTAACAAAGCCATTCAACCAGAAATGTGATTCATTACTCAAGATGCGTAATGTCTCAGGAACAATCTAGTGAAGGCTTTTCTAATAAGAGTTTTTAAGAGAAATCATTAATCAATGAATGTTCATTTCATTGTAAAGAGGAAGGTATGCCATTAACATTAGGAAACGATATCCGCCAAGGGGCCACCACGGCTTTTTGTCCTCGATAACTTCACGGATTTCATATTTAGCGCCTTGAATCGATTGTGGAGCATTGGTGGAGCTAAAGGTGGAAAATCACAAAATCTCGGTGGCCAAATGTGATCATCTCTTCGAGTACTAACACGATTAGGAGACTTTTCTCAATATCTTTCAGTTCTGGTCATCAAAAATCATTAATAAGGCTCGGTAGCGCAATCTATTCACCATAACAGTTGCACCAACCTCATTTTCGAAAAAGTAAAGTCCAGTCACACCACCAGCCCAAAAACCGCACCAAAAACCGTTTTAAGTGACACGTTGAGAATGGAGAGGCTTTACAATCATTCTTGGATTTTCTAAACCCCAAATGTGACAATTCTGTTTATTAACGTAGCTTTCGCGGTTAAAATCGTCCTAATGAAAATTCGGATCATTTTGATGCATTTGAAGAACCCAATAAGCGAAGATACGACGTTTATGGTGATCGACTGGCTTAAGTTATTGTGTCAACTGAACTTTAATAGCCTTAAGACCTAAGTGTTTATGCAAAATGCAGTGTTTTGCATAAACACTAAGGTGTTAAGGCTATTAAAGTTAACTGAAGATCAATTTTTAGTGTTGCCACCAGCAAAATGTAAAATATTGAGAGCTCAAATATGCTACTTTCTCACATAAGTTGTAATGGCGAAGTTGAGGAGGAGGAAACTAGAATTATCTATAGTACGTTTAAAACAGTAAACGTGGGTCGAAACGCTGACGTAGCTATTTGACTGATAATCCCAATTGCATCACGTGTACATATGTGCTTGCAAATACTATTTATTTCTCTCTTACTGCATCGTGATTCAAACAATTTACCACACAATCGTTTAATTATTTGGAAAATAGGTTTAATCCACCCAACTATGTAATATTATATATATATATATATATATATATATATATATATATATATATATATATATATATATATATATATATATATATATATATATATATATATATGTATATCAAGAACGTATACATTTCGTGAATGACAAGGATCATAAAGCCGATAAGTGAGAAAAATGTAAGATTAGCTTCGTCCTATAAAGTGGGACCATGCCTCGTATGCGCTGTTCTTGTGATGGCATTAGATAGTAAATCGGAGAAGAAAGAAGGTATTTTGGAGCACCAGCGTGACTAATATATTGAGTGATCAAGATAATAAAATATTAGAGGTCGGATAACCCTTAAGGTCACAGACAGCGTCTGAATTGACTAAATCATTTCTCTGCATCGATATTATCAATGTTTGGATAAAATCAATTAAGCATGATTTTGGAACAAATTTCATTGACAGCTAATTTTGCCGATGCATCATTCTTGAACCAAAATGGCCCAATGTTGCCACCATCAAATATAGCCAATTTTTAAATTTGGATTGGTAATGATTTCAGTCAAAGATGCAAGTTCAAAAATGCAATACGTTACGTCTCACAAACAGTATAGTATAATGAAATGGTATACTGGAGTGACAATACACTAAATTAGTGTTGCCACCAGTAAAATGTGAAACATTGAGCGCTCAAATATGCAACTTTCTTATACGAGTTGCAGAATGGTTGGAAAGGAGGAAACTAGAATTATCTAGTGGGTTTTAGCAACAAACGTGGGTCTTACCATGACATAGCTATTTGACGGATAATCCCAATTGCATCACGCGCACGTGCTTGCAGATACAATTTCTTATTTATTGCACCGTGATTCAAACAATTTACCACAAAATCGTTTAATTATTTGGAAAATGGGTCTAATGCATCCAAGTAATCAATATAATTTATATATTCCTATACTATCGATGAGGTAGACTTATATCCATAATGGGAATATCAAACGCGTGGCCACAAACAGAAATTTTTGGGATGAGTAAGTTTTCGGTTTATAAGAATTTGTCATTCGCCTTCAGTCTTTGTGACAATTTCTTTCTTGCGTTTTTGTTTTTATTAGTTTTCTATATACTCGTACTTTTGTTGTGCCTCAATAAAAATTGTATCATAATACGATAATTGTAAGTAAGACCGCGAGCGTCTGTTGTTTTTCCGAGTACAATAGAAGGTGTACACAATCGTAATAATCGCAAGACCAAATGAATTGCGGTTTTTTTGTCAGTATATAACCGAAATGGTAAACAACAACAACAACAGTGAATTATATAGTTTTTACTCATCACATTTCGTTGAAGGTGTTCCCATCTTGATCGTTAACCATTTTATGATTCACACGTAGCGTGATGCAAACACAATAATTGTTTTTTTTTATTATTTTTAAGGATAACTATTGTACAACACATATAAGTAAGTGTTTAGTGTAGTGAAATGATCGATTTTTGGTTTTTATTGTGAAAAAAAAATTATATTGTAAATCGTAATATTTATGGGATGTTAAAGGTGTTTAATTTGTGATACGACAAAGACGACAAAGAAACAATCAATTGAAATTCTAAGACACAAATGGAATAAATTTATTTAGTTGCAAAGAAAATTTGTACTTTGTTCTTGTTTACGTTTTCGCGGGATTGACGGTTATTCTTTGTTTAAAATTCGCTTTTATATTAAAACACTGTATAGTGCGATGAATTCTGCATGAAGCAGCCGTAAATCATTCTGAATATAATCTATTTGTGGTTTACTTATGTCGTCGTGTTTATCTAAATTCCCGCGAAATGATAATGATACGAGCGCATATGTCAGCATCAGGAAGGTAGATCGTATATATAAATGTATTCCAACACGTGGTGTTATAAATTATTGTTTATTTGGTACGGAATATACACTCGATACATGTTATTAAATTAATTGAAACGAACGATCATCTAATTGATGCGATTAAATCAAACGATGCAATATAGTTACTTATTTCAACAGAAAGAAATGTATACATACATACATACGCGTATTAGACATATTAATTACTTGTATAGTCTGTCTTCAACAATTTGGTGTCAAAGACAACAATTATTTCTTTGATCGAGCAATAAAAAACGATCTCAACAATCGAAATTGCTGCAGTATGTGTATTTATGTACATCAAGGATTTTATTTGTACTATATAGACAGTTTTACGATCAAATGCGTTTTGAATAGTAGAGAAGATCCGTCTGCGGTAGATATATATGAATGTGAGAAACTCTGTTAACTGTCGTATACGACCTACACATAAACTCCCATAAAATATGGCAATAATCAATGTTATTGTACCATTTATATAGAAACAAAGTATTGTAATGTCAGTTCAGTGATCCTGATTCAAGAGTCTGTGTTCTAACTATATATAATCTTATTGGCAATCTTAATTGATTATTAAAACGTTATTTTACAGTGCCTCGAACTACAACGACACTGTTAATTATGATAAATAAATTGATTGAGAGAAGTGGTACTTTATGAAGTCATGATGCACACTCCGATTTGTGAGTTAATCCATATAGTCTACAGTGGGAACTCTATATTGTTCTATGGTCTTTCTTCAATTTAGATGGTTCCAAGGGATCAACACTTCAAGGGATTGGCTCTCCCTTTAAAGATCGCTGTACCCATCCGTCAAGATCCAACTCCCACATCCAAACATAACAACGGGTCAGATCAACATTCTGTACAATTTAAGCTTATCCGTATTTGCAAGATATTTTGATTTCAGAAGTGGACGTAGAGGATATAAAGCCCGATTTCCACTACTACTGAAATCAATTGCGTCTTCGTCTGTTAAACCAGAGATCATATATTTGGTTTTGGTCTCGTTGATATGAGACCAATGAAAGGTGAACACTGTTGTTGTTTAGATTGTCGGAATAAGTATTATCTTGAGGCGTTTAGCTATCTCGAAGAATGTATTCCAACATGAGATTATAAAGTATCGGGAACAGCGCATCTGCTTGTCGAACACCAGCACTAATTGCAAAAGTTCTCAAAAAACGAAAGTTCTGTTCTCAACTTTAACACACCATTGTGACTGTGTTAATGTGATTTCACACAGATGTACGTATTTGTTTGGTATTCCTAAATATTCAAGCGCATAGCATAGTCTCTCTAGATTGATCGAGTCATAGGCTTGTTTGAAATCTAGGAATTCCTGAAATCTAGGAAAAGAATCAACCGTAGTGAAAAAACTTGATCAGTGACTCTAAATTGGTCAGCCGGAGTCCGGCTTGGGAGTCATCGATAATTTCCTCCACCAGAGGAGTTATTCTTCCCAAGATGATGTATGATAGTAACTTATATGCTGTGCAAAGCAGAACTACACCGCGATAATTCTCGCACTTCAAGCGATCACCCTTTTGTATCTTATGTATATAGTGCATAACGCGGCCACTTTCCATTCTTTAGGCATAACTTCATTTCGCCATATAAGTCGAACAAGGTCGAAAAGACAGTTCCACAAAGTTAGCCCTCCGAATATCAAGAGCTCTGAATTAATGCAATCAACTCCTGATAAACTATTTTTCTTTAGTCTCTGCATGTCCATTGTGAATTCCATGAAGGATGAATCGTCAATGATTGTCTCCGCGGTCTGTATTTGAGGGTATTCAAATACAGCTTGTGATACATGTGGAACATTAAGTAGATCAGAAAAATGTTCACGCCATGTATCGAGTACCGCATCGACGTTAACACAGAGGTTTCCATCCTGGTCCCAAATGGCAGTTGACCGAGAACTTGAGGTATCATGCAATCCGGTGATTCCTGTGAAGAAACTCCTTTGGAAATAACCTCATAGCTGAGTACTCTTAAGACTTTAGCCTTCCACTATTCGCGCTTCTCTGTCTACAAATGCGGTTAGCTGTCCTCCGAGCAAAAACTGCTTTATTTCTGCTTGCAATTGTAAACCGAGTATGCGCTTCATTGTGTACTATAATATATTTCGTCGATCAACAGCGAGACGACACTCGTCATCAAACCAATCATTTTAATGCGTAGTATTCACTAAATATTCCAGATGATTCATTTAGATTTTTGTAAAACTTTGAAAAGCTACCTGCTCTAAAGTTAAGTTGTTGTGGCTGCTATCGCACACTTAGACCAATTTTGATCCGTTGTGATACCACTCTATACGGCTATAGGTCCGAGTCTTTTCGTAGAACCATCTGCGCTTTGCATAGCTCCATGTCAGGCCTATAGTACTGACATGGAAGATGGGTCGGCCCAAGGATTCTAAACACGACAGAGGATCCAGATATGTTCATTTTTCACCACCGATCGCACCGCCCAAATGATCGAAGGTGAAAACCCCATTTTGCATCCTGCCTCGAATCGGATTCGAACCCGGTACCTCCCTTCCAACTGCCGCAGCTCTAACCACTGCGCCACCTGGGTGGTCTTACCTGCTCTAAGTTAAGTCCAAATCAATTAGAGCGAAAGTTTAAGAATTTGTTGAAATATACACTGGTCACGATTTAACTACTATTTGACTATAAGAAGCAATTCTATTTCAAGACGCGGTATCACTCTTTTCAGTAATCCCATTCGGACAATGAAGAAAGTTCTGATTTTGGTCGATTACGAAAGTTGTTTACAATCATAATTCTATACCAACACGATATATTTGAATGGCCTTTACAACCATGTGTAACATATAATACAAATTCGTCATTCATAAATACAGTAATCGATACGCCACAATACAACATAATAATTCGAAAACATTTCAAATAAAATATCTGTAATTTGGTGGAACTGCTGCAATACGACTCACATCGTATATACAATGATACAGATTAAAACAACAATACAGATTATAATATTCACAATCGGCACACTCAGTTCAATGTACCACCCACTAATATATGATGTGTGCTAATGCATACTCAATGAAATTTCCCGTCCAATAATCACCGTCCAGTATCTTGAACGATAAAAAGTGAACAATTGGTTGATTATGAACGAGACCTGTAATACCACCAATGCGTTTTGATGAGATGTATGATGCTAAGGAGTCGGGTAATTCTATAGTCGGGTCATATAGTATGAATAGTTGTTTGCTCCTCTTATAGAAAAGTGACCCTGTTTTCCATCACAGTAAAAAATGTGATAAGAATAATAAATATCATAATTTGATGTATGTTAGTCAGAACTTCATGTATTCATCATCACGCGAATGGAAATTGGAGCAACAGTATATTAATACAATCGAAGAAACTGTCTGTCCTGTCTGCCTGTTTCTATCTTTGCAATCCTTACTACTTTACGCCATTACATATAGCCAAATCGAGGACGTACGAAACAAAGGGTCATTCACACACCACCTATCGTAATCAGATGGTGAAAAGTTCCGTTTGCATTCTGCCCCTATCGGGATTCGAATCCGGTACCTCCCACTCCAATTGCCACAGCTTTTACCACTGCGCCATTATTACTAACTGCTAGAAAGCAAACTGGAATGAGAGTTCATATTTAAATACGTGAGAGGTGGTGTCATATTGCATTTGAACCTTGCTCGATTAAACAAAACTGATTTCAGGAATTATGCTGATATAAATTACGGTATATTTTCAATTCAAAAATGGTTACGTGTCTCAATTATTCATTGAAAAAATCGCTTTCATTTTTGTGGGACCTGAACTCGCTTTATGACTGACGTCACTACCTCTTAAACGAGATATCGATCACCAGAAGAGATGAGATAACTTCATCTCTTGACGACTATCAAAAATCTATGGATCAATAAATCAGCAAAGATCCCAGTCTTCTTAAATTACGATAGACCCACTTTGATGATCTTGCTGAGCATTTTCACGGGACATAACTCCCTGAATAATCATATGTTCCGAATGAGGAAAAGAAGAAACTTTTGAACACTTCTTGTGCTCTTGTTCTTCATACCCTTCCCATAGACTGCACTGCTTTGGATCACAATTCATATTTGAGGATTAACTGACGACTTTGAGGATACTTTGAACTTCATTAGAATAACAAACAGATTTTGGGACTGAGAGTGTACGTCGGGGAAGGGTTGTCATAATTTTCCAATCGAGCCTGAGTGACTAGAGCAAGGAAAATCCCAACAGTAATTCGAACGCTTTTGACCGTTTCTCCAAATTCGTATTTGACCTATCTAGAATTTTCATTAACTATGATCATATCAGTGCGATCACCACTAGATATTGGATCTGCGCTATCAAACAAACTACTAAATCATTTAACTTTAACAAGGTCGAAAGAGTATATGTTCATAAATCATGAATAAGATCGATAGATAAATGCATTTCAATCGTTTCTATATGAATGACGTACTCGCAAGAATTGCATTGCGTTTAATAGAATTGTAAAAAGTCACCACAACAATAATTGCGGATTATCCTTAGTCATGTTGGACTGATGAATCAAAGTATTATACACCTGCGGTACCGACATTAATTTTCTTGCAACGACTAATGTCGACGAAATAAATTCGTATAAAGGACTAGTCAAACCTATAATAAACATTAATAGCTCGAGTAAATAAATATGATTATTGAAACTCTACGAAACATGTTACGAAACATTGTTTATCGACTGTCAAATATCAGAAACATGTGACGGTATTTTATGAGTCAACTAAAAGGTAACAGAAAGGTTAAAAACACGACCGGTAGGTTAAATTTAAATCTATACATGACAATTACTCAAACAAACAAATTTCCGCTTTCAAATATTTTCGCTGTCATGTCATGATATACAATACATGTCACTTACATATATGTTTTGAAATACATATGCAGTAATTTAGTTCGTTAAAAGCAGAATGTAATACCGTTTTGAATTTGAATGAAGCTGATAACTATACGCACTACACCAAAAGTTAGTATCCTAAACAACCAAATAGCGTAGGGGTTAAACTGACTAATGTACTTCAATAATTCAACATAATATGCGTGCTTTGGTTTTCTCATATGCATAGTATAACTTTATAGTTTTCATACCAATTCATAGATGGCTGTAGGTGTAACTATTTTTGATCATTATTTTGATAGTCGCCTAAATGTTGATTTATTACTTATTATCGACATTGTCTGTTTTGTTATTAATAGTCTTCATACTTTATCGATACATTGTATATAATGGTTAAATGTTAATTAGAGTCATAAAATAACGCTGTTTATGACATTTCAAAACCATCATTACCAAATTAAGTAGACAATACTAAGCTATAAAACTAAGCACAATTGGTTGTTAAGGAAGTTTCTTGGTGCAAAATGACATGTAATGTTTTTGTATTTATCAAAAGAATTGCAAACAATTGAATGTATTAAATTATCAATAATTATCTTTTTGGAGATGCTGGTCCATGTTATTTTAAGTTAGTTGTATAAGGCTCACTGTTCAAATAGTTAGCTCGTTCAGTCCTAAGATCCTCTATTTCTCATAAACTGTTTATTGGATTACAGTTATGTGATTATGCGAGGCAATTATTTACTACTTGGCAATATATTTACTTTGTTTTGGTTTAACAACGCGTTTTTTGATTTAATCCCTTTTTATCCTTTCGTCCATTTCAGATTAAACTTGCTCTAATTTGAAACTAGCACAGTTTTTCATTATCCGCCCGGTTAATTAATATGCTAGTTTGGAAACTAAACACTTATTAGATTATACGACAATATATACATATTATAAACTAAAGGCTATAGCTCGTTATTGGATGGTTGAGATGAGACGAGCGAGCTTTATTTGGTTTGATATAGGAAAAAGCACTTTTATTAACATGGAATTGCTGAAAATAAAGTTATATTATCTTTGCAATATAGCAAAAACCAAATTTACTTAAAAAAGAACAAATGAATTGTGAAACATTCAAAATTAAGAGAAGTCATTTAACTCTTTTGATTTTATAAGAAACTGAAATCGGGTGAAAGTTTTTTGGATACAATACTTATATTATGTCTTAATGGTTGTTCTCAACTGAGAAAATAATTCAAGAAGGTTTGTTCTCCGTTAAATCTCAGTTTGGATAAGACTGACGACATGTATAGAACAGCAAAATTAAATAAACTTAAAACAGCACAAAATCAAAAGAATAGTTTAGACTAAAAACGAATAAAATTGTCAGTGCCGTAAACTCATACCGTACAACAATGTCATTGCGACACTCTGTTGCAAATATTGTTAAATATTTATTGATTTATTTTATTTACTTATAACAATAATTTTGTAATTTATTAAGACCCATTTATTATTGAGCTTTAAGCTCATTTATATTGGAGTTAAAACTTATCCATTCGTAATATAATTTTCTAAACGTTATTATGACGATTCAGTCATTATGACATATAATATTTATGATTATAAATCCGTGACGTTGATATCATCCACATTTACGCCCTAAGAGTTGCTAGATTTCATTAAGTCAATAATGCCATTCAATTTTTAAGAATTTTAAAATATTAGACAATGGAAGATCGAATTTTACAAAGCTCCAAAAGTAAGATTCAAGGTATATTGATTCGAATACTTAACTATAAACATAGTTACCTTAAATCGACTTGACTGTCTAAGCGTAATCGAACTTGACTATAGATCTTCAATCACATAGAAAGCTAAGGAAACACGTTGGCTGGTAACCTGCTTCTCTTTATTGCCAAAAACTAAATTGATGGTAAAAATTTGTAAAAATATATATATATATATTTATATATATATATATATATATATATATATATATATATATATATATATATATATATATATATATATATACATATATATATATATATATATATATATATATATATATATATATATATATATATATATATATGTAAGTGGCTGAAAGTCAGTTAATAAATTTGAAAGAAAGTAATATTTCTAAATTTTTAAAATAATTAACAGTGGTGACTTACCAATAAACGTTCCCAATTTTGAATTCAATATCGAACCAGCACTCGATATGATCGCACAACTTTTATACTTGACATTTTTATTAAACATCCGTTTCGAGAGTATAAAATCGCTCATCTCGTTGTCTTTCAAATCTTTTTTTCGAAGCTCTTTGACACCTGCATCCATAATGGCACATATTGGACTCACACGATTAACAACATTGTACATATTTCTACCGACATACGTAACGTTGTATAAATTAATCTCATCTTCATTATTACTATTACTGTTATTATTATCATTTTGATTAATATTGTTTAATTCATTTATAATTATATTACGATACTCGTATGTTTTATTTTGACATTCTACACTTAACCAATTATGGCACTGATAGTTTTTCGCATCAAATGACATTTTTATTTTTGCCGGCGACCATCGTAAATGGGGTCGCGGCAATTGCGACAGTGTTGTACTTTTATTTTTGGCCGGCTTTTCATCGCTGTCAACCGAAAATTTTTTATCATTTGGATATTGTTTCGAATAAAATGCGTTACGTTTCAACAAAATCCGATAGGTTGAATGATTTTTGTTATTATGGTTGTATTGATATTTTTTCAAATAGATGTCATGATCGTCGGTGACACGATAATTTGATGCCGTTGTATTTTTAGTACACACACAATAGTAATTAATCGAAATTAATAATATTATTATTTTTAAATATTTTATCATTATTAACTATTTCTATTATTATATTAACAATATATAATATATTTTTTTGTTATACAATATTAATCACTATTAATATGTGGTTACACTAATATTATTATTGTATTGATGGTGGTGTAAATATGGTCGATTTGGAAAAATGCAGAATACCGCATGCGTATTGTAAAAATGTAACGAATTTTTCACATATATTATTTTTCTGTTTCTTCGGAAGGGTTAACATACGGAACGAATTGGCGAGTTTTTCTGGTTCTTATCGTTGCTATTGTTGTTTTTTGTACGAGGTTGTATTAGTGAATGATGATGATTTTCTTGAATGAATTTTTTCTTGTTCTTTTTTGCTTGTTTGGTGCTCGATTGATATTATTCCTGGAGTAGATTTTTATATAAGACTTTATTATTCGAATGTATATGTGGTGGTTTTTGGGGTGAGGCCGCATTTTATTCTTTATAAGGTACACAGGGACAAACGAGAAGATTTTTTTTATATACAGTTTAATATGAGACTGGTGGAATGGTAAATACAATTTACCTTGGGCAATTTTCTTAATACTAAACTACTTCGTAAAATATGATGGGTGGCAGTTTCTTTTTATTTTAGTTTTTTTTACGACTTAAGACAGAATTTTATAGCATAGTACTTCGAAGGATAAAACAAAATAAAATTTTTTTAATTTAGTATTATAATATAAAATTGAAAAATTTTATGACATTAAAGGTGATGATGATGGTTATGACAAAGCCAAGAAAATGCAATTTCATGGAAATATCATGTACTCGTATCTTAAAAACTTACCGTTGACATAGTTTTAGCTCCAACTCAAAATTTTAAACTCAAACACGGTTTTATTTTATTTTTTTCTAACATTTTAATGCTCTGGAATCGAACCAACACGTACATATTTTTTTTGTCTTACGGTATAGTTTAGTATCATTTCTAAAATATACCATACTGTTTTTTTTGTTAAATTTATTTTTTATTAATTAAATTAATTCTTATAATTAGATTTTTTTCTTTTATAATTTATGTTATTTTTTGTTTTTTTATTTTTTATCGTTCACACACTAAATAAGTCTTCCTATAATTTTTTGTTTTTTTTTTTGATTTATAAGTAATAATAATAATAATAAGTATAAGTTATAATAATAATAGTAATAATAATAATTAAAATAATTAATTATCATAATCATTTTCATTGTGTTTTGGATTTACTTTAATTGTATTACTACCATTATTATATTCTATTATTTATTTATTTAAATTTATTTATTAGTGTTTTTAATGTTAATTTTTAAATTTTTTATTTTCTAATTGTTTGAATTGTGTCTTTTTATTATTATTATTATTTTAAATTATTTGTAATGTAAAACTTTAGTTGAAAACAATGATTAAATTTAAATAATAAAATTAAATCGAAATCAATTTAACGTAGATGTATCCTTAGTAATATGTTAATATTTTTTTAGGCCGGTTATTTAAATAAAATAAAAATAATATTTTTATTTTTGTGACTATTATTTTTTTCCTTTCCTTTTTATTTTATTTTAAATATTAAAATTGTATTTATTTAATTTTTTTTACTTTTTTTTAATTTTTAAAGTTAGTTTAATTCTATAAATCTACAACTGTGCGTTAGATGCTGACTATTGGAATAAAATTGTATTTCGTTTTGTCTAAATAATTTATATAAAATATAAAATTAAGAAATTTAATCGAAAACAACTAAAAGATGACGTTGCGTTTGGTGTTTATTATTACATAATAATTAGTTTTATTTTAATTTTTTTTGGTGTTTCGATTAAAATATAATCAAATATTTTTCAATTACATATTTATTTTTAAAATTTTATAATGTGTTTTAATTATTCCCATTAGTTTTTATTTCATTTATTTTAGTTTTTAAATTCTTTATTGTCTATTTTAATGTTTTGTTTATTTAAATATCTCAAATTTGATTATATTTTAATTTAATTCTTGATATTAAAATAAATAAATTTTTAAAATTATAAACGTTGCCTTAGTTCGTGTAATAATAGTAATATAAAACATTAAAATCAAATTTTAAATACTTGTTCTGAGGCAACCGTTAATGTTAACTATTAAAATATTTTTTTTTCATTTTTTAAATATTGCATTATAAGGCCTAATAAATGTATTTGAATTAAACGTCAGCGTAAATAAAATCGCGTGAAAATTAATATGAACGCCATCTTTTGATATACAAATTAAAAATAACTAACTGAAAAATAAAATTAAATAGTCAGCTTTATTTATTTATATTAATATATATGATCTCTTTTTTTGTTTTTTATTATAAATAAAAATAAATAAATAAATAATAATATAGATTTTTTAATATAGTTTTTTTTATATTTTTAATATTTACTAAACACTCGCTCAGAATTTTTTTAAAATCGTGTTATTTTATCGTCTGCTCTTTACTAAATAGGTTAACTTTTTTTCTATATTTAAATTTTTTTTGTTTAAATTTAATTTTATTTATATTATTTAAAAACTTAGTTTTTATATTTAAAAATATTTTTTAATTTATATATATATATATATATATATATATATATATATATATATATATATATATATATATATAAATATTATTAAATTATGTTTATTCCCCTGTCGGTCCAAAACATTTTTAATTTAAATTTTTTAAATTTTTATTTCATAACGTTTATATAATTTTTTTAATTTTTTGTTTCATTTTTTTTAATAAAATATTATTGTTACAGAAGTGGGTTTTACATTTAACAGTAATTTGTTTTTCTAGTTTATTTTTTTTAAATTTTAAAAATGTAATTTTTAAATTTTTTTATAGCACAAAAAATAATTATTTTATTTTTATAAAACATTTTTTAAATAAAAATAAATTTACTGGTAGTTTTTGGTTTTTTAAATATTTTGTGCTTTTTAAATTTAATTTTTTTACAGATTTTTTTTATTTTTAACATTAACAAACTAAAAAATATATATTTAGTTAATTTAAATTTTATAGTTGTTATTTTGTATGTATTTATGGTTTCAAAAGTTTTGCATTTGGGTGGTTGGGAAAATTGTTCAATAAATTTGAAAAAATAGTTTAGAAAAAATTTTAATTTTATTATATTTTTTTTAATTACATAACAAAACTGCCAGCAGTTTTGATTTTTAATTTTAACCATAGTTTTACCATTTTAAAAATTAATTATCAGTCACTATTATTTAATATAGAACAAGAATGAGAACTAGTCGGGGTGTGTGAAAGAGTGGGATAGAAATTTTTAATTAATTTTCTGTTTTGTTTTTGGTTGGCAGTTTATTTTTATGCAAGACATTATCGTTACAAATCCGAAACGTGAAAACGTTCAATAAATTAATATCGAAACACAAATAAAATAATTTTTTTTATTTAAATTTTGATATGTCGTACACACACATTTGATGTTGAAATTATAATAAAAATATATTGTATAATGATCATTGATTAATACATTATTGGATTAATAAAATAATGTAGACATATTTGTTTGTTTTTTTAATTATTAAACGGTAAATAATTAAAATTTTTCAGCGAGTGCTTATTCATGGGGCAGTGAAGCGGTCCATCCTCAGTAAAATATAACAATCCAATACTAGAACTATTCAATTAATTCAATCCAACAATACAGAAGTAGGTTAGTCAAGTAATCCCGATTAACAATCCAGCTATCTCTGTTTCATTTATTTAGTTTGTGTTTATGGTTGTACTTCGTTCGTAATTGAAATCTTTTTGGTGTAATCTAAAATTCGTGTTTGAAGAAATTTCTAAATAATATATATATATATATATATATATATATATATATATATATATATATATATATATATATATATATATATATATATATATATATATATAATTTTGATGTTGTGCGAGCTGTTATAAATATACAATTTACAAATATTTAAGTGTTAGTTATGGAAGCCAAATGTAAAATAAAATTAAATACAAAAATTAAAAGAACAAAAAAAATTTGTTTAGTTAAGTTACTTCATTATTTTTTATTTATTTTTAACTACCAAACCCTAGATATTATATTTATTTTTAATTTATTTATAATAATTAAAACATATATGTTTATATTTGTTTAAAATTATTATTATAATAGTTATTTTTTTATTATTAATTCCCAGTTCAAAGATTAATCATAAAATTAAATAAAAAATAATATTATTTTAATTATTATAAATAAATTAAAAATAAAATAAAAATTTAAAATTTTTAAAAATTTTTTGAACAATTTTTTTTTATAATTTTTATTATAACAATTTTTTTTACCTAGAAAATTTTTAATAAAATTTTTTTGTTTTTATTTCATAAAAGTGAACATACACTATTTTAAATTTTTTTTTTAAATTTATTTCATTTTTTGCTAGAATTAATTAATTTATTTTTATTTTCGAAAGTAGTATTATTATTTTCTTGTTATAATATTTACTATATGATAAACTTCTAGTTAAATTTTACATTATTTATTTATAAATAATTTTTTTTAAAGATATTTCGTTTTTTTTCAATGGTCAAATTATTATTTAAAACGAATTAGAAGTTGACAAAAAATAAAATATACTCATAAATATATTATTGAGTGCGACCTTCGCGTAAAATGCAAAAAAAAAAGTAATTGAAATATTTAACTGATATTTCGATTGTAAAAAATAAAACGAAGAAATAAATTAAAATTAATCCTAAAATTTCCTAATTCCCAATAGTGCATGTTTTTGTTTTTTTAATATTGTATTTTTTTTTTAAATTTTATTTATATATATAAATATATATATAAATACGGTTTTATTATTATTTATTATGTGTTTATTATAATCTCGATTTTTTATGTATTTATATATCTATATATATAATTAACAGCAATTGTAAAAATTGACGGACTAATTATAATATAAAATTTTAATAATAATAATAAATCTTGTAAAAAATATTACAAGAGTTTTTATAAACATAATTACATAAAACAACAATTTATTTATATATTTATTTTTGTTTTTTAATAAATTAAAAATAAAAATACATAAATTTATAATTTATTTTTTTAATATTCGATTAATTTTTTTAAATAGTTTTTATTTTATTTAGCACAAAGTCACTTATTCACTTATAAAGTTTATATTTTGCACTTATATAGTTTTTAAATAGTTTTTTTTGTTTTCGGGGTAGATTTATTTATTGTTGGTATTTTATTAATAAATAATAACTATGACCCGGCAAGTTGGAATTTTTTTTTAGTCCATGCGGCGACATAATTAAAATATATTATATTCCGATATAATATAAATATAATCCATGTCTTTAAATAATAATAATAGCATTGATAATAATAATAATTGTAATATAATAATAATAATAAAATTTTTAAATTATATATTGCCCCAGACGTTGATTTTAGTACTGATGATGATGATGATGATAATGATGATGATGGTATTGATGCTGCAAAATATGGTATTATGCATGGATTTTGTGATACTGTTGCATTAGATGATACATTCTGGCATTTTATTTCAACTAATTTTTCGTTATCTGATAGTAATATATCACTAGTATTTGTATTATTATTATTATAGTATGTTAAATTTATATTACATATTGCACATATACCATTATATAATTCACAATATTTATAACAACATTCATCAGGACCATGATTTGATCGTTTAATTTGTTCCTGGGTTTCTTCAATATTTGAATCTAGAATAATATGAAATATAATAAAAGAAATATAATTAGTCGTGTCGAATATATTTGGAAATAAAACTATTTACCTAGACAAAGAAATGTTGGTTCCCCAGCATATTGTGTCGGTAGAGCGGGAGCACGATCAGCCGGTAAAAAATAGGGACATTTTTGTTCCACCTTTTGACATATACTAAGACACGGCCGTATTCTTCTTCGATTTTCATCCGATGATGCTTTCTTTTTTGTTGTCGATGATGCCGTATGTTGTGATTTTCTACGAGTTCTTTGGTATCAAAAACAAAACAATATTATACGATTAAGAATAATCGACAATGCAAATAATGAGCTCACCTTTTTAATATATTCGTAAATAATGTACCAGAATCGAAACCATTTAACTTAGAGCTAGAACTTAAATTATTTAAATTACTTAAATATGTTGTATTACTATAATTTGCATTTGTCATATTATTATTTTTATTTGTTGATTTTTCTGTTCTATTTTTTAAATTATTTGATTCGATATCCTCTGGTCTATATAAATCTTTTGGTACAATATAATATGGTATTAACGTACTACATACCCATCGTCGATATGCAACCTAAAAATTACAACAACAAAAAATACATATACATTTAATAGGTTATACTAGATTCTTGACCTATATTTACATTATGTTTCACAATTAAAAATGGAGTATTGGGTTAATTTATCGTTAAATCGATATTTTAGATTTTGCAAAACGTTATATCACGTTCCTTTAGGCTACTCAGTAAAATGAATAACAATTAAATTCGCCTGAATGCATGCTATTGAGAAAAAAATTACGTTTCGTATGCACTATTATGACATAGTATAGTAACGCGTGATATAGCAACATTATGAATTCGTTGCTAATCGTGTGAATTTTACCTTTGTCGATTTTATAATTCCAACAAGATCATAATTTAATGGGATGACTCAAAAAAAACTAATAAAATAAAGTAAATAATAAAAAAGAATGAAAATACATAAAACTGAAATGAAATTTTCCGAGGTAAAATTTTCCAATATTGATTATTTATTTTTATTTCGTTTTTTTTAAAATAAAATATTTTAAAGTATTTCAATTCAATAAAAATTGGAAAATTAACAAAAAAAAGTCATATAAAAAAATAATATTGGATTTTAGGGACCTACATTTGTTGAGTGATAATATGTATTTAATTGACATAACACTATTATGCTTATTATTATTATTATTATCTCTACGAAAGACATAAAAATAAAATAATATTTTTTTTATAGCTACATAGGGCACAACATAATTCATTTGTTTGTTTTTTGTTTTCATGTCGTTCAAACATTTCGTTTATTATTTTACACGTGATAACAGAAAAAAAATGGCTGTTACGAATAGTTCACGTTTTGCAATTATTATTATTCTTTCTTTTGTAGCTAGTCGTCGTACATAAAAAAAATTTTTTTGATTAGTTTATAATAAAATAAAAAAACAAAAAAAAATTATAATCATAAAAATTAACTGTAAATTGAAATGAAAAATATTATTATAAAATAAATTATTCGGCCATTTTGAAATTGAAATAAATGTCAATTTGGCAAACGAATAAAATGGGATGGTTGTTCGTTTTTAGACAAGATCTGGGATGATGTTTAGAGGTTTTTTTTTTGCTGTAAATAACTTTTTTTTTCAACTTACTTTGCAATCCTCACAATGATGTATTAATGAATATGGCTGCCTACAATCATAACGTACTAAAATTTCGGTAAATTTACATGCTACATGTTCTGATAATGTATCAACTTCAAGTAAATAATTTAATGTTTCTATACATTTTGCACCACCATTCAACACATTTTGATATGTTGTCTGGTCTAGTGCATGCTTAACATTATGCTCGCAACAATGTTTTAAATTTAAATTAGTTAATTTTAATTCAATGTCAGCACGTGTTGTACTGTTACATATATATGTAGGACTTGTATGTTCATTTTCGCCCAAGTAGTAAAGGCACTGTTGTTGATGTTGTTTTTCATTATCATTATTTATTTTATTATTATTATTATTAAAATTATTATTATTATTTTCCTGTTGCTCTTTATTTGAATGCTCCATATCGTTTTTTAGTTTATTATTTGGTATATTAATTTCACGAATTTTATTATTATTATTAATATTATTATTATTAGTATTCATTTTGCATGACTCTGGACACCGTGGTGGTCCAGGACCTTCATCTACCCAGGCCACGGGCAATGAACTTGCTGAACATTGACCCTAAAATTAATATTAAAATTAAACCAACCAAGTTAAAGTCCATCGAAAATTTGCAAAATAGCAGTAGTTCATAATACAATCAGTACCAACAAATAATAAAGAAATAATAATAATAATAATCGTATTAAATCAATCATATAAGGTAGGATGATGAATGAAAAAACATGGCTGAAATAAAACAAAATTCAAGGATTTCAATTTTGTTATATATATATATATATATATATATATATATATATATATATATATATATATATATATATATATATATATATATTATATGTACTATGTATATATATATATATATATATATATATATATATATATCCGTTTATGTAATGACTTTAATTTAGTATCCTTTTTAACATAAATGTATACATATGTATCCTATATCCTATATACATACATGTATAAAGTTTGCATAAATACATAATGGCTGGAATGCATACAAGTATAAGTAATTGCTTTTTGCTAAAAAGCTGAGTGAAGACTGATTATTTAGTCAAAATTGGGCTAGAGTAAAAGATTTTTGTTATTTTCATGCACATCAGCCAATATCACATCACGATCCCAATACATGAATATAATAATACTGTTACAATACAATGAAGAATATATACTCGTATATAAGAATATTTGACATTAAATCTTTTATCTATAATCATGTCAACATAATAATTATATTATTAAGAAATAAAATACACGGTATGAGAATGGTACATTTTCCAAACAAAACAGAAAAAAAAGAAAAACACAACAACAATAAGAAATATTGAATTTGAAAAGGATGTCTTTTTGTAGATATATTCATTGAAAAAAAATAAACGAAATTATATGGGTGGTGGCGTTGTGATTTGAAAATAAATTAAAAAAAAAAGAAAAAATCGATTATCCTTTCGATTAAAAAAAAATGTATTTTTAAATTTATTTTTATTAATTAATTAAAATTTGTAATGACTTTTATTTTTTGTTTTTTTTTCGTCAAGTCATAAAAATTATTTATAATTTAATTTTTTATTAATAATTTTTAATGTAAAAAATAATATATTATATTTATTTTATGGGTTATAATTTATAATAATGTTATGGGTAGTATAAGTATACATAAGGTAGTTAAACAAAAATACTATAAAACTAATATAAAATTAAAGTAAAACAAATTAAAATAAAATTAAAATAACATGGCGACGATACAGTTAAAGAGCCCGTACAGATTTTATGTCAAATTGGCGATGGACTGATTGAAATGATATATATGTATATATGATAATATTAAATGGTGTACCTGGAGATCCGGTGCGTTTTTAGGTTCCTCCAGATCGCAGGCTGACAACCAAGGGTTAATATACGAAAGAACCCCTGGATGATAGTCGCCACTACTATGACCCAACTTGCCCCCTTGTATGGAAGTTGATGTTACTTGTGTGGTGGTGCCTCGCCGAGCCCCCGAAATAAACGCAAGCGCCATCACGACCAGCCCGGGTCCTGGCCGCATATTGACCTCGGGTTCGGCGGCGCTAGCATGGTGCAGGCCCGCTTGAGACGCACTTGCGACTCCTGATGAAATTGGGGCGCGGGCTCATGGCCCCATCATCTTCCGTTATAACCGACTGTCGTTCCCTTTTTAGTGTCGCAGACACAATAATCCATTTAAATTCCAAACAAATAAAGCACTTTTTCTTAAATAAGACCGTGCGGCCATTTTGTGCGCTCACAAAATTGATTACACTTTCGCGGCACTTTTTTTCTATATTTTATTTAAAAAAAAAAAAATTTAAATAATTTTTTTTTGTGTGTTACTTAAATTTTATTTTTATGGCCTTTAAAAGGCCCACAATTTTTTTTCTTTTTTTTTCTCTTAACCAATTGAAATAATATATGTTATATTATATAAAAAAATGGATACACCAAAAAAAAAGTTATTGAAAAAAACTTAAAAACATAAAACTTTTTTTTAAAATTTTTTCTATTTTATGATTAATGGGGGACGGCTAAACGCGACGGTCCGTCAAATTTTTCGCGTTTTTTTTTCAATCGAGACACGGTACGCGATGCGGGATGCCGATCCCTGCTTTTCGGTGGCCCCAAACGGCACTAAAGATAGATGGCGTTTTATGAGAATTGCGTGCGCATTTAATCGATATGATACGCTTCTGCGTTTAATAGTATTAAAGATGAAACGCCATCACATGTGTATTCCATTCACTAATCATGTTGCTTTTTCTTTTTTCATTCGATATTTTTTTTTGCCTACATCTAATTTCTAGTTTTCCATTGAATTTTGTTAACTATTTATTAATACTATCCTAAAAAAACTATATTAAATATTCTTTTCTTAATTTAATACACATTCTGATAATGTTAAAATTATTTATAACTTTAATACTAATTTTGCGTTACAAACGGATAACACTAAAACTATACTGATATAAAATATACAGTTTTACTGTTCACTTGGAGAAACAGATAAAATGAAATTAAACAAAATACAAAAAGAAAAAAAAATACCCAGAACATATGATTAAATGCTACCATCCTGTTCTAGCACAATTGTATTTTATTGTTATCACATAATCAACTATATGAGGGGGAGTTATTATGTAAAAAAATGAAAATTTTCAATTTTTCCCAAAAAACCAATTCATTCAACATAAAACGTTGCCATAAAGTATTTTCCATTTTCTTTATAGCAAAACTTTCTAAATAGTGCCGATAGATGTCACTAACGATTTTTAATCGATATTCTACATAATTCGAATAACGTTTGGGATGGACCTTCTATTGGCAGGTATTGTGAAATGTGATAAGCTATACACATTATTATACTAGATCAATTTTTTATTAAAAACAATTTAATTAACTATGTAAATATTGTTTAAAAAATATTGTTCAGAAAGGCAAGCACTTCCAATAGTTCATTTGTTCACGTATATCATTGAACCTAAAAGATTATATCTTTGTCGTAAGGTTTATCCACTAATCCACTGGTGTTTTTGATAGATACGTTAGACGAACCTAAACGTAATTTATCTCATTTACAGTCATTTTTTATTCTTGTAGAGAAAAAGTGGACAGAATTTCGTAACTTATAAAAGGCATACCATATTCTATGACTTCAATAAAATACATGCTCGTGATAATTAAAATGTCAGTTACGCCAAACTTTAATTGATAAAATATAATTATTTATTCATAATATATATCTTTGGTAAAATGTGGATAACTGTATATGAGTTTGATTGTCGACTACAAGTGTCAGCCAATCAGAACGTTAAGATTAAGCTTCAATGTCGTCTCGTTCAAGATTTCTAGACGTTGATCCGAATTCGATTGAAATTTGACAATCTGATATATGGCCTGCTGGTGTTTCGGTTCGGAAATTGGTTTGTCAAAGTGTCTTTAATTCAATTTTTTGATAACACCATTAGCATCTGCGATAAAGTCAAATTAGTCTCCAGTAGGGTTGGCGATCGATTTTTTTCGAAAATTTATAAATATCAAGGGGAAGTGGTCGGCATTCCCAGTCCTATAACCTATCTAAACTGATCCACCAGTTACACATTACTATTTGCAACTTGTCCGCAAATCGGTTTATGTACCATTCAACTATTTCAGAAGACTAAGCCTATGACTGTTTATCCTTTTATCTGAATAAAACCTATAAGCTCAAGATTCAATAATGCATCGATTGTTGTTTGTTCACTTTAAAAACTATAAATCATCTAAACCACATTGTTTTCCTGGGATTTTCACAATTATTTGTATTCGCAGTGACTCATGAGACAAAATTTGCCAGAAAGTTCTTGTATTGATAAGTGTGTTAGGCTGCGTGCGATGCTCTATTTTATTTTAGAATGACATTTAGTTGTAGTTGTTAGCTTAATTGAGAAATTTGCTTAGCGTTTTATTGGCAATATATTTACTGACAACCAATACCCAATAATAGATGGTATAAAGAACCCCAGGAGTCAATTTTAGTCAATATACTTACCATTTTTTATTAGCAACATTTTGTATTCCACCGCACAAGAAAATAAATAACAATGAGTATGACAACTCGTCTGCTTAGCAGCAAAGGAAACAGTCGCGAACATAAGCACCAAAACTTCTTCATTATTTTTGATGGTTACTTGCCACAAAAATATACTAACACAGAGAAAATATAAGACACTATACACAATCACAAAGTGTACGTATACGTACATATATAGAATTCTCATGGCTCATGAGTCAAATTGTGACCAAAATTCACGTCCATATAACGGGATTATGTCAATTACCCTTGCAATCATATTAGAATTCCATCTTAGCATATTTGAATCTGGTTTTTATTAACTGAATACGTACGTCCCAATACTAAGTAAACAATACTAAGCATGTAAATACTTTTTGTATTCAATTTACTAGATAGATTTAACTGCCTAAATGTTGAGTATTTGTAATATAATATCAAAATGTAAACAATATTATATTGTGCGAGACATATTTTCCACCGTTATCTATTACACTCGCTAAAAGCAGGTTCGAATGGCGTTTACATGTGATAATGTGCCTGGAAGTTGATGATATACCTTTAATTTACTTTAACGGAAATTCAATTTTGACTTTAATTCCCACATTAATTTTAATTACCACATCTGATCTGAAATTTCCCAGTTTCCAAATTAAAACAATAACTTTCATTATAAAAAAAAAGTTTTATTTATTTTATATAATTATTTCTGGCTCAATATTATCACTTGATTCAAATTAAACAGATAAGTCAAACAAAATATTTCTACTAATTCTTTTTTCCACCACCAGTGACATCTGTTTTACATATAAAAACAATAAATAATACCAATTATCCAGTGGGACATCTATGTCTTACTAGATAAACTTAATAAAATATTTGCTTTTCATGTTAGGAGAATTGATTTCCATCGATAAGAAAGACATATTGTCTTATTAAATTACAAAAATTGTTAACACGGGCGTTTTAATGTGTAATTTAACCAAAAGTTTGTTATTGGGTTTGCAACGTAAAAATAACTGTCATGTTTCACATACTCATACATAGATGTCAATAGTTGTATAAACAATTCAAAACTTTTCGAATATGTTCGTTATTTTTGTATACACCATCATTTTGTTTTATACTTGTCTGATCGTTTATTCACATATTTAATATAAATAAAAGGCGCAATGTTGAATAAAATGGCGATTGTAAATCACATTTATTTATCGTTATATACATATGTATATAAAATATATATATAAATATTTTTATGTTCGGTTTTTATTTTATTTTGCCCGTTTCACAAAAATTTGCGATCGACAAGACAAACATTTTATGTAGTATCGCTTTGTTAATCGTGAAGATCAGAAGAACAATCTTAAAAAATATACAAAACAAAAAACGTAAAGTTATTTTTAACAAAAAAAGATTTTTTTTTCTCAGTTCAATTGGCGAATTAGTGGTGTAGTGTGTTCTTGAAATAAAATTATAAGAAAAAATAATAATAATAAAAATAAGAAGTGTAAATATAAATCAGTTAAATAAAAAAGTGAATATATATTTATTTTTATAAATTAAAAAAAAATAAAATAAATAAATAAAAAGTTGTTGGCTTGTATTGTGTGTTGTGTTGTTGCTGTTTTTTGTTTTTTTTTCATTTTCTTTAAGAAATAAAAAAAGAAATTCTTGCATATACATACATTTTGCCATTACATGTATACTTTACTATTTTATTATTATTATAATATATATATATATATATATATATATATATATATATATATATATATATATATATATATATATATATATATATATATATATATATATATATATATATATATATATATATATATATATATACATTGCTGTACAAAAGTCTCTTATAAATAATATATTTGTTTATATTTTTTTTTTTGTATTTTGCGCGACGTTATTCATTCGAGTATTGTAAGTCTGCGATTAAAGATCGATACGATCGTTGTATATTTTTTTTTTGTTTTACTATTAATTCAAGATAAATTAAATATATTATTTGGCTTGGTTGCTAGTTTTTTTTTGTTTTTTTTTTATTTTTTAAAATTCTGGTGTTCGAGAGTTTACGACGAAAATTTTGTTGCTGTTTTTTTTTTCGTTTTAAAGTAAAGTGTTTTTGATTTGAAATTTTATTTTATATTTTAAACGGAAACCGCGAGTTACGTCACGCGAGCTGATCAAGTTTCCTTCGTTTTTTCTCAACAAAAAAAAATCTAAAAATAAAAATTAGCAAATCCTTAATTTTTTCTTCATTTTTATTTTATGTGTTATGTGTGTATGATCATTCTATAGTTACGTTACAAAAAAAAGTGTAAATTATTTGTCTGTTACATAGTAGTTTGGTTATAGTTTTGGTTAGTAAGAAACTAATAAATATATACATCACAGATTTTGGAATAATTTAAAAACGCAAATAAAATCGTATTTCAAGGTGAGAAGAGTAAAAAAGAAAGAACAAAAAAATCTTATTTTTAGATTATTATGCAAATTATTCACTTATGAAAATGAAACTTATGTCGTTTTTCTCTTTATGTATGTATGCGATGCGAGTGCATGCACTACTTTCATTTAAGTGCAGTGCACGATCAAGAAAATAAATTATTAAAAAAAATGTGTCACAAAACCTGTTAGATTAAATAAGTATTAATATTGTTTGTGTGAAAATGAAAACTACTTTGGGGTGATCTTGTACGTATATACCCATACCCATGTACATAATATTGAAAAAGTTTGGTGTAGGCGGTGTACGGGGAGAGTTCATTACACAAAAATAAAATTATTTTTATTCTAAAATTATCTCACAAAAATTTTTCAAAATTGTTTATCTTAATTTTTTTTTGTTTTTACGCAATTTTTGGCTAGATTTTTCCCTACATAAATTTCCATCGATATAAAATTAAATGATGATTATTACAAAGTGATCTGAAAATTATTTTGATTGGACCTATTTTTAGAAGAAAAAAAATTATTTATATCAATGTCAAATATATTGGACGTATATAAAAAATAATGTTTATATACTTTTTGGCATTCAACGAAAAAAATTTATTTTTAATTTCATGAAAAACAGGTAGTTCCATCTATTAATGATTGAAAGAAAATGAAATTTCATTTTCTTATTCTTACTTATAGACTTATACGAGAACACGTAATATGTACCTTTAACTCCATCTGATGATTTCATTTCTTTTGTTTGAATTTTTTTTGTATATATAATCAACAAACCACATACCGGAAATACTATTATCCCCAAAACCTTATTGTATGGATGTCTTGCACTTAACGTGCGTTGAAGTGATAAGATGACGAGAATCAAGATGTTAAACGTATAGTTTCTATTTTTATAAAACGATTCTAGAAAATATGTTTTTTTTGGATTTATTTATCGGTGTACTAGAGAATTAATTTTTTTTCGAGCCACCTACAACATTATCTATGTCATTGCCATAGAATATACATATGTATATGAGTTTCATTTTCAATTTCTTTATCACTTCGTCTGTTATATTTAATTTATATGTCGCTTAATGTCTTTCTATATAATAAACACCTTGACCGCTAGTGATACATAATTGTGTATAAATATAAGTGTAATGTATTTGTTTTGTCTTTTATTCTTAAGTTTGTTGTTTTGTTTTTGTTATTTGGAAAGAATGTTGTAGGTTATTGACCAAAACGGCTGTTGACCACTTTGATCTCTCGCTTGTTTCGTATTGATCGCTGGTACACAAAATTAGTAATGGAAAATAAATCATTTAAAAATTAGCGATCGCGCTTTTTTGTTTTAAAACAATTGCATAAAAAACAAATTTAACCAAACTCGTATATGTGCGCAGCACACTACATATTTTGTTTTTTTTTATATAACTCAAACTATTATTCACACAATATATAAATGAAAGTGGTCTAGAAAACTATGTCACAATGTGCGATGATCAATAAACACGATCTTATAAAATATTCTTTGTTGTCATATATATATGTGTGTATATGGGAAAAAAATAACTTCGATCGATGATTGTTTTTCGATTACTGCATGCATATAATAAAAATGATTCAGACATTTAGAGATCGCTTATGCTAATGATGTTGGTCATTTAACCAAATACTAAGATCTAAATAAATTAAATTGAGATAGGTCAACTATATATCTATATAACCTAATTTTTTTTCTCTTTTAATTTTAGAATAATGGCGCAACTACTAACCGTTAGATTAACACGTGGTGATGCTCAACCATGGGGTTTTCGATTACAAGGTGGTAAAGACTTTGGCACACCACTACTAATACAAAAAGTACGTATATAGTGTCTAGACATATTTTTCTTATTGCCTCATGCATGTCCACATTATACATATATCTTTATGCAACCAAATAAGTAAATTCCAAATGGAGATTAACATTCTGGAATTTTGTTTAAAATTTAAACTAATATATTATATGTATATTATGGGTAAAACAGGTGTATTTATAATGTACATACGTCTTATAATGGCAATACACATTAAAGAACGTCATTATAGATTATGACAAGAAATAAATGAGAATATATTATATAAATAATATTTTTTGTAGGCGCTTTTTTATTAAACATACATACTTGTATTTCTTTAAAAAACAAACATTCCTCGCAACCTTCGTCGAAACGCTATATATTATGATATTATGTATATAGAGACGCAGACTTATTTTTAGATATATAATTTTCCAATTGAAAATGAAAATTGTGAGAGTTTAAAATAAATATTATCGATAATAGATTTTTGAAGTTAGGCAATCATTGTGTATTGACCCAAATAAATATACATCTAGTCTTTGCATCCTTATTGTCATCTCAAATTCGCGCATTATGTTCCGAATCTACCAATTATGCTGGTATTTAAGACTTTCATTTCCTTGTTTTTTTATTTTTTTGAGTTTTTGGTTCTTATTTCGAGTGAGACGTGATTCGACGTTCACATACACAATTTAAGATGGATCTCTTATATAGAAGAAATGATACGTGTGCAAAGCAAAAACAAAAACAGTAGCAATATTATAAAAATAAAAATATTTTTTACATTTGTCATTTTTTATTTTTACATGACGATCGTATTAAAATATAAGACTGCCAAAAAGCTTAAATATAATATATACACTGTGTTTGCACTACAGGGTATAAAATTATTTTTAACGTATATTTATAATTTCACTAAAAGCGGCATATTATAATGATGATCATGATCATGATGATGCACAGTGACGTCAAATTATGAAAGTCCATATTTATAGAAATTTTTTTCATGTATACTTATTAACACTTATCGTGTATTTGTATAATCATACGTTCACGACATACGTAAATATAAGGTTTTAGTATGTAGTGTGGAACATTTAACCTTCTGTCCAATCCACCATAGTCGACATTAACACATTATTTAAATCTATCAATCGTTAAAATTAATATATTATTTAACTTAATTTTTTTGGCACAGTTCCAATTTGGCAACGTCTCTTTTGTAGTGAATGAAAAAAAACTATATCGATGATACTGATTTCCATGAAGTGTCAAATTTTTTCTTATATACATGGTTAAATGGTTGGTCCCTAAATATAGTTCGAGTAATCATTTTTCGAGGAAAATGCACTTGTTATCGCTTAGATATAGTATATTGATTATATCTATCAATAAGTCAATTTTCCAATTAACTCAAATAAATTATACAGATTTGTTGGAATTATATTATCAAATGGATAAAAGATTTTGATATTTTTGACTATAATTAAAGAGAATTAGTCACCTTAATTCATGTTTATATTATAAAAAGTTAATCGATGTCAATCAATTCATCCACCCAAAATATAAAAATATTATACAAAGAGATTTTATAATCTCACTCCTATCGTCAAACACTGAAAGCAACGCGAGTAATCTTTTGTTAGATCCTAATCTCTCTAAAAATTAGTTAATTATATAAATTTGAAACAGTTTCCTTTGAAACTAAAAGACAATGGAAGTCCTTACATCTGGAAAGCGGAATGCTATCTTATATCTGTATAAGAGATAAAAATTATTTGCGAGTGCAGCTATAGATAAAAATAGTCCTTGGATTGCATGATTTTGTTCAAATATCTTTTTCAAAATGTGTTTCTCCAACTATAGTATCATTCACCCAAACATTATAGCATTGGGAGGACGATTTAACCTTTCGTAAAATCAGTCAATATCAAATTCAAACCATTCTACTCTTTAGTTACTAGTTATATGCAAAAAAACTCGAATTCATAGTAAAAGTTGAATTTAATTGTTTTAATATTTTTGGTGAACCCTAATTTTTGGTGACAGTGATTAATGCAATTTTATAAAGTTTAAAATAGCGAAATTCCCATTTATTTTCATGAGTGATTCGAAAGAAAATAAGATATTATGTGTATATACGAGCACGTATCACTTCCGTTAGAATATTTATCGGAAATGAATAACACATTTAACAGTTTATCTAAGCAATGTAGGTCTGTGCTAACTATACATAATATGCCTTTGTATTATATATATTATTGATATATTCAAATTTGTTTCCGATGATTCAGGTTTCTGTTGATTAGATCACTAATGTTTAAAATTTTAGTCATATATAATATTTGGACTCTATAAAAAATTTTAATCCAGTATTATTAATAACTTTTTCTTTTAAATGAGCAATAGCTTGTTGTTTAGTGTGAGTATAACATTTCAGTGTCATTTATGACACTTCTTTAATTATTTAATTATAAATGTAATGCTTAAAATTTAACATCTGACCCGAAGTACCTAGTTCCTATGCATATCCTATCATGTTTCTATCGATATTGTTGCACTCATACATTAGAAAATATAGTTTAAAAATTACTTCATTTTAACAATGACCATAATTTGTTAAAAAATTATTTAAAAAGTACTTATAATAAACCACCTTATCTAAAATCTGAACATGGATACTTGAATCATCACTTATAAGAAAAAAACAACCGCCCAATTTAACGTCCGGCATTGAAATCCAAAAAGATATCGTTTCTTAGCAAGATGTATGTATAAAAATTATTTGGAAGTGTTTAGATAAATTACAGTTCTCAACAATTTGTTTCTACAACTTGCTGATTTCAAAAACTAATTAGTTGGTTCTTATTGTTAGTTATCACTGTATCGGTGTTATCACAAATAACTGAACGAATTCGACTATTTGTGAATTGAAAATAAATTAAAAATATTTTTGTTCGAAAAATCAAAGCTCTAACAGGAGTTAGTATATCAGAGATATACAATTTGAAAACAAATACCGAACCGACCCAAAAACAAATAAAAGAAATAACTAAGCAAGCGTAACCACTGTTGACAACATCATTCGTAGTGCCATCTATTTTAAAATGTCAAAATTTACCAACGTTCACTTTACTCATTATTAATAAATAAAGATAAATGTGCATTTGCAAAATCAGTTAGTTTTCAAGTACACATTAGTCGTGTTCCAATGGCATGAGTAAACTACTTACAAGTAATTGTTTCTACTGACATCTACTCATAGTCAAATAATGGTGCAGATGATAAAAGTAGTTACGCATAAAATTAACGCTAGCGTATTTAGTTTGAATAAGCTAAAAGATGGGTTTATGAATCACTAGGTTATGTTAAACTGTCAAACAATGTTAAACAATGTTAAATGAATCACTAGGTTATGTTTATATTTGAGCTTGTTAGAGTATAAATTTTCATTAAAATAACAAATAAACAAATTTAATCGTCAAAATGGATGATAATTATTTTAATGCATTCCCTTCGTTATAACTCCAATCTTTAGTCATTTATTTTTATTTAATTATTGTTTATAATTATAATGTCATTTTTTGACAAATTGACAGATGTCACCATCAAATCATAAAACAACACAAACATATTTTAGCTTATGTTTTACTGTTGTCATTTAAATTTGCGTTCCTTAGACTATCTAGTCACAAGTACCTGTGAGTAGTAAACGGTTTCCATTGGAACACAGGAATTATAAGATAGAAAGTAATTTTTTTCATCGTCACCCGAGCCAGTTAAAATGATTTTTAACGAAATTTACCTGTTAATGATTTTAATCTAAATTAAAAATTATTGTGACATTGAGTATGTCAGTCGAAAAAAATTGTAACAGTTAATTTTTTAACAAATTCTATCTGTAAAATGGTACGCATATTTTGTAATAGATGGTGTTTTAGTTACAATTTGATTTGATAAAAGATGGCGCAACATTTTTTTTTACATAAAATCGTGTTTTACATATAGAAAGTAAAAAATAATCTTATGTAAATAACACGTTTTTTACATGTTAAAAACCGTGTAATTTAGCTAAAAGTGGAAAACTATACGGAATACTACACAATAATCACTTTGGTAGAGAATCATTTATTAGAGACATCAATAAAATAAACTGAATTCAGATGTCCGAAAACACACAGTCAACTTACTGCACAATTTTGGGTCAATGTATTATTTTCAGATGAAAGCAAGTTTAATTAAGGCGGTTGTGATGAAAGAACGAAAATGTATGTTTATAGACATAGTATGATTTATATTTGTTTATATTTGAACTATTTATAAAAATTATTATTGAATTAAATAAAAAGAGTTATACAAACCATTTTGTGTTCAACAAAGAGTATTTGTGTGTTAGCATACGTGTCTAAGCTATAATAACATTATGTCTCATTACTTTTGTTGCGCACTGTATGTAATATTACCCCTGATTTCATCAACGGATCATAGTTGCCATGCAAACCAATGACACATGTTGAGCTTTACAGAATTTGATTGCATGGAAAATGTAATGTGTAGTCATGAATTGCGGCTGTTATGGTTGGTTTGGGATAAAAATATTAATTTCAATTATTTTGGAAAATAAGGTTACTTTTGTAAAATATATCAAATATTTGTTGGTTTGAATCTTGACTAAATACAATTCCTGTTTTAAAATATTGTATTTAAGAAAAGTCACACTTGTTTAATATCGTTATTATTGAGCGATGATAATTTATTAATTTCAATGCATTGGACATGAATTAGTATTAAATTAACCACGCTGTTACGACAACGCTTTCTCGCGAAAACAAATGATGTCTAATATTCCATTAATTTGAAGTTTCTAAAAAACACTTCGTGTCTTAAACACATTGTCTGACAACATTGTATAGCACACATAGGTTTTATATCTTACTTCATACAACTTTGTGTAATTTATACTTTATCTAAGAACAAATTTTGTTGCTACGTGTTATGACGTGAAAAAGAAAATCTTATTTATTAATGAAAATATGTTCCTAATTAGTGTTTGACGAACTAATGAATGTGTTCGTTAAATATTTTATATCATGTGACATGTTTATATCAGACTTATGTTATTGATAAATTGTATTTAGACAGATTGCCAAAGTGTATGTTATAAGTATATTATGATACTTAAATAATTGGCAGTTTTTCAGAATTTCACAAAACAAAATTATCTTTCGTAATTTTCTCCCGATACTTTAAATTTAACGATCAAAATATTATCAAACATTTTAGTTTAATATGCAAATGAAATAAATTGAATTTTTTTATATATATAAATAGGTAAACAGTGGTAGTCTTGCTGATCAAGTTGGACTTATTGCCGGTGATGCTGTAATCAAAATTAATGGCATCGAAGTTTTTGATTTACGACACAAAGACGCCCAAGATGTTGTTGTTAAAGCTGGTAATAATGTTGAAATTGCCGTGCAACGTGGCGGATCAACATGGAAACCAAATGTAACACCAACTGGTAATTTACCAACACCAAATCAATATGGTGGACTAAACCATGTAACGAAAACATCATTGGCCCATAAAACTCCAGACGGCCGCCCAATTTCTGCAATTGGAACTGGTTACAACAATGCAGCACGACCATTCACTAGTCCTACCGGGGCACCAGTCAAAAGTATTGTTAATAAACAATATAATACGCCAGTAGGCATATATAGTGATGAGACAATTGCCGAAACATTATCCGCCCAAGCTGAAGTACTTGCTGGTGGTGTACTTGGTGTTAATTTCAAGAAAAATGAAAAAATGTATAATTCAGCAAACTCCGAAGTCTATAAAATGTTACAAGAGCAAGCGAACGAACCCGAAGAACCAGGTATGAACGATAAATTACAAGCATATTATCAATTAGCGTGTATGTTAAGATATTTAAATGGTCCTGAAAATATATTTGCCGATAAAATTGTAGAATAAATATAAAAACTTATATTTTGATTACCATTTTGTTTATAGAATATAAGACCTAGATACGATATATATTTTTTTATACTTAAATATGACTAATATTTATCAAAAACATTAAATTTTACTAACCTAAAACCAAAACAATCATATCCACATGAAACCAACACAACTATATTTAGCTCAACAAGATATTCATGTTGTAACCCCACAACCAACTACAAGACCACTTCCACAAGTACATGTACAACCTGCGCCAAATGCTTCTGTTACAAAACATGTGACCGCGCCCATTGATCGACCACTTGCTCCTCAGTCAAATGGTTTACCTCCAGGCCAAAACATTTGTGCCGAATGTGAACGTCTCATTGTGTAAGTGTTACCCTCTATATACATATAAACATATTTATACGGCTATATCTTATCTTTACTTGTATGAGTGTGATGTGTAAATGCTACAATATATAGTGATATGAAATTAAATTAACTAATTAAAAAATTATAATATTACGATACTACCTATATATATATAAAATAGAGTTGGAGAATCCCAATAATCCATATTATTTCACGGCAAGTCATGCAATTGGTGGACATTCACGATCCGTAACACCTTCAGTACATTCGAACCAATTAGTAAATTACCAAGCAACAGCCGAAGTTAAACAACAACAACAGCATCATATGGAAGCAACATCATCAATGAGTCAGTTAAATTATCAAGCGCAAACGATACAAGAATCACATCAATCGCAAACGATACAAGAATCACATCAATCGCAAGCGACATCGCAATCATTGATGGCAGCATACGAATCTGAATCGTAAGAAATTCATCAGACCCATATAAATATTTAAATAATATTATATAATTATGTTTGAATGTTGTGTGTTTGTGTTTTCTCTCCTCCTATATACATAAATAAAATCATTTAATAATTAAATCAAATAAAATTATATGTGATTAATTTGATTATCCTATCTATATATTCCTTCCTCGTCGACAGAGGTGTATTTGTTCGTATTAAGGATAAAAATCTCCATGCTGAATGTTTCAAGTGCCACACATGTGGCACGTCACTTAAAAATAGAGGTTATTACAATGTAAATAACAATCTTTATTGTGATATCCATGCTAGACAGGCGGCTCTCCAAAAACCTCCACAAGGAACACAAGGATATTCACCAGTTCCAATTAAACCGTAAGTGCATGCCAATATATGTTAATGCCACCATTTTGTTACTAACCCATCATATACTGCGTGTATTATAGTGAAATCTCTGTAATAATTTTTAATTATTAAAATTAATTTTTCTTCTCTCCTCATCACAGTGATTCCAAAATTGGAGCAAATATCATTCAAGCTGCTTTACAAAATAAATCAGCCAGTAATCAGTATAATGGTACTAGTCAAAATAATGTAAGTACAGTGTTATAATATTTTTGCGTGTTTTGTTGTTTGTTTGTTTTGATGTGTTTGCACATGCATTATTTATATTTAGAATAATAGTTACATAGTCACGCCATCACACTCACGTACAAATAGTTCGGACTCGTCACGTTCGCTAAGCAATAAAAATAGTCTAATCAATTCGAATCGTACCACACCGTCACAATCAGGTAAAAGCTCTCCAATTTTGAATGGTATTAAGAGTGAGATTATAATTAATTTAACCGATCGATTGGAGGACAACAGTAAATATAATCCCGATGATGTGGGAATCGACGAAAGTGATTATCGAAAGTATAATCTATGCTTTCAAACGTTGAACGGTGGCACAATACGAAGTGTTAAGCCACCAGGCAAAGGGTATGATACAAATTATAAGGTATGTTATACTGCAGCGCTTCGCTCAGCTTTTGTATATGTAATGATTTCGTTTCAAAATGTTTTTATGTAATACTGTTGTATAGTGTTATAGTTTATTGATATATCTTTTCGATTCTGGCAGATTAACAACCCATATGCTGCACCAAAGCCATACAATTACTCGCAACCACCACAAGCTGGTCCAAAGAGCCCATCGTCATATCCTCCATCGGCACCATCTTGGACTCAACCTCAAGGCCATCAAGTGAACCAAGGTATGTAATATATAATTGTTGTATATTGTAGACTTACATAAACATATATAATATTTGTCATATATTAAATTTAAAAAAAATGTAATATTGACTTATTCAAACACACTCACAAATCACTTGATCATTTTCTCTCTCTCTCTCTTTATCTTTTGTTTATTTCAACAAATAAATAAAACAAAACAATCAAATATTCATTTTATCATGTCAAAATGATCAGGAAAACAATTCAACAATTCATATGGACCATCTTACCAAGGTACGACTCATAATAATAGATATAATAATTCCGGAGCATTTGCTGACAAATACATACCATATTATGCCCAGCAAAATGCTTAAGTCAACCATTTTGTTTTTTGTTTTATTTATATAATTTAAATCATCTATATAAAAATAAACATACACACACAAACACGCACCCACAAAATTTAAAAAACAAATTATTTAAAAACAAAATCAAATCAATTCAAATCGTTATTAACCGAAATTTTTTTTTGTTGTAAATAAAACAAATGAACATAAGAAATTGTATTTATTAACTTATTTTTTTGTTTTTTGGTTGCATAAATGAGTGGATATTGTTCTATGGGCAACCATTTTACCATTTTTGTTATTTTTTTATTTAATTTGTTATTATTTATTTATTTTGATGTAAACACAAATTATATTCGAAAATTTCATATAATAATAGAAATAAAAACCTAAAAAAAAATCAATTGGCTTACAAAACAAACGAAAAAAAAACTGTTTTTTCAAGCCTCCTAGTACATTAATTGCATATAATGAAACATGCGGTACCCCCTCCACTTTTTTCAATATCTTCTAAAATATACAACCATTTGTTCAGTGATGGTATGTAGGACATTTTTTTATTTATTTATTACCATATAAATAATATTAAATATTTTGTTTGCTTATTTATTATATATTTATTCAAATGACTGAATATATTTTGCTGTGGTTTTGTTTTTTTTAAATGTATAATTCCAAAATATCTTTATTTTAATAATGTATCATTTCTTCGAAAATTCTTACTGAACAAGATGGCGTCGTTGTCGCCTTTTCTTCTAAAACACGTGTTTTGTCAGCCATCACTGTATTTTGTTTATTTTTGTTTTGGTTACGAGATTTTTTTTATTTTTAAAAATTACAAAATATCTGCTCATTATTAGTTTTTTATTATTATTATTATTTAATCGCAAATGTTGTTTTTTGTTTAATTTAAATTTATTAATATATGTATAATCGCACATCTGGCACTACTAAATCGAGAGTATATTTATGAAAACGAATATTCGTTACGATATTTTATAAACCCAATTTTGTGTTATGCATTAATAATGGCTTTTTTTATTCTATTTTTATTTTGTTTTTTCATTATTTATTTGTTGTTCCTTTCGTCGATCCATTTCGTTTTTCTGTTTTGATTAGAATTATGTTGTGCCCAAGAAATATGTAATGTTATGTCGAAAACTTTAAATGTTCAAACTGCTGATAGTAATCATGATACAATATCATCGTTAAACTGGCCGCCAACAACGAAAAGTAGTATAGTTAACGATTCAGGTCGATATACACCGACCGCATCACCCCTTTATATACAACCTCCTGAAACTGTACACTATGAAGCACGTGTTCATACACAAACTTCTACTTCGAAACAACAACAAAAAATACAAAAACATGAGCAACATACCAATACTAATAATTTATTAAAATCGAATATAGATTTAGAAAGTAGTTCTGAAAGTTATACGTCAACAACAATTTCGTCGGATGAACAACAAAAAATTTATCAAACAAGCTTGACACATGCAAATCAAATGAATAATTATAGTGACGTTGACCTAAGCGAAAATGATTTATCGGCATTGCAGCACTATAAAATGTCTCTTTGTTCGTCTGAGGTGAATGATATCGTACTTGGTCGTCGCAGCGTACAAGAATGTGCCGAATCCGTTTCGGACAGTATAAATACACAATTGCTGATCGATGCTGTTAAAGAATCGTCTCCACGGCCACCGTCGCCTATACCAAAACCATATAAACGGGTTGAATTCGCCAATGAAAAACCAATGCCGAAAGAGCAACAGGTTATGACGGAAGGTTCGCAAACAAATGATGGTTCGTTGCAGCAAAATAATGACGACATCGAAACAGAACTCATTGACTTACGGTCCGAGGAGCTTGACGATGATGCTCTGGTTGAAAAATATCATATTCCCGAAACAAAAGCAATTTCACCAACAAATATTCCTAATCCAATTCCTCAAAAATATCAAAGTGAAATGCTTAAAGCACTCAAAGCGGAGTCTGATAAATCGTGGCGACCGGTTTCCACACCAACTATTGAAATTGATGATTATGAAAATGTGGAAATGAAAAATTGTGAAATGCAACAGTCTTCAGTGACTCAAATGGTTTCCGTGCAATCTGAAGAAAGATCAGTGCACGAAGAAATGTGTATTAAAAAAGAAGCAAAGTCCAAAGAACAGGTGACATCTGTGATTGAAGTGGCTAAAGAGCCACAAAAAATTGAACAACCGTTGGAGGCGCCAAAAGCCGGGTTTATGACCTCATTGTTAACAACAGCTCCTTCTCAGCCTATGGAGTTTGTTCCAAAACCGACCAATGAACCGGTACCGTTGCCTGAAGTAACTGTTCCTTATTTACCACCACCAATCTCAATGACTCCAATCATTCACGACGATGATTGGGGCAGATCAAAAACACCCCTTCTCTCAGCGTTAACTGTTGCACCAAATGATCCCTACTCTCCCTTTGGGAAAAAAGTGTCCAGCCAATTGGACGATTTACCACGATTCAATCCTAATGAAAAATCAAGTCTTGCCGGTGCCTTAACTGTTGCACCAGATCGTTCATATACACCGTTCACTCCAGGTCCCGAACAAATTTACACTTGTTGTGTATCTGAACCTGTTTACACTGAAACAAATCCTGTTGAACAAGAATCTACGATAAGCATGTCTGAAACCAATGAAAAGTCGTCCGCCTTTGCTAATGTAAATGGTTTTAGTTCGTCCAGCACGTTTAAACCTCGCATGGAAGCATTGAATTGGTTTAACAGTACACCTTTACCGTATTGCGCTCACAAATCTGATGCAATCTGGTCGAACGACGTTGCGACTTGTAAATCTACTGAAATTGCATCATCTACCATGTGTAGCGAGAATATAAATGTTGAAAGTCATGTTGAACAATCGTGTAGTAAACCAATTCAACGGCAACCACCACATGAACATCCAACCACTCTTTCTTATCAGAAAAAGCCGTACTATTCCGGTCTTCACAAGCCCGATACAATACCAGTGTATCAGAAAGATTTAATGAAATTACCATCGCAAGTTCCTGTTAGACCACCAGAGTCCCCACAATTACGTGAAAATGTCCCAATCGCATTTTTAGATACACCCGAATTTGCATCTAATTTACATAAACCCATTGCAATTTCAGCATCAAGTCAAAGTTCACAGACATCGACCACATCACAAATTGAAACACAATCATATGTAGAAAATAAAAGTGTATCATTTGCCGAAAATCGTACTGGTACAATAACAATGGCTTTTCAATCATTAGATCAATACGATGATCAACAGCATCAAAAATCATTTATACCAACAAATCGTCCTGTAACTCCATCACTTATCAACAAACCAGCGCCAACAATACCCTATTATCAACAAAATTTATGTCCAATTGAGTGTCAGCCAACCGAATCGCATGTATTTGATCCTCACAGTCGTTCACCATCTCCATATCCCGAACGTGCCAAATCACCTGCACCTGGTCCACCACCAAATCCATTGCGTGCTGTTTGCCCTCGCATTAAAGAGAAGCCTGCGACTCAAATGAATAAAAAACTTGAAACTGAAATAAAAACACAAGTAGCTGAAAAAGCTGATCAAAAAACCTATTCGTTGGTAGGTTTTAAAAATGTACCGGCCCAACAACAAAGCCTTTCTGTAACTAAAGCTCAATCCGCGATAAAACCGATTACGACATACACCGCAGCTACTTCACAATTTGCCGATGTTAAAGATTCATCCAATTATAATATCGAAAAGCATGCATCCGCGGCTAAATTTACCGAAATTCCGAAAACTGTACAAGAAACTCGAATTGGTGATATGAATATTCAGACTACGGTCCAAGGAAGCGCTATGGCCCAACAGCATAAGAGCGAAAAGCAATCGTCCGAGACGACCAATGTGGGTAACAAGCAAATACAACGTCGAACGCGCGTAGTCGAAGAGTTTGAACGTTCTCGATCCGAAAAACAAATGGAAATTGTGAAGACGCAAGGTGATATGTCACGTCGCGTAACTTTTGATAAAAACGCGTGTGGTGGTGCCGCCGCGGCCGCCGTCGCCAACAGTAGCGTTATTTGCAAAACAGAAGGCTTTGTTGCAAAACAAGCACGACGTTTGTCACAAGACACAAACGATTTGAAAAAATTCCCGATTACAATTGATTTGACCAGGCCCATGACCAATTTCCCCAGCATTAGTTCATCGCCAAAAGTACGCCAAGAGGAAAATTTACCTCGTCTTGGTAGTTTTTGTTTACCCGAGACACCTTGTTCCATCACCCAATTAGGTTCTAATTCGAATAAAGCACAATCGGTCGCTAGTTTACAATACAATGAAAAACACGCTGACCAAATGAATACATTGACGCAACAACATAAACAGGAACATCAACAAAAATCTATTGCTTCTTCTACTGCTACTACTACTACTGCTGCTTATACTAATGCTAACCAACAACAATTATCATCTTATAAAAAATTTGAGACAGCACCAACAACAGCAAAGAATGTAAATAACACTAAATATCCTCAATCAATAACTAAATCATCAATACCCCCAACACCCATGTTGTCCAAAATCCAAGCGCCTTCATCAATAATGTCCCAAAAATTAACACAACAAAAAATTACTCCTAATGCTGTTGTAAGTGACTCCTCCCCTGCCAGTGCAGGTTTGAATTCAACCAAAGGCGGTGTGTTTGGCGCCACAACAGCACCAAAACGTGGTCGAGGCACATTGAATAAAGCTGTTGGTCCCGGTGCTCGTGTTCCATTGTGCGGATGTTGTAATACGCAAATCAGGTGGGCAAATCATTGTCTCTGTACATGTATTTGTGTGAGTGTGTATTTGATGTGTTCGTTGTTTGATTAGTTCAAATATTTAGTACTAAAATATAAAATGTTACTTGGATAGTGATGGAAACAAACCACTATATATACGATTTCTACATGAAATAGCCTGTACATTTTATTCTTTGTTTCGTTTTGTTGTTTTTTTTTATATTTATTAAACAATATTTTATATTTAGTTTCAGATAACAATAATGTAATTAATGGTTTAAATAACAGTATAACAAATGATTTATTATTATGTGATAAAATATATTCAACTGTGTCGCCAAATGTCAAACGGCGATATAAGACAGCCGATGCGAATAAAAACGGCGAAAACAAAAAATTTACAATACGTAAAAGTTTGATACTTGAATCGGAGACGAACAATAATAATAATAATAACAATGACTGCAACATTATTAATAACAATAATAACAAGAATAACAGTAATGACGTTTTGCATGAGCACAATAATAATAATCTTTTTGCAGAAACATATCAGATATGTTGTGTTTGTACTAAAAAAATTACCGAGTAAGTTGCACGTCATTGAATTTTTAAATGCTTTGTTTTTTTGTGCTAAAATTGTTGCATTGTGTTTGATCTTAATGGAATTGTTTATTTTATTTGTGTTTAAATTTTCTACATTAGGGGTCCATTCATAACGGCTCTAGGTCGTATTTGGTGCCCAGACCATTTCGTGTGCTCAACAGGCAACTGTAGACGTCAATTACAAGATATTGGTTTTGTTGAAGAGAAAAATCAGTTGTATTGTGAATTCTGTTTTGAAAAATATTTAGCACCAGCGTGTAGCAAATGCAATTCTAAAATTAAGGTTGGTTGCTTGTTTAACATTTTTTTTTTCAATTATTAACATATTTTATAATTTGAACAGGGTGATTGCTTGAACGCGATTGGAAAACATTACCATCCCGAATGTTTTACATGTACTTACTGTGGCAAATTATTTGGTAACAGTGCATTCTTCTTGGAAGAAGGTGATGCGTACTGTGAAGCTGATTGGAATGAATTGTTCACAACAAAATGTTTTGCTTGCGGATTTCCAGTCGAAGCGGGTGATCGTTGGGTAGAAGCATTAAACAATAATTATCATAGCCAATGTTTCAATTGCTCGGTAAGTGACAAGAGATTAGTGTAGTTACTAAATCATTCAAAAATTGGTATAATTACTAGCGCTGTGAATTGTTTATTACAAAATACATATTATAGTGCTAAGATTAGACCTATAAGGTTGGAGGCGTTGTTACAATTTTACACAAAACGTTATATTATTAGAATTCTATCACCGTCTTGAGAGCTTGTCTAGGCAACTACCAATGAAATGATTTGGCTGTTGTAATAGAAATCACACATCAAATTATATAGGCCCTGCAGAATGAGCAGAACAACACAACCTATACATTTCGAAATCAAGAAATAAACCACATGTTCTATAAAACATCAATTAAGTTCGTGATTGTGTTACTGAGAATGCAGGAACATCTATTTAGCCTGGTGTGGTTCATAATTTCACATTTTGAGAACCTTTCCACCGTGTCTATTCTCAAGAATATACTCAAAAACTGGAATCTGCTGACTAAGTAACTATACATAGTGAAAAGAGATCATTGCACGAATTATGAAACCACAAATGGATGCGCTGAGTTGAGCGATGCTGTATATTTTCATCTTGATAGCTTATAATCGTCAAAATTGTAGGATTTTGGGTACAAAAATCTGCGAGTGATAATTGAGAAACAAATGTGTGATTATAATGAATGATTATAATGAAGTTATTTGAACCTTTTTGTAGATATTGACCTGGACGACATGATCATTTCATGCCATATATAGCTCGAAACACAATAACAACATGAGTTAATTCCTGGATCTCGAATTTGCTCTTTTAGCTATCAACAAGGAAATTAACCACCCAGAACAACTCTAATCAAATATGATTATGGATAATATGGGCCAAAAGTTCTAAGCAAAAAGCAAACGTATTCAAGTTATTGTTCAACGATTCGCGAGAAACATAGATCAAGAAAATGTAACTCCAGACATCGATCTGAATAACATTCGAGCTGTAAGCGAGAGTCTCGGTTAAGCTCTAAGGGGCTGATAATTGACTTATTAAAGGGGTCGAGATATGGACAGTGTCAAAAGCGTGATGCAAATGCTGCTCCAATAGAATTTAACTGGGTACACCATTTGCCTAACATTATTATTGTCGGAAGTCTGCTTTGATCTTTTGAGAATAATCTCCTCTTATGCGAATCTATCTACCAACGTTGTGTCAATATGTTCTTGATATATATTTTCATTTGTTTTGTGGCTACACGGTTTGCTGTTTGGGTCAACCATCAATGTTAGGATGACAATATTTAGTGGGGCTCTGAGGCTACATCTTTCGATACTTTAAATACTTTTAATGATTGTGTATTTCCAACGCTAAGGCACGAGGCCTATAATTAATGATAAAGCGTTGAGTGGCATAGTTGTTAATCAGAAGCTAACACTCATATGTTATCAAAATCGTTGCAAACATTACCATTGCAATCCTATTCAACTTTGCAATGATTTTAAGAACAATCTTCTAGAAGACTTTATTAATCAAGATATGACTGAAAATGAAGCTTTGGCTCATTGCGTATTTCAATTAAAAGAGCAGTGAAGCAAGCAGGATTTGATCGATTAAGAAAATAAAAATGTATTATGGACAAAAAAGAGAAATAGCAGCATCTCTTTTACCAAGAGGAATGACATGCCACTCTGCTTTTATATTGGTGCTCTCAATATGGATGCCGTGAAATTTCCACAACTTACTTGCAAGAAACATGACTTTTTAGTATCTGTTGATTGCGTAATTAGGAATGAAGCTCCAATGGCTTAGAAGGAGATGTTCAACAAGTGTTACCTGTTGTTAAAAGAGGAAATCGTGCGTCAATTATTAATGCGACTGTTAAACAGGAAATATAACCTTTAGGTTATATTTCCGATGATCTTATTACAAATATTTTTGGTTCATCATTTATTATACAAATAATTTTGCATGTATATAAAAACTTACAGTTTTATGTCCGAAAAATGAGCTGATGTTCCATTAATAAATGATAATGTTCTTCAAAAACTAATTTCAAATGAAATATTTTATTGTGCGGTCGATTTAGTTAAAACTGATGACGCCTCTGATGATGAAACCATGCAAGTTAGTTTTCCAGTGGAATATCTTAACTCAATAAGCCATATTGCATTAAATTAAGGGTTAAGAGTTGTAAAATTATGTTGCTGCGAACTTTTGGAATTAAAAATGTATTATGCAATGGAACACGGTTAGTGGTTCTTGATTAAAGCACCAACTGATAATAATTACCGGATTACATTTAGCGCGACACATTTTATTCCTTGAATTAAATTAGACACAGCTAATGATCCATCTTTGCCTTTCAACTTCGTTCAACATCAGTTTCCAGTTCATCACCCTTATGTAATCACAATAAATTCGAAAAACACGTCAGGCAATAGAAAATGTACAGTAACAGATTACATAGTTTATGAAGAAATATACGATAAGTGTTGCCAGATTGTCAGATTTATTTGATAAATCCGACAATACAAGTTTCATAATAGGGTAAATCCGTGTCGAATCGGATTATTCCGTTAATGGAAAAATCCGACTCGGCTTTATTTCATAATAGAGCCCCAGTAAAACAACTAAAAACCAAAAGTATTTATTTTGGAGCTAAAATTCAACAGCACTTGAATCAACTTACACATTGTCTGAAAGTGATGAGAGAGATTTTAACTGTACTGTTTTTTAATTTTTAATTATGTTTAAAATGCAATGATAAGATTTGCAATACAAAGTCTGATTTCCATTAAGCCTGATTTCCATTATGAAAAATATACTGACAAAATAGTCAAAGTAGGATAAAAATATAATTTTTCTTAAAGTGCGAGTGAAATAAAAAACATTTCCAGTATAAAAAATGTATTTAGTTCTGAGTAAATTTTTATGGTTACTGAAAATATTATTATGGCAGTACCGACAAAATATATCAAGAGAAGTATTTTTATTCAGTACTGGAGAAACATTGTTTAGGAAAACTGAATATGGATGAGAAATCGTTTGTATGACGTCATTATGAAGCATTTAATAGTAGTTATTTTATTGAAAATTTATTGGTTATGTTACAAGCATCTGTCAAAATATATCCACTATAAAAATAGTAATAAACGATCTCTGTCACTCTAATGGTATTTTTGATTTTTATCTCACTTTAGTTTTTTTCAGTAAAAAAATACTGATAAAATTTTTTTCATAATGGAAATCAGACTTTATGAAAAAAATACTAACAGTATTTTTTACTGAATAAACCAAAAACCAAAAAAAAATCAAAAATACCATTAGAGTGACAGAGACCATTTTCCACTTTTTTTATAAAGCAAAACTAAATTGATATATTTTGACAGATGTCTGTAACATACACAATTCCTAATTTTTTTGCATTGCAATAAATAGACCAAAAGCCACTTTGAATCTACAACAATAAATATAAACAAAAAAGCATAACATAATTATTCATTTTCATGAATTAAAATAAATGACACAAAACCAAATGTTAAAATTTTTATGGTAAAACCACTACTGTAAAATGCTTCATATTTAATAAATGACTTCACTTTTAAAATATGACTTCAATGCACAAAAACGATTTCACATTCATATACAATTTTTCTATAAAATATTTTTCCAGTACTGAATAAAATTCCTTCTTTTCATATATTTTGTCAGTGCTATAATAATTTTTTCAGTAACTATAAAAATTTATTCAATACTAAATAAATTTTTTATACTAGAAACATTTTTTATTCCTCTCTAACTATATTTTTATTCTATATTTTTATTCTATTTTGACTATGAGTAGTATATTTTTCAGAACGGAAATTAGGCTTAAACAGTACAATTTTTGTAGTCAAATTATTCTTTTGGTTTATTTATTTGTCAGTTTTTTTTTCGAACTCAGTTTACTCAGTTTTTTTTTACATTAAAATCAGTTTTTTGTTCAGTTTTTAATAAAATAAATTTGACAACGCTGTATACGATTGAAAAAATATTGTGTGCAAATGCACAGGGGCATAGGAGTAGTAGTTTCTAATTCTAATCAATTATTTTTTGTTTTAATTTCCAGATGTGTAAAAAGAATCTCGAGGGGCAGAGCTTTGTAGCCAAAGGAGGGCGACCATTCTGTAAGAATCATGCTCGATAATCATTATCGATATAATGACCAACATCACAATCTTTAATTGCCATATTATTATATAATACACGACAACAATAAAAAATATATTTGTATATTTAAAATTTTGCTTCTCAACTATTATTATTATTATTATTAAAATTATTATGATTACTATTCGATTTAAAAATAATTATTAATTGATTATAATTCTATAATTTAATTTGTGTGCAATTTTCTTTCTTTTTTAAATTATTATATCATTTTTTGTGAAGTATTTTACGAAAGATATGCATGACAAATAATTTTAATAAAACAATGTTGTTTGTCTGATTCTTATTGAAAATTTTTTTAAAAATTAATTTTATTTTTAAAACAAAAAAATTAATTAATATTATAATATAATGATGTAATCTATATAACATATTATATATACATATATTAAAAAATTAATAATAATTATTGTTAAAAAATAAAAATAAACAAAAAAGTAATAATATTGTTTTGTATAAATTCAGGCATCATGTTACATTATTTACATAAATAAAACATTAAATGGCAAAACATAAAATATTGTGAATTTGAAATGGTAACTAAATTATTTATATATTTATTTTACATTTTATTATTAATTTATTTATTTATATGACAAAATTTGTTTATAGATGAGCTAGAACTTCCATTTCATTTGGACCTTGTTCGTTATCTGTATAACCAGATATTGTAACAATTGTAACTAATTCGTTATTATTATTATTACTAATAGTTTTCTCATTGTTTTCTAATATAATTTTACAATCACTTTTACTTATATCATTAATAATTTTATCTTGTTCGTTATTATGATCATGTTGTTGCTGTTGCTCAATTTGTTCAGGTACATTTTCGGTTTGGTGATTTTGTTGTTGGCTCGATCTTGGATTCGATGCGTTATAACCTGGCGGTCGAATAGTATCACTTTGATTGAGTGTCGCTCGTACTAGGGTACTGTTGTGCGAACGATATGTTGGCGGTGGCGATGGTACACGAATAATATTTATAGGACGTTCGCGATCCAATAATAAAAGTCTAAAAATATAATGATATTGTTAATTATAATTATGTATATATATGTTATTAATTTGTAAATTTACCTTAATCGATATTCTTGCATGCTTGCCTGATACGATGGTGGTGGTGGACGATGTTGAAATTCTGGATAGTATATACCACGTTGTGTACGATTGTACGATCGACGACTGCACGTATCAAAATCGTTCCAACAAAAGTTTGTTGTCGACACACTGAATTTCCATGCCAGGCCACTAAGTGTTAGAATTATGATACCAAAACCAATCATAATCAGAGATGTTGTTAGATGTGATGCTGATGAACCAATAATTGTTGTTGTTCCAATACAAATTCCTCCAATTGCACATGTTATACCGCCCAATGCTAGTACGCAGAGGATTACTCGAAACGGAGAACCGGAAAACCATCGGAAACAGCAGCCTTTTCCTGATCGTTCGGATGGTGACCTTAAATTGAAGAAAATAATTTTGTTATTGGTTGTAACAAGTTTTTTTTTTAATTAGACAATTCAATAACTTGTAATTTAAATGAAAGCAAGAGGGAGAAATTGTTAAAATCGATCGACCGTATATGCATGTCTGGTCAATCATGAGGAAAGAACAATTGAAAAGTCTTAATTTATGAAAATTACACGATTAGGTAAGGGTAACCAAACGATCGTGAGATTTACTAATCGCTGTAACCATTATTTCGATCTTGAACAGATTCGAGAGTGAAGTGAAATGGTGTTATGAAAATAAGTTATTCTATATAATTGGATTTGAGCAGGTAGGTTTAAACACAAACTTTTGGCGCTACTGCTAAATTAATTGGTGTTGGTATAATATCGTGTAAATGGGGTGAAGTATTTTTTAAGTAACAGAACGATATTGATTGACAATGCCTCCTAAATCAGTTCATTTAAATATGCTCTTTCATAAGCCGAAATAAGTTGTGACAGATCCATTACCACAAAGTTAGTTGATTGCAAATCATCAACGAACAAATAAAACAAAGAAAATTCATTTAGTCAAAGTAGGCTTTGAACATGAACATTAAAAACCATTCAAACCAACCATAGCAAACAAAATAATTGTTTTCGATTGTTTTTTCATAAACCGCAGTATTTGTTAACATGTCTTAGCATAATGTTGAACAGACATCTTTGAATATTTTTACAAAATTTAAAAGTGAATTAAACTGCTTAGAGTGTTGACATTAAATCAAAATGAGTGATCATTATACTACGCGTAATTGTTAAAAAACTTAAATGGCATTGTGAATTTGGGTAGCTTCTGCCACATTTAAGAAGTGTTATCTATGCTGTTTATAAAAGACCCTATACAAAATTCTATCATTTAAGTGAATACTGCAACATATAATCGACGAGAAAGTGGAGTAGTAAGGACTTCCGCTGCTTTGGACGAGTTAAGTGAATCCATACTAATTCGTTATTTAACCTTATTTTTTCGTGCGGGGAAAATCTTCTTCATCCTATCGCCTTAAAAACCCTAGCAAGTTGAGAACAAAGGAAATAAACTCTAGAGCTACACGAATAGTTCAAAATTGTGTCGCAAGGTCAGCCAGACTCCACCATTGATTGGATGAAATATCATGTAATATTTGTAAGAAATAATCTATGGTTCAAAGGTCAAAATGGTTATAACTTCGTCTCACTGAAACCTGACGAATCATTAATACGTATTGGGTTACATTATATGTGATTAAGCTCAGCGAATGCTTTTATACACAATGGCTTTTTATGCCATTCGGAACATGTTAATAGTTTGGTCAACAGTGAGAATCGATTTCGAGACCATGGCGTGATGAGAAACTCTTAACCACTAAGCTAAAACCGGCAACCTAGAACTCTTTTGACCAGCTTAAGTTAACGTATGAAAATGACAGGAAACATTTAATGAAGCAGAATTTCTACAAAAGTAATGCTGGCTACATGCGTAATGGTTCTTCAGAAAGGAGCTTGTAAAGGTTCAAATAACAGATGACCAAATTAAAGTACATGTGCTAAAGCGAGGTAAATCTGGCAAAAAGTTCCAATTAGCTTAAGACTTATAAAGAGGGTTCCCTGAAACAGGGTGGTTGGGGTCACCAAAGTAAAGCGTATTTAATGATTTTGAATAGTAATTTGGAAGTGTGTTTGGAAGTAATTCGCTTGGCCGGCCTCGTTCTGATGATGACGTCATTGAATGACTAAGTGGACGAAATGATCAAATCTATCTCATCAGACATATGCTACTGAACTTACTGTAAGACTCGCATATGAACGTTCAGTTGTAACGCAACAGTGCTAGCTAACTACAAGAACGTAAACTCGAAATATCGATTTCATTGATTGATGGATTTTGTGGTGTGATGATAATATAATAGTATTTTTGCAAATTATTTTTTGCGAACTGGCCAACATATTACTTCCCCGCAAGTGAGTCTCCCCCTCCGTATTTTGATTATGATTATTCTATAGCCGAAATGCGTTGTGGCGTGCTTGATTTCGCGGCTTGTTGCGACTTAAAAGGAACCAACCTGTCTGCATGCTGTATTTGTGGGTGTCCTTGCATTCGCCCACCTTAGTGTGTTGCTTTGGCTTTGTTGCAGCATGAAACGAACTTCCTTGAAATATCTAAGCCTTTAAAAGAGCGAAACGAACAACCACCATAGAGAGAAGGCACACAAATTCCAATGTGGTAGTGTCAGAAGATATTGACGGTGTAATGTTCCCTGAAACATAGCCGTTGGGTTCACAAATGTAAAGCGTGTTGTAGCTTTAAGATTTTGAATAGTAATTTCGAACTGTGCAATTCACTTTGCCGGCTTCGTTCTGATGATGACGTCATTGAATGACTGCATTATCGAAAAGATCAAATCCATCTTATCAGGCATATGCTACCGGACTTGCACCCTTATTCTCTTAGTCGAGTCACCTGACGTTTATTACGACAATAGATTTTTTGTATTCTCTTAAGCGAATGTGACGACTGTCGGCGATCCTAGCGACATACATGTTATTCTAGAAGTCATTAGGAAAGTTTCTTGTCGACATAGGCGACATTTTTAGACGTGCAGTTTTGTGAAGTGATATCAATACAGAAAAAGAAAAAACGTTAGTTTTTAGTTACATTTATTTTGAAATATTTATATTAAAACATTGTTGAAATTATTATTTATTTATTAGTAGTAAAATCACAAATGTTAGGCAGTGCATGGAGAAGATCGTAGGGGTAGAAAAAGTGTATTTTGGTAGTTCAAAATTAGAATTTACAAATAAATGGAATGCTGAAAAATTAAATTCATTGGGACGTCCAATACGAGATAGAATAATGAAATATGCTTTTTAATACAATTATAATGTTTATTTTTAATAAAAGATTTGAATATTGAATTCATTAATTGCATTCGAATTCTTTGTCCGGCATCCATATTATTTTCGTCTGCAATTTTCGTTGGTCGGTCTATGTATATATTTCAAAGAAACGCAGCGAAAATAATTTAAATAAATAAATTTGCTTAAAAATCATAAACAACAAACAAAATTGACAACTAAAATAATTGTCAAATATTGAGGAAATTATTTGTGTTGCCCGATCAATTCAGGTTTTAATATTTGTCACGTCACGGCATCACAGCCGACTAAGGGAATACTGATTTTAAATTTAAGTGACGCGACAACTGTCACGGCGAATGAAACGACTCGACTATGGGAATAAGGGTGTTGATGTTCGTACTGTGCAAATTGCATATGTAAGTTCAGTTGTGACACGACAGTGCTAGCGAATTACAAGAACTTAATTCCAAATATAGATTTTATTAATTAATTGATTACTCTGCACGCAGCAAACTCGACAGACATCAGTAAAATGAATGCTTAGTGTATTCATCGTTTCTTTATAAGCTCAAAATGGTTCGAAAAAAGTAGTGGCAACTAAACCATAATCTGCATCCAAATTAATAATCTGAACATCTGCTGAAAGCATAGTCAGTAAATTGACCTTGTGCAATGTATACAAACCAAATATCCGTCTAACGTGATAATAATAATAGACAGCCACACACAATTAATTACCATATTATAATATCGCATCAAAAAACAAATAAAAAAATTAAAAATCGATTTATAACAAATCTACAATCCAATAATAGGAACGTGGTGCTGTTAAACTACATAACTATAATTGTAATTCCGGATGTATAATATACTCGTATTCGTATATGTTTATAAAAATACTGTCATCTCAGTTTCAAGAGTAGGTCAAGAGGCGACAACTTATTTTTTTTTTTTGTTTTTTACGCTCTACACACTACTCGTATATATATATATATATATATATATATATATATATATATATATATATATATATATATATATATATATATATATATATATATATATATATATATATATATATATATATATATATATATATATATATATATATATATATATATATATATATATATATATATATATGTAGTTCTATATATACACACACACACACCCATACTTGTGCATAGATTAGCATATGTTAATAACTTTTAGTTTCGATTTCTCATATACATTTACATACATAAGTCAATAAAGTGCGCTTTTGTCGTATTTCGATTTAAGAGCTTTGGTGTGTGCCAAAATCTGACAAATAAGTTTTAATAACGAGATGAAATGCTGCAAGAGTGAAATTTAAGTGATAGATTTTCTTGTGTTTACATAGTGTCTTGGGGCCATATAATATTGTATGTACAAAGTAGTTAAAGCTTCTTGTATACATATATGTAGTATATGTGCGACATACAAAGAGTACGATAATTTGCAAAAAGATGTTTATAAATAAGTACCTTTGAAACAGCAACAAAATGGAACAACATTTTAAAGAAAACAAATAAAATAAAAACAATTAAATTGTAAATGCTGTGAAAGTAAGGAAGTAAGATGAAATTATTGTACACTATATACGATGACGGCCATACACAATGGTGTATATAAGCTAAAGAGAAAACAATTTGTTTCTATCCAAATGGACAACGATGATGATGGACATTAACAAGGCGATTTATTTTAATGTGGGAAATATACTTATCATACCTGGTGCAGACTATTGGTTACCCAAAAATACAATAGGAACTTCAGTTTAAATAATAAACTTTGAAAAAATGGATCACTCGTTTGAAAACTGTTACATAGTGCAGGACTCTTGAGTTTTAAATGGGGACATGATTTGGCATATGTACACTAAACGAATAGTTGAAGCAATAGTTTGAACCTGATGAACGTGCAAGTGGTTTGTTGATCGATTATTTTTTGAAGATAAAACAATTAAATCAAATTAACAATTAATAATTTGTAAACTTTTGAGAAAGTAAGATGGCCAAATGTAACCAATTAAAGCATAGGATAAAAGAAGAAACCTGACAAAAACTTGAATGCCAAACGGTACGTTTTTTTACATGACGATCCGGAATCAGACTTTATGATAGCATTGAAGTATAAAATAACCTTTCATTACTAGGCCGATAACTTTTCATATTGCACGCGTATAAATGTGCCAACTTAAGTCAATTAGACACAAAAAACTACTTGAAATTCTCGATCGGCTCAATTTTGTTTGACGAGAATTTAGCAATATCACCGTCCTACAACAAATTTAGTTTAGGTAAATTTCATTCCGTATGAATAAAATGTGAAGAATATCCATCGATTTTCTCAAATATTATATGGTATCTTGACCATCACTTACAATAGAAAATTAACCAAAAATATCAAACCATTTCTAGCCCTTTTCGCTAGAACTGTTACAATAGAGCTAACAACATATATACAAGCACAATGCAATATATACTTTAAGTCCGGTAGCACTTTTCGATCACACAGTCATTCAATGACGTCACCATCAGACCGAAACATAAGATGCCATATACACTTCAAAATACAACGTCTTCAACGACTGGTTGATTTAGCGACTTAGCTGTCAATTTATGTGCCACGTCATAGTTTATACATAACTCCCGTTGCTGTCACGTTCACAGGCTAGCATCTCACACATTTCACATTAATATTCCAAAATTGGTGACCCCTACGCTGTTTAGGGCATAAAACATTTCAATGACTTTCTAATACGACCTTCCACCGTTTCCAATTGCCACGATTAGCACACACACCTCTCCTGCTAACATAGACCCTCAACTTTACTTAAAGCACAAGCATACAATGCATCATAATCGCAGTCGAGAGGGGAAATCACTTTCGAAGATGTAAAGGCACTCACAATGAAGTCACACCAGAATAGAAAATTCACAAAAAATCGAAATCTTTTCTATCCAACTATCTGTAATTCGTATTCGCTAGCACTGTTGCAACAGAACTCACAACATTTATACAAATACAATGCAACATATTATGTCAAAAGATTATTTGATATTTTCGATTACACATTCATTCAATGACGTCAACATAAGATCGAAACCGGCCTAGGAAACCAACATTAGAATACACAAAATGCGTGTTTCAACGACTGGTTGATTCAGTCCCTTAGCTGTTGTCAATCTATGCCACCTCGGCGTTCAAGCATAGCTCCATCGCTGTTACGTTCAATAGCCTAGCATGTCTAATCATTGATCGCAATTGTATATAAATGTTTACGATATGTTAAATTAAATGAATGGTAGAAATAGCTGAAGAAGTTTACAAAATTGTAAGATTTTACCGATCTTCAGGCTTATTAACATTCCAACATCCAAAACGATTGAACTTAAAAATACAGGACTCGATAGTTAATTCTGATTCTAACGCCAAATGTTCTAACGCGTATATCCGATATTACAAATCGTTTACTAATTTTGTAACCAAACAGCAAATTTCGTTCGGTTTCCCGATATGCAAGAGTGATTTTGCGCCATCTGATTATGATCGATGGTCTGAAAATATGACTCCCGTTTGTGTGCAGAATTCATGGGCCAACCCATCTTCCATGCCATTACTATAGGCTGACAGCGAGCTATGCAATGTGCAGATGATTATACGTAAATCAGACCTATAAAGCCGTCGATTTGGTTATAATGGTGAGTTGGAAGTATCATGGGGCACCAAAAACAATTTTGTAATTTCTTTATCAGATTAGCAAACCAAAATAGATTGAATGCACAAAGTAAACGTGATCAATCAAGTGATAAATTAAAAATTTGATTTGTTTATATTTAATAATCTCATTCGATGAATTTGTCATGTATACGGTATAGAGGATTAACAATTTTTAATGAATTTATGAGTGAGATAATGTATACAACTATGCACTTAGTCATCAACATAAGTTATTAACCACCATTTTGCCCTGACGATGTCATTTCGGTTTGAAACATTTAATGCAATAAGATCAATATTATACTTCTGTCATCGATCGGACTTTCTTTAAATAAGAAACGATTACTAAGTACATACACTATCTATGCAAAATATTATTTGTTATAAGTTATTATAGCTTATGATTTTCAAATCCATTCAAGATGATGCATATACTTAATATTTTAGATGTGAAGATTTTGTTTTAGAGATAACTTTATTGTAAGAAATACCGACCAACTACCTGTTAAATAATAAAATAAGTCCAGAATGGTTATGAAAAGATGACAGACAAGTTCATTTAAGTATAGTTCATACACCAATATAACGAAAATAAGCATAAACGGTTGAATAGTCCGAACTAAAATATATTTCCATCTATATTTATAAGGAACGTTTGAGGTGATGTGGATTTTATTAATAATAAATCATCAAACAGTTTATTGCAAAGTAGTAGGCTCTGGAGTAATTTATTATAGAATGAAGAAAGGGCAGTACGTACAGTAAAATAAATTAGTGTGAAACTTTTCCGATGCGTGAAGATAGCAATTGCTATATAAACTTGGCCAAAACGAGACGCCACTGGTTGGAGAGTTCTGTTTTTCGTTATGGTGGATAAAAGCGGTGATTGGTATCGTTACAGTCACTTTGGCGGGACTGGTCTTGCTTTAATGTATCGTTCAGGGGTAAATATGTTGGAATTGCGCCAATAAATTTCGGATTATTTTCATTTTCTTGACGAATTTACCTCAAAACCCCTATCATAAACATCGATATGTGGTGGAAACATAGGTTTTCATCAAAAGCGGTAGTTTTATGAAATGCACTGATATAGAAGCATCCAACTTAAACAGCGACGTGCATAACAATCGCTCCGTTAACAATATTCGATTTCTAGTAGTGTAATAAAGGTCGATTGGCAGTACACAATTGAAGTTAGGTTGTCGATGCGTAGGCCATTAACTGATGTTTCTATTGTTTTGCCGCATTACAAAATGGTCCATGTTTAGAAATGTTCGCTAGTAATAAATTGATCTTGAGCGCAAAATTAACGCACTAAATTTAAACTAATTTTTCGCCTAAATTGTTAAGTGTCTGACATCTGATGAAATATTTTAAAACTACGCCAAAATAGGCTTTTTCATACTCAAAACAATTATACTACCGTTGGCTTGCATGAATGTGTTACTAACTAAAGGTGGCACATATAGCATGAATACTGATAATTTTTTGTGTGTTTTGGATTGACAATCTTACCAAAGAAGTTACAAACTTTAAACATCCCTTGGAGTTTACCACAAACTGTTGATACTTTTTTACGAAACCCAGTTGTAGAATTATCGTTGCCGAACTTTCACAGAAAGTAGAAATAAGAAGCAAGCTATGAAAAACAAAAGCTGAAATAGTTTTAATCCCATAGTCAAAAAAATAATTCAATTGTTTATTTACAAATTTTTGTTTCGTTGTTTTGTGATTGAATAAATTAAAAATTCACGCATAAAAATTCACGCATAATTTGGCTACAGCACAAATGATGACGCCCAAATGAGGCTGTTATTCCAGAAAACACAAAAAAATCCACAAATTGGTAATGAACGATCACAAATTGATGGTGCACAAGCTAGCTAACATTATAATCAGATGGTAGTGATTTTAACATTTTACACGAAGAGTTTTGGGTATGCGAAAACTCTGTGCAACCGCAATGAAATGAAATTCTATTGTCGATATGTGACAATGGATGAGACATGCGGTTTCACAATTACACACCAGAATTCAAAAGACAGTCAGCTGAGTGGACAGCTGTCGACGAACCGAATGCAAAGCGAGCCAAAACGCAACAGTCAAGGTGATATGGCGTCTGTATTTTGGGATGCGAACGGAATAAAATTCATCGACTATCTCCAAAGAGGAACCACCATCAAGATTGACTATTACTCTGCACTTTTGGATCGATTGAAGGTTGAAATCGCAAAAAATGGCCACATTTGCAAAAAAAAAGACATTGTACCGTGTAACAGATAGATGAAAACGATGGCAAAATTGAATGAATTGGGATTCGAATTGCTTATTACCTACCCACCATATTTACCAGATTTAGCCCTCAAGGACTTGTTTTCAGATCTCAAGAGAATGAAATTTAAGCTGGAAAGAAATTTAAGTTCCATGATGAAGTTATTGCTGAACTGAAGACTATTTGGATGAGAAAGAAAAATTGTAATATAAAAATGGTATCGAAAAATTGGAAAATCGCTATACTCGTTGTATCGCCCTCGAAGGCAATTATGTTGAATAATGAAATCAAATTTTGTCAAAATTTTGTTTTTTTTTCTTATACTTATCCTATGGACTATGATCTGTTATTTAACAAAAAGAATGACATTTCACACATGTGTTTAGCGTTTTAACAAAACAAACGATCACATTCGAAAATCTCGCAAAGATAGAACTGGAGATCTATTATGAAAATTTTCGAAACGGTTTTCTTTCGATCGTATCGAAAATTCTGAAAGTTATGTACGATGGTGCATTGAGAAGTATGGTTAAATTGCAAAAGATGGCGCCACAACTGCAATTTCCAGATGTCATGTTAATAACATCTGCCACTAGACAGATCTGTCATTCAGTTAAGTTTTGAACAGTCTAAAACAATGGATTTCTACTGGCAAATCTGTGCCGAAGAAGACTTCATTTTTTATTTTTGTTTTGTTTAATTTTTGTATTTTTATTTCTTAATATAATAAATATAATTTTCTTTCCTAGGACTGCTACCATGCCAGATCAAGGATCATGGACTTATGGAAAAAATGTAGCCATAACCAAAGATTTTTTAAATGTCGTTCAATAATGCGAACAATTTAAGCTTTAAAGAACGATTTAAAAAATGTTTTGAATTAATGAATAATGTCGGAAAAAAGCTATGCGGAAAATTTCATAATGGCCTCTCTGTTAATAATTGCAGAGCAATACTACAATTTATGATATACCATGTTGATCGGTACCGATCTCACTTTTTATAATTAATAGTCGCTAGATTATGCTGTTCTATTTATACATGCAACACCAAGCTGAGTATCTAAACAATAAAAATATTTAAACTTAAATTTGGCTCGCTTGAATCCCACAATTAAACCAAATCAGGCACTTATGAGATATCGATGGGAGGTATATAGAAGTGCTTAACAAGTGTTTCGTAAATGCTAACATAGGGTGTAGAACCTTATACCTTAAACCACCAATTTATAAAGCAGTTCAAATCGGATTAATGGCATAACAGTGGTGCATTAATTTTTCCATTGAGTGTATAAAAAACTATTGGTTTTTGGATAATGTTGTATGGGTAGCATGCTCGATACAGTGCAGTGTTTTGAAATTATATAAACACAAGTGCTTAATCTAAAATTAAGCTCGTTCTTTAACAGGGGTATATAGGATCATTATAAAGACAATAATTATTTAGCAATCAGTAGCAAAAATATATATGCATAAAAATGATCAATTCGTTACATTGCATAGAATTGTGCCTGTCCTATTTTGAATGTTTTATGACATCCGGTGCAATGCCTAAACACTATGACGTCCATTATAATAGAATAAAAAGTGAAGTTATTATAACTCATACATATTAAATGCTAGTGCGTATAGTTTTTAACCAACTGTAACATCAACAAACCACCAACGTTGCTGATAATTGCAAATCTCCTTTTTATATGCCCTTTATCCCAACATTTAAAGGAACACAAAAGGAGGTACCGATTTGAAAATAATATATTTTGTGAATTTTGTATTTCTTTCAAATAAATTTATTAAGGATAATAGATTAGAAAAATATTTTCAATTCAATTTAGCAAGACAACAAAGTATTTTTTTTTGGTGTTCAAAACGAAAACGAAGGAATACAATATTTAAAATTTATTTTTTTCTGAGAACCTTACAACCCAACAACAACAAACTCTATACACAAAAAAAATCTTAAAAATCAAAGCATTAGAAAAACGAAAAACATTGAACACGATGGATAAGAAGAAGAAATAAACGCTGAAGAACTACATAATAATAACCACCTTTAAATAAAAAAAAATAAATGTTTGTAGTTTTATTTATAGTTTTTGATAGATTAAAATCAGGGCCGAATCTTTCATATTACAGCACGCATGGTTTCTGTTTGTGTGCGTGTGTGTGTCTTTGTGTAGGATGTTCTCCAAACAAAACTATATTTATAAATTATTAACTGTCATCGTACGGCAAAAGTTATGAAATTATGGTAAGAAATTTATGTACGAAAAAAGAAAAATCGATATTCTAAAGGAAATTGCCTAATCAAGATAAAACTCACATTGTGTATATATATATATGGTGAAATTGGTTATTATGTCAAATCATAAATTGGTTTTCAATTACTAAACTTACTATATTCTGTTATACTGTGTCTTATCACAGCCGTTATAATTTTAATTATATATGTTATCTCGATTAAGATGAAATGAACGACGCGACTCAACTTATACAGTTTATGTATATACAGACATTACATAGAAAATCTCTATCTGTATGGCTTAAGTCAGTGTTGTCTTGAAATTAATTATATTGTATATTACTTAACTTGCAAGAAAATCAAATCTTTTCACTTTTTGGAAAGTTTTATAATTTTTTGTTGTCTTCTTATTTAGAAATGTGTACAAAGAAAGACCTAATGTTGAGAAGTTATTGTGGTACGTATATACGAATGTATGTATATATATGGTGTGCAGAGTAGCAGAATTAATGATTTTATTTCAGAAAGATAAAGAATTATGGGAAATTGTATACAAATATAGATATACAATTGAGGGTATCGTTTAGTTATTTTTAAACCGGATGAGCATTGTAAAGTATCTAACGAAGTGGTTAACAATATACATAAATATAAAAAAAATATTGCATACAGATATAACTATATTATCTGTACACTATCTTGTGTTATTTAATTAAATGGGGCCGTTTGTTTGATGTAGATAATTATTATCGGTATGACGGTCGTAGGTTGTTGCAAACCCTGTGTATGTATGAATATACAACGGAATCATGATCAATAATTTAGTATATTTCCCTAAATGCAGCCATTACATTTTTGACGCAACAATTGTTATTCTAGTAGTTATTATCGATTTTCTATTTAGACGATATAATTGAAAAACCCTCTGTAACAATTCAAAAAAGTATTGTGTGTATCATTACCTTATTCTAACCAGGTCCAAACCATTTTTTTGATGAGGCATTGTTGTGACTTAATCGTCACGTCCTAACAATGGCAAGCAAATGTTTTTTAAACGTACCAAAAATTATGACAATTGACAGTAGGAAAAATATTGTAGAGATGAGGATAGTTTTGAAAAGGATATAAATATGAGACGTAACCAGCCCAATCGGTCTAAGATAACAAGAAGCGAGACATCCTAAACCTCGTATATTTAGCTCCTTTGGGCCTCAACTATTAATGTTGATGAAATAAATACATTTTTATTTCCGGCAGTCTATGAGTTTGCTAGCAGTACTATGCCACCACCACATCAACCTCATTCAAATTTACTGATGGATGATCTTGTAGTACAAACTTATTCACAATGGGCTTTACGCCACCCCCAGTCTCTCGATTGGCCCATTTGACATCCCTTCCCTGACGTACACTCTCAGTCTCGAAATCTGTTTGTTCTTCAAAGCAAGTCCAAGATGATAGTATTCTTCAGGTCGCCAGTTGATCCTTAATTAGGAATTTTGATCCAAAGCAATGTAATCTATTGGAAAAGTATGAAGAACAGATTCTCCTCCCCACATTGTTCGCAGTTTGCGACATGATTATTCAGGAAACACCGCCCTGTGAGAATAACCGACTAAGACCTTTGCTATTTCTTGATCCAAAGAAGATTTTGGATAGTCGACAAGATGTGAGGTTATCCCATCTTTTCTGGTCAAGATCACCAAAATGATATTCGATATTCTGCATACAATAGGCATGGACAACATTTAAAAAATCTTATAATTAAATATGAACTATCTCATCTTATTTACAACTTATATCCCAGCCTGTATATTGTAATAGTTTGTTCCTGAACCCCATACTCTGCATACGTACTTAATGAATTTAATTTATAGGCAAATAATTTCTAAATTAATCATAACGGCATAAACCAAGATCTTCGCGTATTAGTATTACATACAAGCTATATGCTTATATACAGTAAAGGACCTAATGGATTATAACTTTTGCAACAAATAAAAAGATACACAAGTATAAGATGGAAAATATTTGAATATTTCGACTATATACCATTGAAAGTGTTACCATTACAAAGCAACGCTTTTCGTATAGATGGGACTACCACGTCGACAAACAGCATGGTTTTGGCGACCCTAGTCGAAAGCAAATACTGGCGTGAAATTCGGAACACTGAGAACTAAGCGTTATCGATGGTCAATTGTTTGGATATCGGAAGAGCTCTGGGAGGCAATTATGAAAAATTTGAAAACTAAATGGAATTAATAAATGAATTCCATTTTGTGTTATCGAAATTTAGCAAATTCAGGTGAATAACAAAATAAATAATTGTTAACTTCATGCTGATATTTGACAAATTCGACCCAACAATTTTATAATACAAAAATTGATTGATCGGATTTTTCGATATCGGAAAAAATCTAATGACAAATTATTTCATAATAGCCCTTCCTTGATTTCTATCACTTGAAAAAAGGTGACTGTTAACTTTGCCTTGGAGAAATTAATTTGTTTGTGGTTTTGGGTTATATAGTTTACATATATCGGGAGATAATTGAACACAGAGCTCTTCAGACTTCTTCAAGACTCTCAGGTTGGAATCTCAACAAAGGCGAAAAATACAAAGACAATTTTCAACTAGTTGCGATTACTGGTACTGAGCTGTGAAATATGCAGGTGGTAATGTGGAGTGTGACTGCGAAAAGTGTTGATAGGTCTTCAAATGACATCCACTAGCTAAAATAATGTGGTTGTAATGATTAAAGTTGTACGAGAGGTGATCATGAGAATGGCTATTATAAGGTAAAGTTAATATTATATGGTAAAGATAATATTATATTATATATACAATTAACGTTATATTATAGAAATTTGTAAAATCTCTGTTGAAAAAATTAACTTAAGTCAAACAAATGTAATACAAACATTAGATCTTGATTCAACTCTCTATATCAAGATATTACCCTACAAGGTATGACCTCCTCCGTACGATCTGTTTTTGGGACCTTATCACTTTCAGTCCTTTCACAGTTCTCTTTTAACGTCCTTATAAACCCGATTTGCTCCTAGTTTTAATTATATTTGAAATCGTCAAATTAATAGCAAACCGTTCTTCCTTGATAATCACAAAGTAATTCATAACGTATTTTTAATGAAATTATTCAACTTACATCTGGTATCTTCTTATCATACAAGCTTGCTCGTAGCCAAACATCTATAGAATTATGTTATAATATGAAAAGTAGCTTAAGCATCTTCAAATAGCACTTGAGGTTTAAATTTTAGACATTCTGTTCGATAACTCGTTTGTAAGAACAATACTATACACAGCAGATGATCAACAGTTTTAGTTCTAAAAATCTGTCGTTATTTTTGCCGTGTACATAAATGCATTTGTCACCAAGTTCGGTATAATGTAATATTTTATATTTGATAACAAATATATGTAGGTATTTACAGGAAATAAAATCAAATATAAACTTTACGATATGGATAAATCATAAAAAGATAAGATACTATATAGTGAATGTACACTACGCTTATCCAAGAAAGTAATCTCGAATTTATCAGCATTTCGAAATTAGTTTAAATACTAAACCAAAATAAATTTTAACAATATACAAGAACATTAGATACGAGATATGAAATCATCGAAAGAAATCATAAAAATAATATTTGACATTTTTGTTTTTTCGACTTGAAATGTATGAGACAGTTTTAAGTTTTCTTCGATAGGCATTTGTATCAAAATTATAACCTTTGATGGGGGGTCATAATTTTAATATATATTTTATCGACATTAAAATCTATAATCGACACATTTGATATTGAATAAAAGCTACTATTGAATATACAGCTGTAGGCTGGATGATCGGAGTAATCGCAGATTCGTTCATATATTAGAAAATGAAAGATGTGACTAGGGCGTAATGGATTCAACCTGGTCTAACATATATCAACGACAACCGATCTAAGAGTGAGGTTCTGTGATCGTTTGTCCTTTTTTGCCTACAGGAAGTCCACATGTTAGCTATTATGCAGTTGTAATTCAAATCACCTAATCGTTTTGCCCAATAGGTGAATCGGCGTAATGATTTTATTATCTTTACGACGACCTTTTGCAACGTAAGTACTCGTTTATTTTCACATACTTACTTTTTTCGGTTTTTACAGGCCATTATTGGCCCGTACCGTGTCAACAATCTGACTCCAACGGTTTCGATCACGAGCCAGCTCTTCATACCGTTGTAGACAGTTTGCAGATGCCAGATCGCTCTCTACGCCGTGGAGCCATCGTCGCCGACAGTGACCTCTTCGCCTACCACATACTTACTTACTATCTTTTTAATTTCACTCTCACATTTTTCACACACCTAATTTGCGAGACAATTATTTTTACAAATGATCTTTGTATTGACAACCTGATTGTGCATCGGCAAAATATACACGACATTACATGATACTTGTGTATCGGCTAGAGTGATGTCGTCTGTCAATAACATCCCTCTGCCTTCATAACATTTGGAATAATTTTCAACGTTAAATAAAATAAACTTCCCTAGTCCAAAACCTATTAAAACACGCGCCAGTTGTTTTATGTAGTCGGGCCAGTTGCGTAAACATCCTCGCGTATAATTGTTTTGCCACAAAATATGAAACCGTGTCATAATCGTCATAATCTTGTTCATAGAATATTGTCTTTGTTACTATATGGGAAATTTTTCAAGAACATATTTGTTTATAATTTTCAACAGTGGCACGTTTATAGTACGAGGAATAACTGGCAATGCTTACCAAGAGCACTGCAGAATAAAACAAGTTTGCCTGCAAATACTATATTTTTTTTTAATTGATGTTGCAATGTCACGTAATAATGTTTCAAATAATTTTAAGACATTAAGAGGGCACTTTGAATTCTCATCAATGATAATTAAAGGTGATGATGGATGCTATAACACTAAGATCTACTCTTTTGTCAATCTCAATTATATCTATTTTTAGAAAACGAAATAAAACTCTTCGGCCTTAGTTATGTTATATATCTTAGCTTAAACAGATTTTATATCAGAATTTGGAGGTAAGTCTATACTGTACCACTAAATTTTAACGTCTCACGGAAATTTACTTCAACTTATTTACCGTCATCTTAAATAAGTATACGCAAACCTATCCGAAATGATTTCACTTACTTATACTGGCAAAAGTTTTATTATGACAAATATTAACTCAAACAAAAATTATAACTATCCATTTAGATTGGTTATAATTGCAAATACTACTTAGATCAAAAAAAATATTTTATTGATAAATTTCGAAGTGGTCGGTATCAGAACTAATAATAAAATTTTAACTAATAATAAAATTTAGAATTATTTTCCCTAGTAAGCTTATTTATTTTTTTTTGCGATTGTTGTTGTAAATTTAAATGTTCATGTTGCCAGCTTACTTATTTCAAACAGTTAAGTTCCACCAATGCTTATTGGTTTGAAAATCAGCCTAAATAAATACGATAATGAATGTTAAGTCAGTATATTAAATTTATACCTTTACTTACTATATAGAAACTTAACCCGCAGACCGTTACTTCCTATCATCCCTATCTAACATAATAATAACATTATCGTTTATCGTATTGCACAAATATTTCTTATGTAAAAAACCATATATTCTCCCCTATAAATTACTATATTTCAATATCAATTTTAATGTTGACATAACATACTCGTAAATAAACACATATTAAACGACCGCTCCAAATTGAAAACAATACGGGCTATAAAATATTGTATATATACGAAATACAAGGCCGTTCGAAACATTTTACAATGTGATAAGTAATTAAACGATAAACAATTAATATATTTTAAGGCTACTACGCTTAGAAAAAATATTCGGCCATGTTATTAATGCCCATATATACAAGGCACACATTTTCAATTGAAAGGCTATTTTCCTTATAATATGATGATTTATACGGTGTTGGATCGTTTTCTATAAATTTCAAGTTCATTCATCCATATATACGACAAAACGAACCTAATTAACAATAACATAAGCCGTAATTATACAATAAAACATATATTTGATAGTTCTACGTGAAATAATTGTTGTTTTTTTCAAGATCATTCGCATAATTTAATGATTTTTTAACATACTTTATGTACGTTATGTATTTGTAATTTAAAATTATTAAGCAATCTCTAATTTAATATCGCAAATCATAATTTCTGCAACCCATATACATAAACAATTGTATGTAAATTAGAGACGCCATATTGAATATTGATCGAGGAGATTAATATTTATTGTAAATACAATTTTGATGTTGTTTGTACGTGTTGAATATACATGTAGGTACGACGAGTTAGGGAAATAATAAAATATGAAATTAATTTATTAATTATAATTATTTAGCGTTATGTTACACAAATGTACGTGATAATTGAAACAAAATGTCAAACCAAAGTTACATTGGGCAAGAGATTGGCGGGAATATTGATTGAAAATGAACGTATTTCAACGTCTGTATATTGTGTAATGGATCTGCTATTGTTGTGGACTATTCAACTTTTTGCGAACGCATAGTAACCAATTTTAAAATTGATTTTAATTGAAAACAGATTTGTAACGGTCGCATTGTAATTTTTTACGAGCATTATAGAAAATTTAACATTTATAAATATATTTTTTAGATTTGTACTCATTTTTTTTTTGAATAATGGTGTGAAAATTTTGTATGTTTACTACTTTTTGTCTTACTGTTGCCGGTGGTCAACATAATGCCTAGGTGTGGCACAATTTATATAGTGAGAAGATCTTATGATTATTTATTGTGTACATATACGAGTATATTTTATAGAATAATTCGGATTTGGGGAGAAAATGGTTACAAATATAGGAAGTGATATACTTTCACCTATTAAAGAAGAACAATATCTTATTAATAAATCAACAAATAATTTATATTAAGAAATTATATAAAAAAAATACCCTAAATTTGTTTTAGCCTACATACGTCCGTTTGAAATTTATAGTTTCACCACGGTGGAGATCCAAAATATATTTTTTTCAGAGCTACCTCATGTAACCATTTTGATACTTTGACGAATCAATGACTCCTGACTTCCATTTTATTGAGGTTCGTCCAGAACCGTGCGTTCCGAAAAAACTTCATTCTATATTATATAAAACGTATATTTGCATTTAAGCGATTCCGAAACAGTCTGCTAAAATATCAACGCGAAATAGTCTGCTAATATTTTTTTTGCCTTTAGCATAGTTTTAAAATAGTTCACCAGATGCTAGACACTCTGTGTCTCGGAAGACGAATAAGACAGCTTCACATCACGTCAGAATAGATTTGATAAAAAGTTTAGCTTCTTCTAATCAATATAATATTGGCTTAGAAGTAATATACGAGTACCAAGTCAGTGCATCGCTTTAAAAAAAAAAATTCCCATTTTAACCTTTCAGTTAGTCATTATATTTAACACTGTTCATTAAACGCTAACCCCATACATGAGATTATGTCTAGTATAAATCATGTAAAATCTAATGGTGGTCAGTATCTTGTAGTGATGGTTGAAATAAACCGAATTCGTAACCGATATCATAAAAATATGTCATTTCTTTTTGTGAAAGTTTTTTCAGGTCAGTGGAAGATGTTCTTTAACTATGTTCTCGAACATAATAAAAATTCACGAGATCGAATGGACTGTCTAAATATTTGCAGTAATGAGGTAAAATATTAATATGAGATGGAAAAGAAGACCTTAAGGAGTTAATGGTTAATTGTACAAATTGAAAGAGTGTAGATAAGAACATTGTAGGAATCAGTGAAACACCTTGCTTCTGGTATACTCGTTCCACTATATCATGTATATTCAATAAGTGTAGATAATCACGTGAAACCAATAGACTAAAGTGAACATATTCTGTTATTGCTACGATACAGATCATCGATTTTGTCTAGGTTCGTTATTTCAAAAAAATTGTTAACTAGTATACCATATAAACAAGTGTTTCTATTTAAATGCAGACTAAGTTGAGAAATAACAATGAAAAGAAAGTAAGAGAAATCAAACAGAATCAAATTGGTAGTCGCCAATAATATAAGTTAGTTTATTTTCTATAAATTACCACTTCTCGCCATTTTCTCATATACTCAATTATAGATTAGAGATACAGAACTACTTCACAATCATGTCAATTGTCAATATCATTTAGTTTTCGCATGCAAATTTCAATTTATTATTATTTGTGTTAAGGTTATGATATAATTGCCCTCAAAATTTAATATACCGGCTTGTTTGCATATGTTTATAATAACGAATGTATACGATTATACGTACATAGGCATATTGTAGCTGAAGTATAATAAAACTTAAATTAATTGAAATAAATAAAATTAAAAACTCAATTAAATTTGTACGTGAACAAAACAAGTTGCCTACGAATTCCCGCTTAAATCAAAACACACGCAAACACAACAGACATGTATAATACAAAAATATAATTACATACAATATAGGAGGAACCGACAAAAATACTTTAAATTTTCAAGGGCAAAAGTGTTAAAAAATTCCAGAATTGTGTATCATATGTACCTGGAACCCAATCCAAAAAATCAAAAACCAAGAAAAACGATTTAATAATTTTTGTATTTCCTAAGGGCAAAAAATAAGATTAATTTTTTTCTCTCTATCTCTCTCTCTCTCTCTCTCTCTTGTAAGGAATAACAATGGTATGCATGTGTAGGTACACAATAATAATGATGATGATGATTCTTCAAAAATACTAAAAAATTATGCTGGACCAAAGAGTGTACGTGTATAGAAAAACCATACTTTACTTAAGCCAAAAAATTACAAAACATAATATCATCTTTTCTTTGTTGTTCTCGTATTCTTATACACTTCTTATGTGTTTAGTTTGTTTTGTTTTTCCATGCACACATACAAATCTGTTCAAAGTCTTTTATTTTCATACATACATTATACGATATGCTTAATATGTATGTATAATTCTTAATTGAGAACGGCAACTCGACCTAAAAAATAATACAATTTTGTTTTGTGTAACTACACAACACAGACTTAAGTTAAAAAAAACTGGATTTATATTTGTTGTTGTTTTATTTTTTATTTCTTAAAGTTTTGTGTTATTATTACAATAATAAAAAAATTGTATACACACATACATAGGCATGTAAGAATAATAACAAGAATCGAAGAAACTATAAACAATAATAAAATATGTGAAATAAGAGAAGAACCTCAAAAAAGGTACCTATATAGACATTACTTTATATACACATAATAGATTTGATCCAGAGCCGAAATCCTTTTTTAGACTCCAACAAAATAAAAATTTTGTTTTTTTTTGTTGTAAACCGATTCGGTACAACACACAGCGTTTCCATTAAACCGTGAACAATATGTCTGTCGTTCGAATAATAAAAAAAAATATAAATTGTGAGCGAAAAACAAAAAACGACACATGTGTCACTTTAAATAAAACAAAATGAGTTTCTATCGTTTTTATCTTTTAAATGAATTAACGGATTACTATTATGTTTAAGGGGCAGATCTTTCACTAAGTCGATTTATATTTAGAAAAGTTCGTTTGTTTTTTCGATTAAAACACATTCGAAAATTAAAAGGATAATAATAAAATTATATAATTTAAACAATATTCGTATTTGATTTTAACCAGGTGCTCTATCGTCGTTTTAACAAACTATATTTATATATTTTTATATATACAAAATCCATAAATAACAAGATGACATCTGTCACTTGACCTAAATGAATGGAACACTTAAATATATATTAACGATATTTTGATGTGGAATTGGATCCTTTTTAGTCGTTTCTATACTCTGTATACACATATGTACATTACAACACACATATGTATGCGTATGAGATCAAATAATGGGATCCGATAAAGGACGTTACAAACGTGATAAAACATGAAAACAAATCCATAAGGCAACAAAGTAACACATCTGTTTTTTTAAGGGTTGGCTGACCCAAAATGTGTCGATTTAAATTTTGAACAAATTAGAATATGAAAGGAACTGTATAAATATAAAAAATATGTTTTATACAAATATTAAAATGGTGCTGCAATTTTTAAGATCACATTGCACAAGTACAATAGTTAATAATTAATGAGTGGATGACTAATCACATGGTTTATAGGGTTGAAATCAATACCATTGACAGCAGTTTCCTCTGCAAAGTTGCTGGTGTCCGGTTGGGGGATTATAATTAGTATTTGAACTGGATGTCTCTGTTATTTATATAAGGTTAGTTTACAGTTTGATTCGAATTTTGATATTTACATACTATAAATTTTGCTCAACCAAACTTACAAACCATTTTGCAAGAATAAATTCGAGTGTTAGCAATAGATTGAACCCAAATTAATTGTTGCTAACTAATTTTGCTGTTCTCATCAAATTGTGACCTCATCAGTCAGAAAAGATATCAATACTTATGTTGTTCTCGAACAACCTTTAAGCTTTGATACCCAAACGGTTTTTTGGGTATCAAAGTTGCACTTTGGACATTCATTTCCATTAAGAAAAAACTGCAAATCTTTTTATGAAAAGATGATTCACTCACTGAGTTCGTTGAAGAGCTACGGTAATACATTACTATGCATTTATTTATTTGCTACTATCAGATTATACGGTAACAGATGAGAACTCTGGACAGAGTGTGAGAACGGGAATAGAATGAATTACATACAATAAAAATATAAAACAACGCTTACAATAAACTTCCAAAGAATGAAAAACTCAATACATTCTACTCCCGTGAATTGTAGAAATGAAACAAAATTCTTTGAATTATGTTCCACTTTAATATGGATTCTTATGTACCACCAGTAACTATTATAATAATTTACTACTTGGTAATAATTCTAATAAATTTCTACTCAGTAGATTGACCATGAACCTTCGTTTATTATAAGTAGTTGGACTTGGATTATGGAGACATCAACACTTTTAGAGAACATTGCTGTGGAAAATCATCTTTTGGACAAATCACTATGAGTCATTCTTCATTCATCCCCAAAAAGAAATTTGAAATAGGAATTTTAGAAACAAATCTTTAGGAAATTTGATCAGACAGTTTATGTTTTTCTCTTGAATTTTACTCTAAATGCAAATGAAAGTATTACTGTGTGGATCTATCGCCACATGGGAAATAAAAATTGAAACAGAACGGGTTAATATTCAAAAAAATTAAAATCGGGTGATATCAATCACATCAGGATAAAATAAAATGTGTGAAATTTTTATCAAAGTTAGGACAGTAAAGCTAAACAACATAAAAAGTACAAGAAAAGAAACAGATCTAATAATTGATATTTTTATTATAACATTGAATATATGTTCTGGGGTCACCAAATAAATTTTTTAGAATACCTTTGAAAAGTGCTTTCTACATTATTACTAACGTTAATAAAACCTTAACATCTTTCAATTTCAGATTTAAAGTTTAGTTTACATTTGTCAAAATATATTTTCTAGATCCCATATTAGTCATATTAGTAATAAGATTATACAAAAATTATACCTTCAAATTATATTCTTTGATATTCTGCGAAGATTTAAGATTTAAAATGTTTTTACCCCACGTGGTTAAATATGGGGTCACCAGTTAATAAATTTTCCAATAGTCAACAGCTTATTTCATCCACCCTACAATTTAGAATAGTTTTTGTCTATTTATACTTGGGGTCACCAAATTGAGCAGTTTTCGTTGGTATACTGATCATATTTTCTGTTTCTAAATCATTCAGTAGTTTAAGCACAAAAACGAACATGTTGTAAACTACTAATGAATGTACAACACAGAATTAACATCATAGCAATAAAATTTCTTTTGATTTGCAATTAATAGATAATTACGTCCACCCACTTTATGATAGGCGTCGTAATTTATAAATGTAACAACATATACATACATATCATTATAAATAATACGAGTACGCATATAAGAAATATGATTATTAATTTTAAATTACTTTTACTTCAACAACAAAAAAAACGAACAAAATTAAAACTAATGATCATGATATTTTATATACAAAGTCAGTGATCGGTAATTTGGTTGATCGATTTATGTACATACTACAAAAGACGTTTTTTAATTATACATTATATACGCAGTAACAAAATCTAAACTTTTTTTTATGTTTTTTTTAAGTCTATCTCTAACAAAAAGAGGTCTTCGAACGAAATCACAGTTGGAATTATATACACACTATGTATGTTGATGTAGCATCATGTGTATATATGTACGTGAGTGCCAACAAAAGTCGATAAAATCATTAACGTGATTGGGCAAATAAGTCTATCTCTATATATGCGCGTGTTAAAATATTTTTTTAAAGTATATTTCACACCTCGAAACTACATCGTTCATACACAAAAGAAACACAAAACAAAACACTTAGTTAAATATATTTTTGATCAGCGCTCTTTATCACAATATTCATTTCATAATGATCTTCACCGAGATCAGTAATACATAAATATATTATGTATGTCGATATAATTAACGTGTGTACGTGAATTATATTATACTTAGTGTTAAGTGTTCTGTTGTTGAGAATTGCAGTTATTATTGTGCAGTTAAAGTGATCTTATGAATAAATCGGGGAATACACTGGCGACCTGAATGGTTGTATAGATCACCTTATGTCTATCTACAAAAAATAAATAATTGTTGACTAAAATGTATTTAAATGAAAATACTTAATCGATCGATCATCTTGCGATCAATAAAATATATTAATTTGGATCTACAGACATAATCAATCATATACATATATTGTACGCTATCACATATTCAACAAATTATTAATTTTCTGTATCATACAAGAAAAAAATTCAATCGAATCATTTGATTTATTGAAGGTCAAATCGAAACAATTGGATATAAAAAGAAATCCACCCACAAAACGAATGTTCACAGCATCCTCAATTCAATATCAATTCCCATTCAAATTTTAAACGAATTCTTTTTCTACAACGAAACAACAACAACAAAGTTAGTTGTGTACTTTTCATTTCCATTTTTTATCGTAAAATTCAACTTTCGATAAAACTTTCAAAAAAACACTATGTACTATGAGATCATTTGAAAAGTCAAACTATCTATGTACTATGTACAGATAGTAAAAAAAACGTATTAAATTAAAAATTACAATCACCTTCTTATCATTGGTATGGGAAAGCTGTAGTGTAAATCATCAACAACGGGCGATCCGACTGTCGTCAACAGCGATGGTACAAATGGCGTTGTTGATGATCCACGTCCCGGCAATGTTGTATATGGTGGCGGCAATAGCGTTGGTAATATATCCATGGGACGACAAATTTGTGGCGAATTGGCAACGGTGGTCGTCTCGTTTGGTGCCGCCCCCGCATGGTGATGATGATGATTGTGATGTAGACAACGTGATTGTCGTTCACGACGACGTTCCCGACGTTCACCTCGTCGTGGACGTATTTCAACATTATTATTAGCACTACTACTAACACTACTACTATTACTAATATTATTTACAACATCACTATTTGTCACTAATTTCAATTGATTGTCTAGAATATCAGTTGGCGATTCGGTCGATATTAAATTGGTTAGGTGCTGTTCTCGTTCCAATTCCAGTTCATTACTAATTATAATTATTTCGTCGATACTATCACTATTTGTAGGCATATTATTATTATTACTACAATTGACTATACTAATATTCGATTTATTCGTTGTATTATGATCACTTGATTGGTTTACATGAATTTTTAAACTGGACGGCGATAAAAGTGTACCAATTAATTTACCGTTAGCATTTATTAAACGCGAATTGCCACTATCATCATTAACATTATTACTACACTCGTTTTCTTTTTCAATAAACACTGTCGTTGTATTAGTTAGATCACAATTATTATTATTATTACGATCGACTAAATTGTCATCTGTCGCCATTTTATCGTTATAAAAACAAATTTAGTTTGAAAACTACTATGATATTATATATAATTCAGTCAACTTTCACTTTTCTATCAAAACATAAATGTAATTCATCATAATATCATTGCGATCATATTATAATGTCGAATCATAAACTTAACTATTTCTTGTTTGTTTTATCAACAAAAGAAAACAAAACCGAATGTCCGAATTTAATTTTGTTTTTATACAAAAAAAAACAAAACAAAAAATATAAACAAAAATAATCGTCTAACAGCGAGAATACGATCGTCTTCACATTAAAAATGTTAAAATCAAACTAAATTTGTTGTAAGTCATTGTATATAGTTAACCAAGAAGTCCTCTCTCTCCGCAATTGGAGCCAAAGCATACACTATAAAACTATTAAAAACCCTCTCTATGTATAGATCGATGTTGTATTGTGTGTTGTGTGTATATGCTGTTGCTCTACATTCATAAACAACAACCAAATTCAATATACGAACAACACTATATACGAGTATAAATAAAAAAAGAACGAAAAATAAATAACAAGAATAGTAACAATTGTAATGATCATGATGAATGTATTCCCCTTCTCTCATTTTTTGTTTGTGTATAGTTTTGTTTTATTTCGTTTTAGTTATCGTTTTTTTGGTAACGATCGTTTGAAGTTTCTGGTTTTTGTTTCATTTGTACATATTGTACACTGTTGAGTGTTGAGAGAACTATATGAAAACATCATCCATAACGTGTCAGTTGCGCTCGATATGTGGGTAGTGTGATGCATTTTAATGTTAGTATTGTATATTTCAATATACATACATATGAATATAGTGCGTGTGATACGATTGATTAATTTCCGGATTATGTAACCATGTGCGCAAAGTTATTGAATCGCTAATATTGGATGTCTGAAACGGCGTGCTTAATTAATTTTTTTTTGTTTCGTTTGATGTGACAAGTTTGAATTTATTAATTGTATGTCTGCGTATGAAAATAGATGTAATAAATTGGAAATATAAGTTGATTAATGTCTGTGGTCCAATTTTATGGCTAAAAATATAAATTTATATTTTGGCGCCCAACGTGGGGTACAATTTAATAGCAGTTTGTTGGGAAATGGCTTCGGTTTAACATGCTTAATTTTAATGAAAACTTAGTCAGTTCATTTTGCGTCGATTAATATCGAAGGGAAGATGGGGGAGATGTTTTCAACATTATGACAATGTTAAAGCAACTGAACTCGCTTTATAGGCACTTATTGCCACGCACCTATCCAAGTCGCGATAAAGAAATACATGGAACTGCTTAGATAGAATTTTTAAAGCTCTCAAATAATAATGATTTCCTGGTTAATGAGTTGTGCTTGGGTTAGCGAAAGCTTGGAATTTATCTAAAAATAGATTTTCTGCAGATCAATCTGATTTAACCTTGTAAAGTTGTTTCTTCTTTCTTTACCTGTAATGAAGTGGATTTCAGCTTAATGTGACACATAACCATAACACATAACCATAACAACTATTTAAAAACATTCATATAGAGATGGTGTCCATATCCTTACTCATTCGATGTCTTTTGATCTCTTGTGTTTACTCTTTTAAGGCGCTCTTCTCTTAGAAGCTAATTGGTGCTTTTTCGAGCACACCAACTGCATTTTCGATTTCTTTCCAAATGAACTGACTGAGGTGGTGTCTTTATAGTTTCTAATTTGTGTTTATTGGCCCACCTCTCAGAAAAACAGGAATTTGAACCGAAATATACTTGAACCTTTTGTACTAATAGCATATCAAAGCCAAGATGTATAAGCGAACCTTTCATTTTTTCCTCTTTACTAAAAATTTCTATGCAATAGTAGGTAGGTCTCTCCTTCTAAATAATACAGAGCCGGCTAAGGTTGAAACATCCATTATAGGGTTTTGTATTTTACACACCGCTTGCAAATGTATGTCTGCGTATGTAGATAGATGTAATAAATTGGAAATATAAGTTGATTAATGTCTGTGGTCCTATTTTATGGTTAAAAATATAAATTTATATTTTGGCGCCCAACGTGGGGTTCAATGTATGTAATAGCAGTTTGTTGGGAAACGCTTTCGGTTTAACATGATATATTTTAATGAAAATTTAGTCAGTTTATTTTGCATCTATTAATATCGCAGGGTGGAACCTGAACTTGCATGATAGGCATTTTTTGCCACATTTTTCCAGGCGGCGATAAAGAAATTATGCTTGGTATATGAAACTGCTTCTTCTAGACGTAGCTAAAATAAGAATAATTTTTAAAGCTCAGTGGGTGTCTACATCTTAGATATAGATCTTCGGATGATTTTTCAGAGTCATGAAAGTGTAACGGTATCACATTACTTTCTGTTACGACTGATGCAAAACTTGGCACTTGTGGTTCGGAAGTGATTCACCAAATTAATGCACATAATCGTCAAACAACGAAAACACAATTTTATATTTGTTGATTGATAAGAAAAACTTTTATTGATGATCTACAATAAATCGTAATCTCAATGACATGCAATTGCTAAGACTAATTAATTACATATAAGCACTTACAATTTTAAAATTTACAAAATAAATATTTATAAACGCAGATAAAGTTTATTCACATTCATCACAATCATTTATGAACAAACAAATACATTCGTAGAACAACAGATAAGTTTACCGATACACACATTCACACACGCACATACATACACTAACGCATATTCGTTGAAATCTAAATTTAGGGTCTATTCTGTCGTTACTCCTCATTTTAATTCATAAACGTCAAGTTTATCGTACACACACGAGTACACATGTAATATACGAGAAACATCTTCTATACAGTTGATTGACCTCGACTTACATAAAATATGCGTATTCAACCACCATATATACTCACTCGAAACATACATATAGTAACGAAGCACTTTAGAAAATAAACACATAAATTATACACAAGCATGACTATATTGCACTCCCTCATATATGATTGTGTCATCTCGATTTCATTTCGGAAAATTTCCACATATCAAACTGAAAGTGCGGCTTAATTTGATGTTTAGAGATGATTTGGAGTGCAGTTGAAGATAAATTAGCTTTAAATATATCATCATTCGTGAATTCGACCACATTGACACGGGTGATATTGAGTTTGTCAGCTGTTATCCCCGTAATGAAAACATCTTCCAATTTCAATGGACATGCCACAAGCGACTCACTAAATAAATCGTGCACACAATCGATGGTCATTAAATAGCTCGGCCCAGATGTGAATGGCCCGAAAGTATCATGCGGAAAATCGGTTCTACTTAAATAATATTTTGAATCTTTATTTCGAAATGGTTTCCAATTGGTGGCCAAATGGCCAAATATTGTTCGATTAGCATTGCCGACCGTTTCGAGAAATTGTAAGAGTCGCGATACATTTATAAACATATCGTCGTCGCTTTTAAGATAAAATCTCGTCTCATTGCAAAACGTATCGATCCAATTCAACGCCGAGACTGATTTGAGGGTCAAATTATTGTAACTATCGATGAAATCAACTCGAATTATATCGTTGTATAAACGGTTTTCGTTTCGTAGATCTGTTTCTAAAATTTCGTTGGCGCTACGGCCGATAACGAAACCAAATCCAATATCACTTCGAGTACCATAGTGTCCCCAGGTTTTACGTATATGACCACGTTGGATCTGGTTGGTAGGTGCTGATATAACAAGTATCGTAACCGTGATGTTTTCACCATTATTTGGGCATATCCGTGTATCAAAGGTATAGTAGTCGTTACGATCGAATTGGATCAATAGTAAATTTGGTGGAGGCAGCATATAGTTTTCGACCAAAACTTTAAATAAAAAATTCACAATCACCAATCTTATCAGTCATAATTAATTGTTGTTATTTACCTGAACCACTTGAATCACCTGAATCTAATAAATATTGAGTGGAATTGATTAAACATATCACAATCGAAAATAATTGAGGGATTCTTACTTTGATTATCCATCGATAACGGTAAATTCACCATATCAGTAGCTCTCAATGAGATTGTGTGGATTATTAAAATCACAACTGTTAAAACAATTAGAAGTGCTAAGTGATACCGATATCGTTGATTTAACATTTCGACATATGTTTCTGTTAGATTCGGTACCGAAGTTGAAGCCAGACTATAAGCTGTCGTGTATCACTTAATACTAAAATGTATTTTCATTGCCGGTAGTGGATCGAAATGTACACAATTATTATAACAACAATTTTACGGAACTTATCGTATCTATAAACAGCGATACCGATATGTGATAAGATTATCGGTTAATCAATGTGCAGGTATTGCACACGTTTATTGTTTTAAGCGTATCACAATTTAATCTTTTGTTTAATATGAACAGCATTCATATATACGATAGGTGGTACAGTAGTTGATTTGTTCCAGAAAGCAGACCAAATTTTCTCATCGCGTCGTACAATAAAAATGGTTTGTTTGTAAGACATAATGGCTACAAACCAGAAAGTATGGGAACTTACAGGATTGGAACTGTCTTTTGTCTGTCCCTTTACACCTTTCAACCATATTCCAAGTCGTAATATACGTCATATAACTATGTGCTATTGATGGTTTAATCAGTGCACAAAGTCTAAATAGCACAAAGGTTTATATTGTAAGATACAACCAACCGGCCCTTAAGGTTCCATACCGGTAAGTGTAAAATGGTATGGGACGATCTAAATACAATTAAACAACTGACAAACACAGTAATACACATGTGGCCATCAGGGCACACTGGAGTCGAGGAGAATGAGGCTGCAGATGGTCCTAACATGCTGAGATGATCTGAAGAGCTTTGCCTGGCACAAAAGTCAAAACTATTCGTACTTACCAAACCTGAGTTGAGACTTCTTCACAGGTCATGTTACTTTAAGATTGCATCTTAAAAACATAGGCCTGTGTACGAGTAGTATAGATTCCACTTCAGAAACTTGGAAGTGGAATGAACGAAACATGTACTGTGACAATGCATGGCTATTTTATCATGGCTATCTTAACGGTAGTGCTTTTAAACCCGAGTACATAATGCAAATATAGCCCAAAGATAGTATCAGAAGGGATAGTTCATTGAGTATACCTGATTCACTAGCAACACTAACAGGTTATTATTGGAATTAAAAGTTACAAAACTATGTCGACGGGTTTGTTTCTTAGCTATTGTAGTTTTATAATTATTATAAAATGTATAACTATTATATTTTATGCAGTCGTTGGTATCAACTAATTTCAATTTTCATAATAATTAATTATTTGTCGTAATATTTTGTATAAAATAGTGTCTTTACTAAGACGAGGTGTGTCTTGGACAAGAAACATTTAATTTTAGTTGTACTATTAGTTTTAAGATGGCAGTATAAAACAAAACTGTTGAAGTATGTACTAAATGCAGAGAATAAAATAAAAGAAAAAGGGCTTTTGGGAGGCATTCGTACAAGAACCATAAGCGATTAAGCATATACGAGTTTTCTGGAACTTTCCATTTTGGTGAACCATACTGGTGGAGGTGCTTGCTAAAAATCTACAATATATTTGGTACTTTATGATATTTTAACAACGAAAATTATCTTGTTATGAACAGGCGTTTTTAGAACAGGCTTATTGACACTCAAATGCTCTGCCTTATCGACATTCGAAATGTTTCTCGGATATCGAAAAAATTTGCTATATACAAATTTGATTAATGTTTTTTATTTTAATTGAGAAAATCTCTAACAATTAATTAAAAATTACATTTATGTTGTCTGTGTAAAAGATTAACCAATATTAAATCATTTAATTTCACTTTTTGGCTTTGATATCAACTTGGTTTAAGCATCATTCTTTCGAAATGTTCCACGCCGTAACGACTTTTGTTATCAGTCAACTAATTTAACTTGCTATAGGTAAGAGATACATCTTAACTTATATATTATTTTACATTATACTCAAAGATAATAAAAAGGACCTTATTTCTTGCACATGAGTTTTTGTGCCAACCAGCTGTCCAGTTTATTTGCAGATGTTTAATGAATCCGATAATATTCTTCGCTGGGGTCGAGAGTAATCCATTCTGACTGATTCCTCGGCATTAATTCATTCGTCGGTGGACAGTAGCCCCGCAAAGGCACATAATATATCTTGAAGATTCCACTTTTGAATATCCCAGGAACGCCTACTGTCGGACGCTCTCAGTTTCATCAGAGTTCCACTTCCGCTCTGCTATGTCGTTTAGTGACCACGCAGAACGATTAATGACTATCCCATCAATTTCAGCGTACCCCGGCATCCACATAACAGTAATCTTGTTCTGTTATTACTAAAAGATTTAAGATCAATCTAGAGAGTAAAAGAGTTGAATATCTCGGAATATTAAAAAAATGGATCCAACTGTTAAAACTGACAGAAATGTAGTCACAAAGTTGTGCTAAAGATGAGAATTTAGTTATACTGTTTAATCTCATGTTGGAAAAAGCATCCTCCGTTCAATCAATCAAATCCTGGTAGGTATATATAATGACGAGTTGCATAATGCGCCTATACTTGAACTTGTCGAGTGTTGATCAAATTCGTTTGGTTGGACCTTATTTGATCAAAAAAGGCTTATACCATTCGGAATGAATCATGCATTTGGCATGAAATATAGTTGATATATTTCAATAGAGCAAATTTAGTTTTAAATTAGAATTTTGGATAATGGACAACTACTTTCAAAAATCGTCAAAATAGTGTTTATCCGAACTATTATGTTGTATGTAACGAGCCAGAGCGTTATATTGTCGAAAGCATACAAAACTTGACCATTGCTGATTCAAACGGTTACTCCATGGGACCAAATTGTATCACTCGAATAGTGGCTCTCAAAGTTGTAAAAATGTTTGAAGCTTTTTATTTTATCTTCAATATCGAAGACTGTCTATAGTTGTTCTTATGTATGTACCTTGAAACCAGTAGTAATCAAATAACTGCTTTAATTGTACAAATTAAATTTTGTCATTTGGCATTTGTCGAGAGGTTCACATGGTCTTTCCTGTACCATTTTTCCTTTGTTGGTTTCGTAAGTTTTTCGTTTCGATTTAACGAGGTCTTCCAGTTGCCCCAATAACAGCAATACCATAAATTGGTGACCCCGCACGGGGCAACATACGAAGCCTTTCTTAGTGTTTATAATTTTAACATATTGACACAGTCATCAACGGCGAACAATTATAATAAACGGTAGGCAATATTTAACGGTTTGAAGTAATCAACGGTAAACAATTATAAATGGTATGCAATAATCAACGGTGAAAAATTATAACTGAAACGCATATATGTTTCAGTTTTAACCTTGAATGTATTTGTTTAGGTCATGATTCAGAAAGTATTTATTGTTGCCACGTGGTGGAAGTATTAGGTATCATAATCTACAATGGTGACAGGTAAAACCGGAAAATATGACTAAACCTAATATCATATAAGGTATGGCAAATCAATCGCCACGGGTTGATAGAGTAAACTTCAAAACCCTGTTGACTCCGACAAATATTCCACTATTCACTAACAAGTCTAACAAAATATGTTGTTTCTCAACTTCAAAGATTATTAAGCGGAGCTGCGGAATGATTTTATATTACAAAAACTAGCCAACTCCTATCTGTTATATGTGTACATGACAAATAGCAATGATCTTCTCTTTAGATTCGTTAGCCGTGTTAGCTGACAAAATAAAAGATGTTTTAATTATAATTCAAAACGGTGAGCCTCTTGTATAACACGTACTTAGATCAAGCAAGGGCCAAAAGTCTAAATGTGAAAGCTAAACTGCATAGATTGTAGGTCAAACAAATTCTAACTCCTAAAACATAGGCAATGGAGCACCCACTGGTACCTGTGGGGATTAGCGAGTTATTGTTTGGAATAATTGGTTAATGCGTGTGACATTTTGCCACGATGTGATCGCCGCGGTTATCAAGAAACTAGTCGAGAAAGAAATTCAGTCATTAGAATTCTTATTCTCTTAGACACTCAAAAGCGTTACATTGCTTATGATAAATAATGATGGCATCGTTCACTTAAGACAGATAAAGTGTCATGACCAACTGGACTATGCAAGTATATTACTTACACTACAGTACTTGTGTATGGTGAAACCATAAGGCTGCTACTAGATTAAATTTGTTTATCTATAATATCTCTATATCAGTCGGATTTTATTCCTACTCATCACAATAGATCTTATCCATTTGATTTTAAAAGTTTAAATATTTCCAGTCATTTATAATTTATAACAATATTCGTAAGTGTGCAATTAATAAATAAAATATTGGCGCCCAACGTGGGGCTATGTATTTTGGCCTAATAGAATTATTCCACAACTGAGTTTGAATGTTATGTTGTATTGCTCATAATTTAAAAGTTTCATGCTCTGAGTTTATAATTTACCCAATTGACTCTGAATATACCCCATTACGATCTACGCTATTGATTTGCCAGCATGTTTTTTTAAATAATTTCCTACTATAATATGCGGATATTCAAACGTAATAGATGCCAAAATTTATATAAATCCTTTTGAGCATCAAGCAAAAGAAGTTATGGATATACATAATTGGTAACTATATATCCCCTAGGATCTAATCACAAATCTCTACAAACTAAAATTTATTTAACGCCGGCTACGTGACAAGAATGTTTGGTAAACGTGATAAAATTGTATTCAATAGATTCGATATTTATTCCTTATTTACCATTTAAAACTGTAATATTTGAATCACTTGTGGTTTATTTGCTTCAGGGACCGATTAAATTAAACAACACGATCCCCAATTAAATAGCATCTTAATCTTAGAACAGAAAACCTTATTTTACAATTTCCACTCATAGATAGCGTCTATGCCAAGTAAAACGTCGATCAGGTTATAGGCCTTAACAATAGATGGCACCAAAACAAAAAACAACAAATATATTAAAATAGTGTTTATAAAATTTCGATGGGTACTTTGTTTTTTCTTCAAATTGTTGTTGCTTCTTTATTTATAATAAAATTTAATAGTTGTTTTTTATAATCCTACAACATATTATATATTTTAAATATTTATTTATATATGTATAATATAATTACAAATAAATGCGCCATTAATTTCTGTTTTTATTTAATTGCAACACATGTACGTTTATGGTAACTTTAAATAAACAAAAAACAATCGATAAAAACTATATTGTACAAATTTTGTTTTATTTAAAATTGATTAAATATTGCAATATATATGGTATATATAATCATAATAATAATAATAATAATAGGTAATAATGGCCATTTTGTTCATACCGCAAACACCGTTTATATAGTTTTTGTTTATTTAAAATTATAAATACATAAATATTAAATAATAATTATAATATATTATTATAACTAATTTAAAATATAAGTTTTTATTTATATATATATATATATTATGTATTTATTTATTTATATAAATATATTTATTACAGGTTTATAATAACGATAAACGATTTCTATTTTAATATATTAGGAATGGCATTTTATGGTTTTCTTTAAGAATTTGGCCTTTATATTTATTAAAAATCTTTTGTTTAATAAATAAAAATAAAAACCTCAATATAAAAAATATATATTATATATAAAATTTATTTTGATTTTCGATTATAATTATTTATAAATGGGGAGATCAATTAATTAATGGTTAATACGAATGTGTATGCATATGTATGTTTCTATTCCTAATCAATTTATATAATTTAAAAGAGAGCTTCGAGTGTTGAGGGGATGATAGTTCGCTGTCTTTTTGCACTGCTAACATCGCATATACTTCTAATACCACATTTTTAAAATACATTATACTTGTAACAGGGTCCGTCAGTCGAAGTGCTACCAACTTCACGCTGAAGTAGGTATATAGTTTGATATTTCCCACGAATACCACAGACTGTTCAAAACGAAATGTTTATATTAAAAATATTTTAACAATGGCAGTCATAACTTGTAAACCACCACAAATTGATTCTTTTAAAATGTGTGTGTCGATCCTTAGCTATTCGGTAATGAAAATGTTCATAAGTAGCCCTGAATACAGTTAATTTAGTTATTCAAAGAAATAAGTGATTTTCTGTCAGAATATAATGCAATATAATGTCAAATATAATGCAGAATTTATACTCGAATTAGGTCATCAAGGAACAGGATATTCACAATCAAGGCGTGATGTATCTAATATAAAGAATCTAAAGCCAAAAACTACCAAAAATGTCATGGAATCTAATTCGAATGGACGTGTGGTAGTCACGAAAGACGGAATCAGTTGGCTCAACTGTTATCGAGCGGTAATAATTTTGGCTTAGTTCGTATTTGTAAAAACGATATGAGTTAGAACCGCCATGTTATCAACTTAGCAAAATCTAAAACTTTTACATGGAAACAAATAAGACAAATTGTCAAAGCTTAACAGAAATCAACGATAACTGTTTGCAATAGACAGTTTAGCACGATTGTGTAACACAACTAATCGTGTAATTTTAAGTAACAACACAGTAAACATTAATTTTTCGTTCAGTTTCGTTTAAGTTTTATTTAAATTCACACCACCGATCAGATGGCGAAAAATCCTTTTTACATCCTGCCCCTATCGGCCCTATCGGGTTTTTGACCCCGAAACCTGCTACTCCAACTGCCGCAGCTTTATCCATTTCGAAATTTGGTAGGTATTTCATAATTTGTGTTACTGATTCGCTAGCCATCTGGCCGAATTGTATGTATCGAACAACTATCATTGATAACTTTAATGACAGCTCACTTTACTGACTTACTTATTAATTTTAATTGTGTCGTGACAGATATTATTTAACGGAACTGGACGATGAGTTCTTAAAGACTCGCTTGTGATGTCGCTTTAAGTTACTTATATTTCTGAATAATTTCTGGTTAGCGCTTTATATGGATTCCTATCTAATAGTCAGGAAAGAGACTAGAATTCAACTGGAAAATTTAGACGAAAGTTGGAAGTATTAATCTGTAAGAGGTTCCTAGAAGTAACTATAGGGACGATATTGATGAATTACATCACAATTCCAATAGTCGTATTTTCATATTGTCTTAGTCGAATCTTATGATTTTTGTCACTTGAATGTGACATTTTGTCATCCAGTTTTTTCAAGTGACAAATAATTTAAAAATATATTTGTATTTTTTTACCATTTCTTGTCAGATTTAATGTCATATCAAATAAGGAAGAATTCCTTTCCTGTCAGATTTGCTGTCATGTCAAATAAGGAAGAAAGACTATTACTTCGAAAACGTGTTAAATAAGGAAAAGACACCATTTGTCAATAAAGATACTTTCGATGGAAACAAAAGGAAAATATTATTATTGACGGGTAAATTCACATTTTTCAAAAAACGAGAATTAAGGATTGGAAAGTCTGGTAATACTATTCCAGCAATTGTTTCAGTATTGACATGTAAATGAAACGTTCGTTTCTCGTACCATAAATCATGATATCCATTATGAAAAAAATATTGTCAGTCAAGTCAAAATAGGACAAAAATATATTTTTTCGTTATGTGCGAGAGAAATAAAAAATATTTCCTAGTGCAAAAATGTATTCAGTACCGAATAAATTTTATGGTAACTGAAAAAATTATTATAGCAGTACTAACAAAATATATCAAGAGAAGCATTTTTATTCAGGACTGGAAAAATATTTTATATTGTATATGGATGTGAAATCGTTTCTGTATAGTGAAGTCATTTTTTAAAAGTGAAGTCATTTCTTAAATATTTTGTGTTAGTTTCTTAATTTTTAATGAATAATTATGGTAAGTTTATTTTGTTTATATTTATTGTTCTGTCGATTCAAAGTGGATTTTTGTTTTTTGCAATAGCAAAAAAATTGTGATATTTATTGGTTATGTTACAAACATCTGTCAAAATTAAGTTTTGCTATAAAAAAAGAGAGATAAAAGGAAAAATTGTATCTGTCACTCTAATGGTATTTTTTTCTCTTTTTGGTTTATTCAGTAAGAAATACTGTCAGTAATTTTTCATAATGGATATCAGACTAAAAGGTAGTCGTTAAACTGAAATTCGGCGACAGAAAAAAAAATTTCCGTATATAGTTGAAGTTCAGGACCATAGTGCCAATTCGGACAAACAGATTTCCGCATCGTATCAATATTGTGTATAAAATTTCAATGTTCATTGTGTCGTTTAGACGTTAAACTGTATCACTTTTAATTAGGTAGTAGCACTTGGCTCGACAGACCCTCTATGTATTATATATAACGAATAGTTTATTTAAGAGAAACACGTTGAAATAGTTTTGTTTTCTTTTTGTAAAACACAATTTATAATAATCATTAACATTAAACTTATAACCTATGTTGTGTATAGCATATTTAACTTAGTCACAATAATTAAACTTATATATGTTTATTTACATTTTGTTGTTGTATCTTGTAATTTCTTCCACAAATCGAATTGTTCATTTGGTTTAATCATATGTACGCTAATCGCTTTCTTAATGTAGCACGGGTTGAATGATATTCGACGATTTAGAAATTCGTTAACATGTACCCGTTTTATATTGCTCAGATGTGCCACAATACCGGTTGTATAAACATCTTCTAGTTTTAAATATGTTTGATTCAACGAATTGTAGTATAGATCGTGTATACAATCCGACGTCATTAGATATGCTGGCCCGGTTGTAAATTGTGGAAAAACGGAGGGAAAATATTGTTTCACCGATACATAGTATTTTGATTTTCGATTCCGTATCGGTTTCCATTTTTTCGCCAATCGTCCATATATGGTTTTTGTGTCTTTTATATGCTTTTCCACGAAGCCCAACAATTTTGGTACATTGATGAACATATCGTCGTCGGTTTTAAGTACAAATGATGCTTTTTCACAGTAACGATTCACCCATTCCAATGACGATATGGTTTTTAGTGTTAAATTATTGTAGCTATCGATAAAATTGCCTCGAATCAAATCGCCGTACATATAATTTTCCGCCTCCAATTGATCTTCGATCGCATGATTTTCGGTACGACCGAGTATAAAACCAATTGCAACATCACGCCGCTTTGTATAGTGGCCCCACGTTTGACGTATTGCCAGTCGAGCTTCGCGATGTGTTGGCGCCGACGTAATTAAAATGAGTAGTCGTAGCGGACCACCCAATTCGGGACATATATCCGAATTTGATTCGATATGGCCCGCCTCATATAGTTCGGCCGTACGTATACCCTTTGACGTATCCAACGGACCACCGCCACTGTTTGTATTATTGGGAACCGATGGCGTGGGCACAATTGACACAGTTACATTATTGCTATTAATTTTATTACTATTACTATTACTACTAGAACTAATACCAGCATTACTATTGCTATTATTCGCGCTATTATCATTACTATTTGGCAATTTACTGTTGTCTATTTTGGCCGGCAATTTTGTTGAGCTGACAGTACCCATATCATTGCTCCCATTGTTATTTGTCTTTTCCATTTCTTTATTTGATGTCGTTGTGTTGTTGTTCCCCGTACCTGTGAGGTGAGAGATAAAGAAAACAAAAGAAAATAAGATTATTATCTGTTAAACTATAATTAAATACGAGATGGATGATAAAAACTGCATTAACCACAAACGATTATTATATGTAGCGGTTGTAAGCTGATAGCGACGATACACTAATTAGCTTCAGTTGCAAGAATTACATACTGTTTCTTTTGTTTTCATAAGATGTCATATGCGTCAAAAATGTAATTATGGTGATACATTTGTGTGTATGCTGGTCGATGCCAAGTGTCACGTTTGGTCGATGCCAGATAAAAGTAAACAATTGCCAAATTATTTTTGGTTTTCTTTCAATTTAAAGTTTACGATCATTTTGAATACATTTAGATAGACCCGTTCAAGTTTATAAGTTAGAAAATTTGCACAGAGTGGCTCTAATTAGCACAGAGTGGCTCTATCTTAGCCAAACTTGAAAAAAGTGCCTCAAAGTTAATTTATAATTAAAAACAGTTCTAGGTAATCAAGGAAAATAAAATGACAATAATAATCAAACAGGTTGTCCAATGGTGACCCATACCGTACCAAGAATAAGATTAGAACACGAACTATACTGCTGTAAACAGTCAGGAGATACCAGATCGTTCGATTCGCATACCGAAACGCAGCTTAATTTTTAAGAGATTTCGAAACAGTTTGACCACGTTTCTGTCGGCATACCCAATAACTTGTTGTTAGATTAGATGTAACTCGACCACTTTTTATACCTTGGGTATAACTTTAGCTCGCCAAACCAATCGATTAGTCTGTGACATATGCGTGCAATATTAAAAAATAAGGAACATGTCCACGACAGTGTCTAAAATTTTACATCATGTTTCCCTATAAGTTCCGAATGGTAAGAACGATTACGCTTTGCTTAACAAAAAAAATGAAACACCTCGTCAAATCAATCATATAAAGACCGTTTTCATCGTACTGAGGAAAACTTGCATCGCTCATAGGGTTGTCATGATTAGATAGAAAACACAGCATATATGTATTTGGTTAAACATAGATAATTTTTGATGGCTTAGGCAACCCGAGCCCGCCTGTCAGCTCGAGCATAAAGTCACCTAATCAAACTATTGTAAAATGAGTCTTTTTTAGTGATTGAAAAACATCAGTGGGTGCATGCACACTTATAATTGAAAAGTTGGCTAGACTCATACGCTATAGCCTTGAGACACATGATCCATTGAGATACTTCTCTTTTATAGATGTGATGTGACTGGAAAATCTGACATCACAGTACAAAGTAAACCATACTATTGAGTAAAAGTTATTTCTTACCAAGAAACTCGACTATCGACATATTGAAACCATTAGAATTAAGGGTACACGCTCTTTCACTAAATAACTGTATAGCAAATGTACAAACTGCACTTCCGTAAAAGTTAAGTCAACTTGTCGAATGCATGAGAGGTCCACTGAAGTTAGCCAACCTCAATTTAATTTATTTTGTAATTATTTTCATAATCTGACTGCATCTATAGACTTTAGCACAATGTCAGAGAAGTGAGAGCTTTCTGGTCCAAGCTTTCTGGTACATGAATCATCCCAAGCTATCTGATTGAATGTATGTTAATGTGTCTTGACAGTTTTTAATTTTTTAAGCCATCCAAATAGTATGTTTTACTGAACTTTGCAATATAGACCTCTGTTTCAGCGATGTTCCACTAACGTTACCCACTTTTCGAAAAAGATATTGGTTGAAGTTTTGAAACAAACAGAATTCGTAAAAAGCCATGTCTGGAAAACATAGTGAGTGAATGAGTCAAATATTTGTGTATCAAAACTGTTTTTGCCTATTTTAAAAGCATCATCAGCCACGAAATTTAGGATTGCGCTTAAACATGACTTTCTTTAGAGTTCCTCACACAGAACTGAATGACAATTTCTGTCATCTCGATTAGTATATGCATTTGAAAGAAGGAGCAGATAAATTACAACTAGATGACCTATTACCGTTATTATGTTCTAGTATCCGGTACCTGTTTACCGCGTTAAATTTGTGACTGTTTCGTCAATACTAAGAAATTATTACGAATGTTGATGCTTAGACTATAGGCAATTAATGGAACTTTCATGGCTACGAATATTGGTAGATTAACCAGTGAGCGCAATTTACGTGTTTTTTAAAGGAGTTCCCGGATGGAGCCAGGATGGAGTCCTCGGTGTTTTCGATTAGGTGCTCGACACATGATAAATATTATTCTGACCTACTTAATGTTCCATGTGTGTCGCAACTATAATTGAACATCCTCCACTGTTACAGCAACTATAATTAAACACTAAGTCAACGCATGACTTGTATGTTGTGCCAAAGCAGAGATAAGAAGACCCCCAGCATACAAATACTGTCGTACATTATTCTCGCAATGAAAACACCAAGTTATTACTGAGGACGATTACATCAGAATTGGTCACTTAATGATGAAGATGCACCAGATAGTTCTAGAACAACAGAAGCATACAAATCTATCAATTAAGAGGGTTGGTAGTATAAGCTTGAACTTCGGCAATATAAAAAAAAATACATACATCTTTGTAAAAGGACAGTAATGCAGTCACAATGCTATGTCTAATTTACCTCGTATGGAAGTTAATCCAGAACTGATGTACGACGTTGGTCTATAAATCAATGATTCTAAACGCATCTAAATGCCAAAACGCAACGGATTTCAGTAGGTGCGACCACACCTCTTCTCTTTTTTTTACAAAAGAAGGCGAAAACTATTCCAGACATCAATACTACTAGGGCCCACGGTTCAACCCACACACACATACAGATTAAAAACACTTGATTAATGTTTCGTTACCACCCCGGGAATCGAACCCGAAACCCTCGAATGGCAGAGCAAGCACGCTACTTTCTCTGCCACGAGAGCGACTCTTCTCTTAATATAGGCCATTCGGCAGGCATTAAAATCTTCAAAATATTTTTATGAAAACGAAAACTGTTTTTTAGATTGTTGGTAGAATGGAAAGTTCGAGAATCCCATTGATAATATGTATCGGACAAATTTGACTTCGGGATGTTTTCGTGGACGTGTCCATGTTTTCAAATGGATGTTTTATGAGAAAAGTTTCAATGTATCACGAGCAATTGCTAAGTAAATCATTATATCTCCATTTTCGATCGCAGTTTGGTGTCGGGAGTACGGACATCATGCGCTGGGATAGAGCCGATTAGATTATCCAAATTATTGTAAAATGAGTTTTTATCTTGGGGTAGGCTTACATCAGAGGGCGTCTGTACAAAGACAATTGACAGGTTGGATAATCTCATGTGCAAGGGAAGCTTACACATTCGATAATCGACTACCTGAAAGTCCAGTACAGCGTTTTTTACCTGCGGCCCAATGAGAAATCCAACTCCAAGATTTTCGAGGTCATCTCCACTGTGTAGCAACGTATAGCGCTGGGACACATGTTCTCCACTTTTAGACCAACGAGTTTCTTGGAGCGCTACGAGTTCCAGCTGATACTCTTTCATACATGTGATAAGGTCGTCAAACGCGCCAAGTTTTCTAAGTAACCGCCCGTTTCACGTGCCGATCCTCAATTTCGTGTCCGGGTACATAAGCGGGGGCATCATTATTGTTTTGGCGGTATCCGATTTTATTTTGTTTGTTGACATTTAACATTTGTTGTTTTATACGAATGCGGGTCGTTTTATACGGTACGATATGGGTCTTTTCGCTCGAAATATTTACGAAACATGGATGTCCCCACTCACAGGGCCCAGATTGCGATTAAAACAGTGATATGCTTATTTGATGACGCAATACATTCCATAGTCTAAGGAGTCGTTGCTATGCGTTGCAAGCTAATTCAACGATTTGTGGCAATAGTATTGATATGGGGGATGTATTGGCAAAGTAGTCTGAACTCGAGCAAAATCAGAGTTGTGTCATTTCATTTACATCTCCGATCGTAATCAGACGACTTCGAATTATGTTTGCATCCCATCCCATATTCAGTTCGAACTCGCATAATTTCAACGACAGTATACCAATCGAGCGTACTGTACAATCTTAAATTATTTCTTATAATCTACTGCTATATACCGTAATTGCAATTGGACATACTTATTGCAAACATTGAATAATGTACTCCATATATCCATTATGTATTTGTAAATCTGTCGGTTTTCCATTTGAATGGTTGGTATAGATTGTAACGCGTATTGATTCTGATATACTCGTACGTACATATACACGAGTATGTGCAGCTTTTTCTCTCTATTTATAGATTATTGGTTAAGGTGAGGATAGTTTTGTGTAGTTATTTAAATTATTGGTTTTTTTACTTATATGTTTGTAGTAGTTAAGGAATGTGATAATGAGTTTGAAAACGAAACCATATCACTGTATGTATGTGTGCTTACCGAGCTACGAGTATATGGTATAGTTGGAAGAAAACACAAATGGAAATTAATGACTTAACGATATCTATGTATATCGAGAGAAATGGGTGTCATGTGATATGTGTGTGTGTTATTATGAGATAAGGTCAATCACATATAGATTGTTCTAAAAATAAATCTATTTCCTCAAAATGTGTATTGAAAACCCGTTGGGAAATGCAGTAAAAATATAAAAAAGTACGGGTACATGAAAATCGAGTATCTGCGCAATTAAGTTTTAATTCTTGGCATAGGTCACTGCGTTATGCTCATTTGTGTAGTCTTAAGAGTTTAAAACTGGTTTTCAGAACAAATTTAAAATGAAATTCCGCGATGGGATCAAAGAATATAGGTGCCTAAGATTATACAGGATGAGGCAAAAGTCCCGCTACTATTTTAATTGTGCGCCATTTTGGTTATGTGACGTTTAGCTCAGTTACGCTTTAACCTTTGTGTTGTGTATAGATGTCCCAATTTTAGTGACAATATTTATTGAAAATAATCGTTCCATTATTGCCACTCAGCGGAAATTGCGTCAAAAATATCCTAATCGTCCAGTACCTCAAACAACCACAATTTATCGTTTACATGCGAATTTTCCACAGTACGGTACGAAAGCAGACCGACCTCGTTCTGGAAGACAATGGACGTCTTGTATAACGCTGAAAATGTGGCTCTGTTACGCGATAGTGTTGTAGTCTCCAGGAACATCAATTCGGAGATGTGGTTTCCAGTTACACATTTGTGCACGCAGTTTAAGGCGAATTTTGAGAACAGATTTGAAAATTTTCCCGTACAAAATTCAATTAGTCCAAAAATTGCTACCAAGTGATCCTGATCAACGAGTTGAGTACAGTTATGCAATTCTAAGGCTTTCTGGTGAAATTGAAGATTTTTCGTCTAAATTGATAATGAGCGATGAGCCCATTTTCATCTCAGTCGCCACGTCAGTAAACAGAACAGATGGGTTTTGGGGAATACAGAATCCTCAAATAATTCATCAAACATCATTGCATCTTCTTAAAACAACTGTATTGGTCTATATTTTTTTGAAAATGACCAAGGTGTTGAAGTTACTGTTACTTCCGAACGGTACCAAGACATGATTCAAAATTTTCTTGTTCCTGAAATGGAAGAGCGAGAACTAGAGGACATGTGGTTTCAGCAAGATGAGACCACAGCACACACCGCCCGTTCAACAATTCAATTATTGAATGAGGTTTTTCCACGAAGCAGGTTTTCGCAAAATGTCGATTTAACATGACCAGCCAAACCTATACTTATCTTTTCTTTGATCAAAATTATAGCCAATCAAAATGGTAGCGGGACTTTTACTTTCACCCTGTACATAGTATTTACGGATTAAGTTAGATCAAAAGATTACTTGGCAAAAACATAGAAAAGAAAATTGCAACAAAGCACGCAATATGTACTGGAAATGCAAAGAGTCATTTGGTAAAGCATGAGGTCTGAACCCAGACGCATATACTGGCTATACTTTTCAATGATCAGATCCATAATCTCGTTTGCCGCACTTATTTGGTGGCCTAGAACAATGAGTGGGAGTCAGGGAGACCACTAAATGGCCTTTAAAGACTTGTTTTTCTGGGTATTGATTTTAGGATAAGAAGGTTTGCATTCAAACAACCGATCACCTACAAGACAGAGAAAATCTAATTGGCCCTTATACCGCTCGACTGATGATCTTTGCAGACGGATCAGTATGTTTTAATCAAGCTGATGCCGGGGTATATACACAAAATCTGAGGTCAAATAATCTACCCTTAGCACCTTTTCTGATAGCCAGGCTGCTCTAAATTCGATTGTTTCAAATACTGTTTCATCGAAACTTGTTTTGGAGACGATAAGATATTTGCCCTAAATAGACTATGCAGTCTGAATGAAGTTAGACTTCACTGGATACCCATAGTTACATGGCTATAAAACAAAATGTACTGGCTGGTAAATTAACCCTTTCAGGTGCAGCTTCCACTTTTGTGGGACCTGAGCCCGCATTATGATAGACGCACTTTGAGGATCTTGCTGGGCATTGGGAGGATAAAAAGAAACTGTTGAGAACTACTTGTGGTCCTGTTCTTCATACTCTTCCGATAGACTGCACTGATTTGTGAAGAACAGATCTCGAAACTGGGAGTGTACCTCTGGGAAGGAATATCACAATGAGCCAATCGATTTTGAAATACTGGGAAAAAAGTATACATATCTATAGGTTAGGTGTCTTAAACCGCCCTTACCTCTTCTCAACTTAGACCTTACAAACTATAAATACGTATTGGTGTACATTTTAGGTGATCAAGGTTAGCTCAACGAATGCCTTTACACACAAAATCGCAGATCATGTCATCCAGTCTATTTTTGGTTAACGACGAGAGTCGAACTCTAAATCGCGGGTGATGAGAAAGGAGAAACTTCACAATCGTCCGCCTAAGATTACGTATGGCCGTGGGGTTCTAGTACCCAACTATTTCGTGATTTAACTAACTACTCTACGTCTTTGTCTCTTATCTTAATATTCGTACTTTTAGTTAGTTATACTACTGTATACTTCACACTGCAGGGAAGGGAGCTATAAATGTGACCATTCAGATCAGTTGAATGAGGCATTTCGGTTAATGTTTTTTGCTACTGATTTTTTGCTACTAGAAAAACCGAAAAGAGCAGAAAATCATGTGATAACTTCAACGACCAAACAAAATATTGTGCATCTTGTGCGGATCAGTTCTGAGTGATCTACTACATGATGAGCTACTCGAGCCTATCGAAACAATCACTGGAGAATGTTATCGAAAACAATTGATACATTTAAGTGAAGCATTAAATCTTAAACGCCAATAATATGCCAAAAGACATGACAAAGTGATATTGCAAAAGTAGGAAAAAGGATATTCTACCAAACCCAGTGTATTCACCAGACATTACTTTTTCTGACTACTACTTGTTCAGGTTGATGATTCCTGGGCTGGCAGCACTTCATTGCTTATACCGAAAAGCGAAATTCTGGATCAAATTTGTCCTTCTACATGGTACGTAAAGATATTTGCCCACCTTCTGTTTGTCAATTGGCTTAGTGCAACCAACTGCTTCTTTCTCTCTTCACATAGTAAAACAAATAAAAAAAAACGTTACCGTAATGCATCTAAAACTAACGTGGTAAGCTACCCCTACCTGTCGTAAGGTGAAGTACTTTGCCCGAAGGCTTTACTCGAAGCTGACCAATTATGCTTATTCCATCAAAAATGATGGCCCTTTCAAAAGGGTTGAACGCCTTGATGATGTTGATGATACCGACCGAATCATTGGCACATTTTAAGTATAAAAAAATGTTTTACTGGTCTTCTATCAAGAACAGTTTAAATTTTCGTTACGCAAACATCGAATAACTTAGACATTCGAATCGATTAACTTGATTAGATATGTTATTGAAACGTTAATTCAGTATAATTTTAACCACGAATCGCTTCACATCAAAATAAAGCACCGAAATAGTGCCGCTGTACATTGACAATTGTCGTTCAGTTGTGTTAACTCAACGTACATATCGTCCATAAACATGTAGTCAACAGGCACCTTCTGACAACACAATTCGTCGTTTAATGTCGAATTTTGTTGAGCACGGGACAGTGAAATATCGTCGTCCATCAATGACAAAACGTTACCAAAATGCCGCATTTAGTTAACAGTAAATTTACACGAGTACAATTGAATGACTAAAAACTGACTGGTTGGGCCGACGTTTGCGCCTAAACCATCATTATTTTAAAGAAAACGAAATAGTCGATGGAAATCGATATTGGTGGATGTTGGCTCATGGCTGACCGCAAATGCGTGAAAAAGGTCTTGGCGTTTACTGGTTTCAACAAGACGGTGTACCATGCACAGTTCAAATCAAACAATTCAATTTCTGCAACGAAAATTCTCTGTACTTCTAATATCAGAAAGATGAATATTGACGGAAAATTAACAAATTTACACGGAAAATTAACTCAGAACAAATTTGACGTTTCTAGACTTCGTTTTGTGGTGTTATTTGGAAAGAAAATTGATCTATTGACAAGTTGAAAGCAACAATTCGTCCCGAAGGGCCAATTCATTGATGTTGTATTTACAAACTAGTCCAAATAATTGAAAGGACCAAATTGAATTCTAAGCCAAATTGTTTCTTATCAAAGGTTGTTTGTGTAGATGAAAGTCAACGAATACTGTAGGAACTTCATAAAAACCATACAGTAAAAAATATGATTTTGACACGGAGAACAAGGAACGTCTCCAAAACGAGTTCTACATATTTGAAGATAATTGGAATTATTCAAAAGCAAGTAAATTGAGTGATATAACTTGAAGCCGAGTGTCAAAAAACACAAAAACAACATTGAGTGTATTCTAAACGTATTAAGCTCGTGTATTTAGCTAGACCACCTAGGAGTTGCAGACGTTCATAACTAGAATGTTTGCCAACACGACGTATACTCTCCAAATATAGATTCTACTGATTACCTATTTCGATTCTTAAAAACGTTGTTAACTATTTAAGAAGATCAATATACATGAAACTTAAGAGCTCCCTTATTAGAATAAACCACTAGACCACGAGTATATCGATAAACACAAATCAAAACCTCTTTAACATATTTATCAAACATATTTGCTCATCGAACGATTAATTAGCATACAGTACATTATGTACTTGACATCTTTATATTTTTAAGAATAAAAACTCTGCTGTTTATGGATATATTTGTATATGTATACGATCCCGGAAACTCATCATAAATTAAGCTTTGTGCATCTAACCAAATATTTAACCGTCGAAAACCAAATATTTGGTCAACCAAAATATTTGAGACACAAAAAATCTTAAATTCACTTTCATTCTATCCAACAATTACATAACAATTATTTGATCGTGTACATAATCGTATAGTTATCATTGGTTGGTGTGCTTCGTATATTGATTGATCTTAAATCCTTGACTAAAACCAAATGATCGCAAAGTGTGTTGAATTGATTAATGCTGCTGCATACACATAAGGTTGATTAATTGAAATTAGTAAGTACATTTGAGAAGCAGCAAAACATAATGATTCTCATTGAACTCCTATCGATGGTCATATATTATGATGAATCAATGGTATGGTTGTTGGTGTGCTTTGTAATCGAAGGGCAAACACATGGAAATGATTACATTTCACAGTAAATCGACAGTTAAATTGTTTTGATTATTACATATTTGCTATGCTCAGTACATGTTTATTACTAGATAAACACATTATTATATATAGCTAAGGTTGCATTATTTTCAAGTGAATCATCGGATCTAAGAAATAAAACAATATAATAATGATGATTGGTTAACCGGCCTTGGTTCTTTCAATTTATGTTTACCTCTCTTGTATATTGAAGATTCTTCTTCATTGTTTATTTTGAAAATCATAATTCTTATATATTTGATTTAAGCTTATCTTAGAATAATATATACAGATAGGATTAATTGCTTAAAGGTTAAATAATTGCTGGGAGATGATCTCATACCTTTTGTAGAAACAAATTTATAAAGAAAATTCCTTCCGGCTGTATTGAACAAAACATGGATGAAATCACGTTAAATATCGATCGTCGTACATATACCTATGTAAATAAACTCCTGTAAATTAATTAAATTCATCTTAACGGACATAAAATCGCCGCGATTGAATATTTACACCAATAACAGCGGATACGTTTAATTAACCAACAATATTAATCGAATTGGTTAAAAAATAATTATGCTCAGCACGTCAAGTTTAATTGAAGGCTACGCATTGGAATTTACATAGACATAAAAGTTCAAAATCATAAATCATGGCTTTGATGGATGCGCAAACTAATGATATATTGACGTCTTAACCACATTATATGATTTACGCATATACATGAGAGTTATATGATCTTGAACTCTGCGCGCTGTATTATTCAGAGGTTAATTACATTTACAAAAAAATGTTGTTGAAGCTTTGATCTATTTTTATCGATCGTAAAGTAGTTTTCTCACTTCCCGCTAGATGGCAATGAATGAGATTTATTGCATTTGCATGTACACTAGATGGCATTGGTTTACATTGTTTCTCGCTTTATATTTGGCACAAGTCAGTGCAGTTCTAGCGAATTACAAGATTTTTACTCGAAATGTTTTTACGTTTATTGATTTTGCAAATTGTTGAAATTTTTTATCAAAATTATGATTCTGTACTCATCATATCGTGCATTACGTCCTTTTATCGTTCGTCAAAATCGTCCATCAGAACGGTTAATTCGAAAACTTTGAATTACAATTTTCGCACCACGTTTACTCTAAATGATAATACGCATCTATAGTAAGGCGTCGAACAGCGCGTATCGAACAAGCGAAAGACGCTGTGTAGCGTAGCAATGAGGAAGACCAAACCAATGAATTCGGCATCGTTCTTAGTAACAGGACACAACCAACTACTTTACGGAAGATTTTATCTGAGGATCTTGATTTACATGTTTTCCACAATCAACTTGTACTTACAGTGAAAACAATCTGGTGCTCATTATTGGCCAGTGAAATCATTGTCCATATGTCTCCAAAAATGATGGTGGGCCAAATGTTCTAATTGGCTGATAAGTGAGCGGAAATGTAAGGCTACCAAGTAATTAAATTTGACATATAACTTAACAAGAAAGGCTATAAGATCGTTTCCGTCATGCATCTTCAGCAAAAGGATTCGAGTTGAATAAGTTATGGTATGGCTTGGAATTTTACTTTTTGGTTCTATCTGAACAGCATAACTTTCGTGAAAGTGTTTTGACGAAACCTATAATGAGACCCCATTTCGTTAATATACACTGGTACTAGAGTAAGATTTGGTTAGTTTTATAGACCAAACACAGTCCCACCTTAGTAGAGTTGTTAATAAGCTATACTATATCTTAGGACAGTCGATACTTCTTCGGATAGTTAAAAATTAACAGCAACTGTTCATAATAGGAAGCAACGACTATAAGGAATAATTCGTGTGATCGAGATTTTAGGTTAGCCGAGGTTCAACATCTTTACTATTTATGAGGCTCAAAATTTAACATTAGTAAGTGTGACTGTCATATACCTGTCCATCGACACCGTTTAGATTCAAATATGAGAAAATCTATAAAATTGACCTAGAAAATTTACTTACACCAAATATTGGACCAAACAATGTAACAGGTCATTCAATAAGTCCGTAGGAGAAAAATATTAAGAAAAAACCAAAATTTTTGACAAAACACGATTTTATTATTAAACATAGTTGTCTTCGAGGACGATACAACAAGTATAGTGATTTTCCAACTTTTTGATACAACTTTTATAGTACGATTGCTCTTTCTATCTATGTGTCATCCTACTATTGAAAGACCCTGGTATGCGTTTAACACACATTTGGGAATCGCTTGATCCAGAAGTCTTGTAACTGATTAGGAATAAGCACAAATCAGATAATCACAACTAGTAGAGAAACTGAAACGCTGCACATTATCGAGACTCTAACTTATAGGTCAGATGGCAAACCATCGTCATTCAGTTCTACACCGAATTTGAACATGAAGATAATACATTGAACGATAATTTATTTCTATGAACAATGACTAACCACAAAAGTAATTAACAGACACAAATGAGGTCAAAATACAAGGAGATTCGGTTTGAAGATAAGGTAAACACATTATAAAAGTTGGGGGCAATACGCATCAACAATAAAAACACAGGCTTATCGATTTCTTCATTACAAATCTACTGTTGACAAATATATACATGGACATCTTCGGATGGCAGAACTTAAAATAGTAAGGGAGATAGTGCACGTTATGTTCAGTAAGCAATTCCTCGCATCACTACAAAATGTGGAGAGCCAACTAGAGTTAGAGTTCATAAGGTAGTCCTGATCAATCTAGTCGGACAGAGCTACTAATCAATAACCATATCTAAAACGTTGAGTTAGCGAAGATACGTGGCACTAACAAAATAATACTAACACAACCCAACAGATATGAAGCGTAAGACTAATACTTATATACGAGCAAATTCTCAAAGTTGTAACAGAGGCTGATTATATCAAAACAAACTAGCGGAAAATCCTATAGTTTCGCTTATCAACAAGAAAATTATCAACGTACTTTTATTGAAGTTTTTACAAATTATGACGCTCAATGAAAGAGATGGAAAGAATATTTCAAAGAAGACAGCTTCAATTGTAAAAAGGTTTCAGTCGGTCAGGAACAAAACTATCAACGTGGTAACGAACACTTGTCGATTTCTGGGATTTGAATAACACTAACAAAGTCAGGCTTCACGAGTTCAGGCTCAACCACTAGCCAGCTCTTTAATCTGATGCAAACAACCAAAAGATACCAGATTATTACTCAGTGGATCTCATCTGAGAGATTACTGGCTTAACTTTGATTCCATCAAGATTTTTACTAGCTTTCACCCAAGATTCTTCTTTTCAATTTTAGAAGTCGTCTGTCATATATGCATATGTCAAAGTCGAATACTCAAAACCATACCAGACAACGGGTCTTAATCAATATTGTATAATTCAACTTATACGCATATTTCGATTTGAGAGATGGCATCCAAATCGGCTTCTCCTCAGACAGTACAATTATGGTGATGTATTAGAATTTTTACAAGTAAAATTATATTTTGATCGAAGAAACATAATTTTGATTGGATCCAATTAAATATTTTTAAATAAACAA